>SSNP01000014.1:2434109-2528787 GCA_006937955.1 Pachypanchax playfairii | reverse complement strand
TATCATACTGATTCTATATGGTCTTGTGTACATGACTCGTGTTTGATCATTTATTCAATCTTAAAGTTTAGAAGTAGACTGTGTTGCACAAGTAAACAGTTAATACTGGGACAGTGTGTCTCGTTAGTTTTCATGTACTTGGCCCGTTTGAAGGGATTTGAGACAGCTTAAATAAAGCAAATGTTCTGAATGTATTTGTTGCATCTGTAATTATTCATATATTTGATTATACATTATTGGTTTTAAATTACACATTTGAGCTACATTATAAACTATTGCAGTGTGCAAGTTTAAATTCTTGAATTATTCTTCTATATACTAACTTACCCCAGTTAAAGAGCATTCTGTATAAGAACTTTTATTAATTTATTAATATTAAGTTAGAAATTAAGAGAGAGTAAGCACAAATAACAATGAAAAGTTATTACAATGTAAAATTATAAGTGAGTTCAACTTAAGGAGGAAGTTAGCTGAACTAAAGATTACAAGTTTTTATAATGTAAAATTATAAGTGAGTTCAACTTAAGGGGAAGTTAGCTGAACTAAAGATTACAAGTTTTTACAATGTTAAATTATAAGTGAGTTCAACTTAAGGGGAAGTTAGCTGAACTAAAGATTACAAGTTTTTATAATGTAAAATTATAAGTGAGTTCAACTTAAGGGGAAGTTAGCTGAACTAAAGATTACAAGTTTTTATAGTGTAAAATTCAAAGTTATCAGAACTTACTGTTGAGTTGATAAAAATCAAAATTCAGAGTTGAGCAAACTCAGAAGCAAAACTTAAAATATTTAGTTTAATTGTCCAACTTAAAATTCTATCGAAGTTTGTTGCCTTGAAATTTTGAGTTGACCCAACTTTTCTTTTTTTGCAGTGCAGACAGATGTTAAAAAAGAGGAGACACTGGGTAAACATCGCCCTGTTCCAACTTTTCTGAGATGTGCTGCTGCCATCAAAGTCAAAATATCTCAGTGTCAGCACCTAATATGTTGTTTAATTCAACTTCAAAATCTAAACTCTTTATTTTTACTCATTTTGTTGTCAAATATGAAGCAACCTCAGAGATATCTATCCAGAAGGTTCTACATCTTCCTTTAGTTTGGCCTTCCCAACATGAATTCACCATTGTTATTATCCAACTATTCTAAATGAAGCACTTATTTTGGGAAAAAAACTTAAAACTTTAGAACAATAAATGGAACTGTTCTGAAAGATCTTCTCTACATTTGAGCCACACCACCCACACAAATAATCTTCCATGAGATTTATAAACATATGCAGGCTGGAAATTTTCGCAGCAGATTTAAGTATCACAAACAGGCTGAGTGATGAATTCTGTTTCTTTCCACAATAAAAGCCTTTAACTTCTTTCCCTTCTACCTGGTTTCAATATAAAACTTGTATGTTTATTTGAACATGTCTTTTGTTTTAAATTCACTCCTGTAGGTGGAAGTTTCATTGTATCGGTCAGGTTATCCTTCACAATGGGAGGCAGAAATCTGCATTAATTCATCAGGGGTGGTGAAGGATCCAATTGCAAGAAATAAAAACACATAGAAACTCACAAGCACCAATAAAAATAAATATTTAAAGAGGTCAGGGACAGGACATGGTAAGACATGGATATGTGCACAGTGAGGAGAGGAACTGACTGATAAAGAGAGGAATACTCACACTAAATGATGACAGCTGGGGAGAGGAGCAGCTAAAAAACAAACCAAAGAACTGAGGAACTTGTACTGATCCATGAGAAACTGGGACTAAATACACATTTGGGAAAACAATTAGAGTGTTACATTAATAACCAAACCCACAAGAAACAAGCCAGACAAACAGAAAAACAATCCATGAAAAAAATACCTGAACACAGATAAATAAAGCAACCAACCAGAACCAGGGGAAAGAAGGGAAGACTTTCAAAATAAGACAGGAAAATACTAAACAGCAATCCCAAGACCTCTACAAATTAAAACCAGAGGAAACATTGGACTACATCTTAAAAACTAACAAAAACAAACTCAAAACCTGACAAAATTAAACTGTTTCTGACAAAAAGAAGGAAAAATGTTCAAATTAGTTTCCATTTATCTTCTCTGTGTCTCAATAATAAAAATAAACATATCCAAGCTGAACATTAAAACTTTTATTTACTCAAAAAAGAAATGTATAAAAGATAAATTTAACTAAATCATATTTTGGATTATGATACGTGTTTACGGAAAACTGATTTCACTGATTGGAAAAGAAAACAAGACTTTGGCATTTTAAATTCACCAGCATTTTAAAGTTTCATTCAGGCGTCCTCTAGTGGAGACTGTTGATCAGACGACTTTACTGATACTGACAACTATTTTTTTATGACTAAATATAGAATTAAATTTTCAGAATTTGGCTAACGAGTCTCATAAGCTCTACATTTTCATAATTTTGAGTCTTCATTGAAATACAGACTAATCTAATTGTACATGAGTAAATTACTTTAAAGCGATTTTCTGCTCATTTTTTTTAAAGAGTTAATATCTTATTCACAACAACATTCATGAAACAAATTCTTTATTAAATGGAAAATGCCACACAATATGACAGCCTGTGTACATCAAGATTTGCAGACACAGTGAAACCTTTAACATTTTGAAGCTACATTTGATCAGTGCGTAAAATATGAATTATATTACTGGTGAATCTCAAATGAAAACAGGCTGAAAGCAGATTTTTAGTTTCTCCCATGCTGTAACAGAGTTATTTCAATCAAATTCTCCTTCGTTAAGCTAAAAGTACAAACATGATGATGTATTTTGTGGTTTTGTTTTTACAGAGATCAACAGGTCATCTGTGTTTTATAAGGTTAAACCTTGAGAAGGTGTGTTTGTGTCATAAGACCGATCAGAAGCTTCTACTGTCTCATTTCTGGTCTCCATCCATATTTTAACTCCCGTCCAGCTGGAGCACCATGTCTCCTGAGAACATGTGCTCACCTTGAAACGTTAAAGTAACAGCTGGTTGTTATGACACAATCCACACTTTCTGCATCGATGGAGAAACTGATGTAAACATGCTCGTCTGCATCCAGTTTCTTGTAAATGACAGAAACGAATGAGTTTCACTGAAGATGGTTGAACTTGCTGTGAAGGACTGAGGAAGCGCTGATGTTTAAACGGATAGGTCAAGCTACAGGATCTGAGGAGAAACAGAAATCATTTTAAATAAAGTTTCAGTCTTATGTAAACTTTTATAAATGAAAAAAAAAAACTACCTCATTGTTCTGGATTCTAAACAGGTCCTGGAGGTCCTGGGTGTCTGGGACCAGCTCATCCACCTGATTCACATCCTGCAACTCAATGAAACAGAAGCATTTAAATCAAACTATATATATAAATATACATTTATCTGTTAGTTATTTTATTTATTTGTTGTTTCTTGCTCAACATGTCATGAACACACGAGAAAATGAGCTGCTTGGGGTTTTATTACATTTTATATTTACATTTTATTTATTTTGAAACTTAATTTCAAATGTTTCTATATTAGTTTAGGCAAGAGAAATTACAGATGACAAGAAGTTTATTAAAAATAGAGATTGTGCTCTTTTGATGAAACTCAAACAACTGATGACAAGAACCGACCTCTTGATTGGTGGATTGTGAAAGCTCGTCAGGAGAGGCTGTAAAATGAAACAAATCCATCATGTTAGTGGGGGATATATATGTAAGTGCACGTTTGATGGTCACAATAACTCCTATAAAGTGTTTAGTTACTGGAGCGGGTGGGTCTCTCCCTCCAGGAGAACAGGTTCAGACGTGGGATGTTGGAGCACGGCACGCTGGGGTTCCTGTTTGAGATGACGCTGAAAGCGTCTCGCGGGACTGATCTGATGCCGGTGTTTTCACAGATGATTGTGGACAAAGTGATAGAAGACAAAGCGCCCCTCTGGCCGGGATTAAAAACACCTGGATTCTGGTACCACAGCCTGAAAGTTTCCAATAAACGACATGAAGAAAAGAAGATGTTTTGCTTGGTGATGGAATTGACGTAAGCTGGTACAGTATTTTTAATAGTTTTTACTTGGATGTACTGACCTGTCCCCCTGACGAACCTTCTGGAACTGGGTTGCAATGAGGCAGGCGAACAGGGGCCCCACACGTCCACCTTGCACAAACGGCTCTGCAACTCCTCCAAGCCATATATCAATGTTGTCGGGCGTCCCATAGAGCTGCAGGAGCCTTTGAGCCAGGTCGTTGTTTCTCAGAACCTGACCCAGCTCTGCCTGATTACGAGGCTGAGAAAGACCACAGAACCTTCGCCATGCGTTGTATCCTGGAGGAGTCGACAACACCAGGACAAGAAAGGTCAAATAAAGAAGTAAAAATACAGAGAAGATCTGGAAATAAATACCAGGTATGCCATGATCACGACTCCTCTGCATGTTGAGAGAGCCCAGGTCCAGAGCCAAGTGCTGCACAAACTGGAACAGCCTCTCCCTCAGAGCGTCCACCATCATGTGATCCTGGGTGTTCAGTTTAGCAGGACGGCCAATCAAACCTCGCAGCAAAGGGTCAATTCCACCTGAAATAACACAATAAACAATCAAGGGGACATTACAAGACAGAGTTCCTGCTTGCTGCTGTTATCATTGTGCAGCCCACCCTCGAAGATGACCCTCCAGGGGGTGAAGAAAGCCTTGAAAAGGGGGACACCCGGAAACTGAGGGTGCTGTCTGTAGTTTTCATCCAGTCGGGATAAAACTGGTTGGATCGCCAGGTGGGCGAAGCGGTAAGCTGCAGTTGCAAAGACGTTGGAGATGCTGGGGTCAACGTTGGGGTCGTAGCCGGGATATCGACCAAGCTGTCTACGCATTGCGTCATCACCCACAATGTGTGGCAGATAATCCCTGAACACAAACAGCTAAAAGAGACTTATGATTAAATGATGCAGGTTAGAGAAATGTGAACGTTCACAGAACTTCAGGCGTCTCTACCTGCGTGTAAGCACCCATGATCTTCCGGGCCTCCTGGTAGAGAGTTTCACTGTCCCAGTGAGGGTTCAGTTTCTTCAGCTCACGAGCCAGACGGTTGTGCTCCCGTAAAAACAACGTGTGAATGGAGGTCAAGGCGATGTTCTCATCCACGCGGGCATCACCTGAACAGAAACAATAAAAGTGCCACTGATGACCCTCGTACAGCAAAGTCACGTAACACTGGTTTAACCCCAGTCTCAAAGAGTCCAGCACCAATGGGAACCCTTGGGTCACAGGAACATGTTCGTTTTCCTGCACGATGTTTCACACCAGCAGACAGAACAAATGACTTAAATAATATTTAAGCCATAAAACTATAAAAACATTCTTAAAATTGGAATTGTAAGGTGCAAAAAACATATTTTCTTTTTACTCTAATTAGAAATCAGCTGAAATATGATGAAATAATTCACTTTCTTTAAAGGATTTTGCAATATTTAAAATACAGTCCTGATGGCTCATTATTAAATAAAAAGTTTGAAGTCAAATTAGCTTTAATGTTTATAGTTACAGTCAGATTAAACAGATTTTTTTCTTCATTTTCTTCAAATCATCCTTATTCTTCTGATTATTATATAATGTCATTTATATAAAAAATAAAGTCATTGTTTTGTTGTCTTGTTCTGGATGTTTTGAATCAAAAATTTATTTTGAAAGTGTCTTTTAGTGTTGATTCAACTTATTTTCAATCATTAATCCTCAACTTCACTGTTTTTTTTTATTACTTGAACTGACTTCTCAGATAAAGCATATATTTTTGCAAAGCCTATTCTTACAACACAGATTTTGCACAAATTTGCCAAAAAAAGATACAAAAATCAATAATTTGATTGTACAAACTGGTACAAATTTTTTTTTAAAAGAATAATGATCCACACTGTCAAGTTACAACTAAATAACTGATTAAATATGAAAATAAACAGCATGGAAATGTTTCTACTTTTATATTATTTATTCCAACAGCTATTTTTTAATTGTATATCATGTTTTAAGTTATTTTTATTGAGTTTTTGAACCGACTGATGGAATACTGTTATATCTGCTCTAGTGGCTTGTTGTAATATATAAAACTTGATTCATTTACGGCTATAAATTGTATGAATATTGAGTTAAAATTGAAACTTGGGTGACTGACCTGCAATGAAGCAGGGCACCTCCTCGGCGTTGGTGTTATTTGTGACTCTTCCACGAGTTGCACACATTTTCACCTGAAGAGGATGGAAGGGCAGAAGCTCTCGGCCGTTGTCTCTGAACCTCGTGTTAACGGCCATCAAGCCGTCATCACTGCTCAGGTTACGAAGACTCAGTGCGAGCTTCTCCTCAGAGCCGTATACCTGCCCTAGATCCAGGAAGGCTGTCAGCGCGTTGATCTGCTCTCTCTTCTGGGGATCCCCACCAAAATTATATGCAGAGTATCCTGTTCCACAAGCAGGGGCGGATCTAAAGGCAGGGATGCAGCTGTCAGGGCCGGACGGCAGTCGAGGGTCACCACGGGGGATCTGATTGGAAAAGAATGGTCGGTGAGTTAAAGAGAAAACAAAATCAAAGATTGCAGTTTGAGGTTCGACACTGACTGGGATGGGGATGCACGGCTCTGTGCGCTCGCAGCTCTCGTCACAGTTCACCCCGTTGCTGAAGGAGCGGATGCTGGGCGAGAAGGGCGTGAAGGTGAGGTCGTGGTCGTTCCATTGGCCGTACAAGGTCACCATGTGAGAGAATTCACTGTCGTTCACGACACCTGCATCTGTAGTGCTCAAGATGTTGTTTGACACCTGTCGCACCTGAGAATGTGGAGGAATGATTTAATATTAAATCAAAATAAATATTTGATTCATTTATCTGTGAAATCACGGTGGTACCAGTGGGAGCATAAAGTTGTTGAATTTTCGATTTGTGTTCCATCCTTTTGGTTGGGAGATATTGTCATCGTACTCGGCGGGCAGCCAGCGGGTGAAGGGGGTGTTAGAAGCTCCAAGACGGGGGTTTTTTCTGAAAGCAGAACGTGAGAAGTTTGGAAACAGTAGTTGAGAAATCCTACAGAAATGAACACATCTTCTGTGGTGTGTGGCCTAAGATGTCCACGTGCATTTCACAAGCACTTCTTCTGAAAATAAGCTCAGTTTATCAGTCTTATAGGGAACTTGTCAATCAGTGACAGTGTGGAAATAAACCTCAAGTTTGTTTCAGAAAAAAGAGAAACTATTATTCCATGAACAATGTGTAAAAATAACACATAGATGTCAAAAAGTGACATCCATGTTTCAATATTAAGAAAATATACAGTTTAGCTCATACTTTAACTATTCAGTACTGTGAAAAAGTTTTGTGCAAAATCTGTAGAGTTATAAAGAAATGTTTTTTGTGAGGTCAAAATACTGATGGAAGCCAAATTGAATCAAATACCACATCAGAACTTACAGGTTGTTGCAGACGCTGGTGGCTGTTCGATACTTGTTGAGGTTTGGTGTTGTGTGACAGTTTGGAAGTCTGACTCGAGCAGCGCAGCCAGTTAGGTTTGCAAGTTTTAGCAGGTCTTGTTCAGAGAGCAGATCTAAAAGATCAAGTTCAGGGTTTCATGTTTTAACTGTGGAAGGTACATTTTAATAAAAACAAACAAGGAAAGCAGTGTGAGGACTGTCTGCATGTCTGACCTGTTGCATTCAGGGAGCGTCTGTACACGCGATGCACCTTGCTTTGGATCAGGCGAAGGGTTTGAGCCATGTAGTCTGCAGAGCGAACAGCTGAGCGAGTATCACCTCGGGGTTGCTTCAAGAGGCGGAGAGCATCATGGGGTTGCACCACATCCTTACGAACCCGTCGGAGGCTCCTGGAGTTGAACGCAAAAATTAAAAGAATTGCTCAAATACGAAGGAATATGCTCATATATGCAGGTTTGTTTTGATAAACTCACTCAGCTCTGGAGTATGTGTAAGCATCATCCACTATCTTCTTTGCTTCCTCATAACATTTCAGAAGAAAAGGACTGCCAAGGCTTTCACCTTCAAAATATGAGTTAAAATATAGGATTAAAGATAAAAATTAGATGAAAACAGAAAGAAATGAGCCGTCAGGATGGACCTACCTGTGGATTTGGAGTGAATGGGTACCAGGCTGATGCCCAGGACCAGAAGGACAGAGAAAATCATCTCTGAACCAAATAAACAAAGTAAAGTCAAATTTTATTTCTTTAAAGCCTCTAAAACAGTTGAATCTTTTAAACTGTATCTGCGAAGATTTCTCTGTGGATGTGGTGATGCTGCGTCTGACCTCGTCTGCCTCCTTTTATCTAGAGGATCGACGGGAGGCCTCGCCCCCTGAGACGAGCAGGTGAGGCGGCTTTCCACTTCCTTCTTCCTTGTCAGCAAGCTGCAGGAAATGCTTGTGCCGCTAATCGGTCACTGTTCCTGGTTGTGACTGATCGACAGCACAAATCAGCTTTTTTAAATCAGCAGTAAAGAAGGTCCAGAGAGATGAATTCATGAGAGAATCTGAGATAGAAATACGTCTGAATGAAAAAATAAAATTCAAACCTCTGCTTTGACTTTTTAGGGGGGAAAATTTCATGACATCAGAATAAGAAGTCCTTCATTTCCACAGTCAGAATATAATGAAATCTTAAAATGAGCTAGCAGTAAAACACATTAACTGATAAATGGGAGTCTTTCAAAAGAGGAAGTATTTTAAAGTATTTTATAACGATAAGAAATAAAAGCAAACTGAATGATCAAACAATAGAACCTCCTCATATTTAATTAACAACCAACGAATCAACACATTGTTTTATTTGTACTTCGAACTGCATTGTAACGGCAGAAAATCTAAATAACTTCTAAGTAAAAATGAAATAAATACACTCAGATGTGAAGTTATCTGGAAATAGTGCTTGTGTGTGTGTGTGTTTGAATGCGGATCTGTTTGCCTCACATAAAATAACTTTATCGTTGTTTCTGAAAATCTTAACAGAGAACAATGATCTGAAAAAAGTCCCTCGAACTGGAAATACCCAGATAACGATAAGCAATTAACTGCCAGTAAATAAAAATGAATAAAAAAACTTGTGCTTTTACACAACAGTGTTTAATTAAGAAAAACACTCAACAAGGATTTAAAACGTAAAGATGTGGAAGACTCATACAGATTCAGTTGGATGTTTTAAGTCTTGAATTAAAGTCTGTGGAATCAAAGAAAGAGCCCACTTTATTATAATTTACTGAAATTAGAATGTAGCCAGACAGAAATGTATCTTGTATCTGTTCTATCACTGGGTTCCGCTTTTGACTTTTCTTTCGTTCTTTCGTTTTAACACTGTTGCAGCAAGATGGTTGTGGGTTTGAAACCAGCTGCAACTTTTCTTCGTGGCGTTTGCATGTCCTCCCAGTGCATGAGTGAGTTTTTTTCTGGCACTCTGATTTACTTTGAACCATTAACCAGAACATTTTGTGCATTTTACAGGTGCAATAAATAACTACTCGACTTAGTGATGATCTCTGTGGAGTGTCTAACAGTGTGTGACAAACTAGGGTTAGTTTCTTAAAATAAAAAGGTCTGTTTTTTCTGCAGCAGTTCACAGTTTTTGCAACATCTACTAATGAGTTGCGCTTGTGTCTAAATCTTTCTTTAAGGGAACTTAAAATAAAAAAGCAGAAACAGACTAAATGTCTGTTAGTCAACAAGGGTTTTGTAAGAAATCACGTTTCATCACTAGAGTCAGACCAAAAGGTTAGCTGGAGATAAAACGTGTGAAATTCTTCTCAAGCAGTGAGGCATAAATTCTTCACATCTGGAAAGTATTATATATATGTACAGTATATGTGTGTGTTTATTGAACAAAGACTTTTACTTTGGTGTTTTTTTTTGTCCAGGAAGCGCGATGCATGAGTCACTGATGCTGACAATAGAATGACTATAAGTTTTATACAGACCTCACCTTTTCTGTTAACATGATAAGGAAGCTTTGAGTAAAACCTCACAGTGTCAACACTCTAACAGGACTTCCCAACATCCAGGATTCCTCATGCTGATCCATTTGTGGTCAAACTTCCGTCATGTAAATGTTTAAACTCCATTAATCTGTGAGTTAATCTGGTAAAAAGCAAAGAAAAAACACAGGAGCTCATTCTATAAAACTGAAATCGATTCAATTTATAAAAAGCACAAAAATTATGACATCATATTTGGAACAATTTTAGGGAATAAAACAAACTTTAAAACAAAGCTGGTGTCTGATTTCGTGAGAGCAACAGAACCGGCACCAAAAGACGCACAAAGTCGCCACAAACACTCATTAACTTTTCATTTTTGGAACTGGCATTTTATTTGGTCACACTATCATCAAAGGTACAACATTTAAGCCTTTTTAAAGTTAAATATAGTTTTACATCATGTTGCTAAACTGAAAGTGGATCTGAGAAATACATGAAAGTCGGTTTAACTGCGAATTTTCCAATTTTTGTTTCTATAACAAAAAAAAAAATAAGCTCAGAGTGATTAAAGCCTTGTCTGACATTACGTTTTAAACAAATATCAACTGCTTTGCACAAAAAACTTATTGTTATGCTGCTTGGAATGATGCAAAATCAAAGAATCTATTAACAACAACTCCAGACATCGTCAAAGGAACAGGGAAAATGTTGCAACATGGTTTAAAATCTTGTCTACTGTGTTTACTGTGAAACCAGCAGCACACGAGCAACATGTTGCAGCTATTTTCATTTTATATAATAATTCATAACATGTTTAGAGTCACGATCAGACAAATTTGATCAAAACTGCAAAAAACAGATTATTTTAGTTGATAAAAGAGTGTTTTTATTGTACAGGGTGGGTCATTTATATGGATACATCTTAATAAAATGGGAATGGTTGGTGATATTAACGTCCTGTTTGTGGCACATTAGTATATGTGAAGGGGCAAACTTTTCAAGATGGGTGGTGACCATGGTGGCCATTTTGAAGTCGGCCATCTTGGATCCAACTTTTATTTTATCAATAGGAAGAGGGTCATGTGACACATCAAACCTATTGGTAATTTCACAAGAAATACAATGGTGTGCTTGGTTTTAACGTAACTTTATTCTTTCATGACTCTCCAGTGACATGCGGCGAGTGCTACGCTGTGGGCTTTTGCTGAATGAAGCTAGGACAGCCACTGATGTTTCTTCATTAGTGACGGTTTTCATGTGTTCACATTTTGGCAAATCCAACACTGAACCAGTTTCACAAAACTTAGCAAGCAGTTTGCTAACTGTAGCATGGGAGATAGGTGGTCTCGTAGGGTGTCTTGCATTGAAATCTGCTGCAATGACCAAGTTACTGCGTTCACCAGATATCAACACAATTTCGATTCGCTCCTCACTTGTTAACCTCTTCGATATGTTAATGGCTGTGAACAAAGAGAAACTTGTAAATAACTCATGAAAGAATAAAATTATTATGTCCCAGTAGCAAAACAAGCCCAAATCATGACCCTCCAGCACCGTGCTACATATCTTGTGGAATTGTAAAGATACAGTGACTGTTATTAGGTTTTTTTTTCTTTCTTTTCTTTCATTTTCTTTTTTACTATGTGATCCAGAAAGTTATTTTTACCCTGAACCATCTATTTCCTTCCTGATTTGTTGCGTTTCCTCTTGACCTGATGTTTACTGCTTCTCAGTTGCCTCGGTTCTAACGAGCACATTTCAAACTGCCTGTTTTCAGGAACAAGGGAGATTAAAGAGTACTTCCTCCTTCAACAGGGATGTTTTCTGGAGTAAATTTCTACCCTGGTGACCCGGGTTCCTCCAGTGGCCACAGATGGGTGAAACATAACCCCAGAAAAAGACTTGCAGGACCTTAAACTAGTACCCAAAACGGGAATGGTTCTTTTGAAATTCTTCATACTTATTAACCTGTGAAATTTACATTCTGGATTTCTGCGATTTCTCCGAGTATTTTACAACACACTGTAAAAGTGGTCTCAGGTTCACTGGATAATTTATCTGTTCATCTTTCTTCGTTTTAATTTAAAAATACAAAAGTTCAACCAAAAAACAGACTCATGATAACAAACACCTTAGCGTGTAAATCAGCTCATTGAAATTGAGTGTTTTTCAGTTAAAGAGGATCAACTTGAAGCTGATTTGATTTTGTTTCCAGATAAAATCTGCAGGTGGCGCCACAAGCTTCACAACTACTGGACAAAGGCAGCTGAAAAAATGAAACACTTCAGTGACTTTGTTTGTTTCACAAAATGAGGAACTGAGAATTAGTTAATGATACAAAAATTTCCTCGAAAAAGAAAACAGATAACTGTGTGTTGAAGTAAAGTCTGAGAGAATTTGTAAGAGCTGTGTGATAATAGAGTTGTTGCTCTAATAAAATTACAAAATATAACAAAGAATATGTCTGTGAGAGCTGATTAACATCATTAGAAAAAGAATTTCTCTTAATATCACAAATCTGCTTCACTATATTTGCTAGATATCATAATAGTCTGATTAAATAATGTAACTGTGGTATACGGTGAGTTTTATAGATTAAAAATGTGTTTAAAAAATATACAAATAGAAAAAAAAGTTATTGATTGTTAAGAAAAACCGAGCAAAGTGGCCCAAAAATGTAGTTTACTCAATAAGATCTACGACATATAAAGGCAGTTAATAAAAAGTAAGTTGCTATAAAAGAAAAATAAACTGATTAGATTTAGATTGTTTTTAGTTTCTTTAAAGTTGAAGTTCTTGAGTTTAGGCAGAAACGTTTACAGGCTAATTTTCACGAGCAAACTAAAAATTGTTATTGTTATCACCAAAAAAATCTAATAAATCAAAATTTAAAACTATGACAGAATAACAGATCATGATGCATCTGAATGCACATCTATTTGAAATAAGATCTGGTAGTAAGTGTGAGGAAGTGAAAGCAGCTAAAACTAAAAACACCTCATTAAATATGCAGTTTTAACTGGTTGGTGGGGGTCACAGCTACTATGTGAGCCACATCAAATATAAAGTGGATTTACGGATCGGTTCCCTCGCAGATGTGAGAAACAGCTTCACCAAAAAGCCTAAAGACATCCCAGAATGACCCCACTTACATTCACCCTGCTTCTCTCATTAAGTCTCCAAGGCTTTGGTAAGTCATTAAAATATCATACACAACTTATTAAAAAGTGTAAAATATATATTTTATTGTTTATGATGGTAAATGTTTGTCTCTGCAGCTCTGACTAACAATGAAATCAGTGGTTTGCAAATGTCTCCTGCTGCCCTGGAAGTAAGTGATGACGTTTTATTTTCATCGAACAAGATTTATTTATATGATGAGAAACACAAAACGGCTTCCAACAAGAAACAATAATACGATTCTTAGAGAAAAGGTTATTTGTGCTAAATGTGCTAAATGTAATTTATATTCATCACCTTGTTTTGTTAGCAGAATAATAACTTATATAACCAGCACTGATATTAAATATGAGAAAAATGTACTTAAGTACAAAGTTCCTTAAAAAGAAGGGACATTTCAGGAAATCTGTGTAGTTACTTTCGCTTTTGAAGGATATTTTCTAACGTAGCTTTTAATTTAACAGATCAATGAATAATCACCTTTGAATAAAAATTAAACGTATTAACTTTTTTTTTTTTTTAAGTTTATTTCTTTTTTATTATCTTCCGTGTAGACTGGGACTGTCTGCCAGGACTGCACCAAAATATTTGAACTTCTTGTGGATCTGTTTTCCAACGCAGACCTACAGGTGAGTACAATGAGGGAGTATCGTGCAAACACACACCTGCGTGTTCATATTTACACTCTGATTATTTTATCGGTTCTGTTTAAGTCCACATTCTGAAGTCGGGACTATAACACAGCACGTGGAGTCTCAAGCGGCTGCTAATATCTGTGGTTAAATAGTTGTGGGAATTTTTCACAGTGCTGTTATCAATTGAGGCATATTTTTAACATTCTGTCACATCATCTCCATCCTCATGCAAACAGTGAAGGAATGTTCCGCTTTCTTTTCATGCAAAAAGCAACACTTCTTGATAATATTTCCGTAAAGGTGATATGAAATTTTTATCACCTGATGTTAAACTTCCACTTCTTGTTTTCTAAATTTGTTCTGGGATTAACAGGGTTTTATATGTTCCCCCCAAAAAAACAACTAAAAACTATGTAAAACACCTTATAAGCAACATTTTGTGTTTATATCTCATAGATAAATTTCAGAATACTTTTAACTGCAACACGTCTTTGGCAAATATTTGTTTGAATACTTCTGTTCATGTTATTTTTTTGTAACACGAAACAAAACAGCACTGAAATCCAGGAAGTTATTTTTACGAAAACCTCCTTATGAAACTCAGTGAGCAGCAAAATGAAACATCTTTAATTTTTTGCAATAAAAAGAATAAAAAGGCATAAAATGAGAGAAAGGAAAACCCCTTCAAAATAAAATCCTCAACATAGCCATTAATTAAAAAAAAAAATAAGGAAAGACAAACTANAAAAAAAAAAAAAACACGACCATGACAAAATATGAATATTTGTAAAAAAAAACAAAAAAAACAGCTGCTATCAAATGACCCAGACATTAAATGAACTACAGTATTCCAGAAAGTCAAGATTTTATATTTTATTCTGCTTCTCATAAAAATCCTAATTTTTTTTTTTCGAGGGGAAAGTGGTTTTTAATTAGCAGAAGACAGAAATAAAAAAAAAATTGCTCAATAAAATAAATGATGCATACCAACAAATAAAAAAAAAAAAATTAAAAAGAAGAGCTTTAGACATTTATTATACAAAGAAATGTGCCATAAATGTTTTTTTATTTTTCGTTCTTAGCTTGATTTAGTTAGTTTTTGGCTTCTTTATACCTAACACAGAACTTCTTCAATTAAAAATTGTTTTTTAATTAATTGCTGTACATAAAAACTGTCAGCAGTATTGTATTTAGCCATTTAACACACATTTGGCACCCTGTAAATCCAAGATCTGTGACACAGATACAACCGATCTGTGGTTGTTTAGAAGAGATGTAAATGTTGCACCTGTCATCTTTACTCCAGAAAAAGATGATGGAGGGAATTGAAAGTTTGTGTGCACACCTGCCGGGACCGACTGCTAAACTTTGCAAAGAAGAGGTGGACAAGATGCTCCCTGTGGCCATCACTTTCTTCACAAGGATTGCAGTGAGTCGGAGGCGTCTACTGCCTGGAAAAATAACCAGATTTCAAAAGCAAAATTAGTTTAAATCTGACGTTTCTGAGAGGTTTATTCTCAACACATTGTTTCTTTTGCCTTTTCTCCACAGAAACCAGCAGAGATCTGCAAACTGATCGGACTCTGCAGCTCCTGTGACAGACAAGAGAAGATGCTCAGCTACTTTATTAGTGAGGCTCTTCAGGCTGCTGCAAAAAGTGACAATGTCAGTTATATTTATAGACGATTGAAAAGGAAACATGAAAAGGTCATCATGTGATTTCCTGTTCTTAAACTACTGCAATTCATGTTTGTCAGGCGAAACCTTCATCACAATGCACCATCTGCGTTTTAATCTTCAAGACTTTGGAAGAGCTGCTGCCAAAAGAGAGAACCGAGGTGGGAAACACGAAGACGGTTTCTCTTTGTGAGATGTCCAGACTCTTAAATATCACCTGTTCTCACATTTTATCCACCTTCTGTTTGCAGGCTGTTGTGATCAAACTGCTGGAAGAAGTTTGTCACTTGGTGCCAGTGTTTATACGCCATCAGTGTCAGGAGGTTATTGATAAGGTTGGCAAGACGGTGCTGGATGCGATCATAGGTCAAGCCTCCCCGCAGACCATCTGTTCCCTCCTCCACATGTGTAAAGGAGAGGAGGCTCTTGTTGTGGGTCAGTCTGCACATCTTTATAGTTCTGTTATTATGAAAACAAATATCTGAATGGTTTGAGTGCAGTTTCAACGCTTCGTAGATGGTTTAATCTGCAGAAATTGACCAGTTCTAAACTACACAACAAGAGTTGGTGGAATTAAAAAAATGTAATCAACAATAAGGCAGAAATCTCAAACTGAGAAACAATGAAGCATCATGGTTGTGACAAAACTTGAAATCTAAGAATGAAGCAGTCAAATAAACACAAATATGCATTTTAGACATCATCTTTACTGAAATTGTAAAGCAGAAGTGAAAGAGGTCCATTTCTCAATTTAGCAACTATGTAAAAGTCTAATCTCTGAAATCTTTTATCATGTTAGGTTTCCATAAACAAGTTTTTATTTCAGAATCAGACACATTCGATGAGACTCTGTCCAAACTTTGCTGAAAATGTATAATTTTATGCTTCTTGACTTTTGATATTTGAGATTTTTGCATAAAATTGAAAGAACATAATAAAACATATATGATCGGAGATATTTTCTTTATTTTTCTTTCCTGGAAATAAACATGTCTGAGAAAGTCTTAAAGTTGTCTCAACAAATAAGTGTTTGCATTATTAAAACCAGCATTGAGGAAGTTATTTTATACTTACAGATCCATGCACGTTGCCGACGTACAGATGCAAAGACATCCGGACTGCTCTCAGATGTGGAGTAAGTTTCCAGCTCTGAAACTGAAACAACTGGTTTAACATTTGGATGCTGAAAACATTTGATTTGTTCTCTCTGTGCAGACTCTTTACTACTGTCAGAAATTCTCCTGGAAGCCTCTGAGCTACAACACAATCTAAAATGTTACAGTAAGTCAAATCTGAGGCCGATATTCTGAAACTAATTGTGTGTTTAAATGCTACGAAAAATACATCATGTAATAGATCTATTTTGTTTTTATAGATTTGGACTATAAAAAAAAAACAAGAGTCGATGTCATGGATGACTTCGAGCTACAAAATGTTCTCACTTAGTATTTCTTTAAAATACTGATATGTTACTGCATTTTTTATGATTTTACTTAATATGTTATACTGCCTTCAATAAGTGAATCCAACCAAAGGATTTTCTGTATCTGAGTTGCAAAGAAACGATATTCAAGCTTAAATTCTTCATGTTCCATGGAAACATGATAAGATGTTTGTATAGACCAGTCTTTATTCTACATATCAAGCAATCTGGCTTTATTTGCTGCTGTAAAATGTATCATTATCTTTCACACTATTAAATCAAATAAAACATGCGACTTGGCTTGAACACAAATGTCTTTTTTTTTATGAGTCAACACATTGCGAGCGGTATTTGATGGCATGTGGTTGTGCGTGAGATTGAGTGTCTGTTACTAGACTGAACCACAAAAACCTTGATATCTAAATTCTTCTGGAAATAGATGACATTTAAAGGTGTTCGAAGCCAGTTTGGTAAACAAAGAGTTAACTGGTATTAGTTTAAAACAACAACAAAGCAGAAGTAATACTGAAAATAAGATTTCTGTTCCTGGAGGAAGTGATTACTTTCTGTGTATTTTTCACGGAGGCTCATTTCTTCTTTCATACGCTTCATCTTACCAGAAGTCTGCTGTTCGATGAGATCCTGTTCTCAAAGGGTTTAAAATGGAGCTAAAACAGCTTCAGATCTTCTGGGAACATTTTCTACAAGGTTTAGAAATGTTAACAAGAATGTTATTTCTGTGGTTTATGTGTCAGGTCATATAATGATGTCTGCACTGACCAACACTCTAGTCTCCCCTCTAATCCATCACAAAGGTCAAGTTCTTCCACAACAAACTCATCATCCATGTCTTCATGGACATGCAGTCATGTGCTCAAACTGTTAGTCACATGAAATTGTTCAAAATATCTTGGCATGCTGAAGAATTAAAGGTTTATTTCACTGCAACTAGAGGGGCAAAGCTCTTCTTGTCTACCAATTGCACCACCGTGTAGCCCACCAAACAGACCTGTGGATGCTTAAACCTTTTAAATTACCACTGGTGTTCCATTTTATATGTCTGAGTCCAGCTCTCAAACATCACTTTACACTATTAAACACAATTAAACATTAGCTGAGTAATATGAGTACTCCAAAAAAACACTTTCTACATGAAGTTTATTTTATTCAACATGGGAAAAAACAATAAACTCACATGAACATTTGACCAATGCAGCATTATCATACAATTCTAAACTTCACATTTTTCTAGTTCATCACCAAACTGCACATTTTAAAGACATTTTTTGAAAAGTACAGAAATGTAAAACAGAATCTTGAAATAAGTTGATGTATGAACAAATATGCATTAAAACTATCAGAATTTTTTTTTTTAATTTAACAGTACATCTTAAGTTTTTCTTTCAGAATGTAAAATTGTTAATGTCTCTATTTAGACGGTATAGTCTCATTACAATGAACATGTAAAACAATTTTCTCAAATAAAAACATACATTTAAATCAGAATAAACCAAACTAAAAGAAAATGTATCACAAAAATATTTAAAAACTAGATTAGAGCTAGCATTTTGTTGTTGTTCTTTTTGAGTATTCCTTGCTAGTTTTTTCTTCTGGAAATATTCTTTTTGAAATACCTTTTATTTTGATTTGGGTGCTGTGCTGAGCCACTTTTTTGCCACTTGTTATAATGCATAACCATGGCAACAGGAGACTTGTTTACAGGAAAGAGCAGCTAATGGACATTTCTAAGACTCAAATAATCATCGAATTGAAACCCCGGATGAGCTAAAAAGAAGACGACATGCAGGACAGGAGCAAAGTGAAGCGAGAGAAAAAGGAAGTTTAAACCTTCACTTCCATCAGTCATATTGACAAATGTGAAATCTCTCTTGCTAACAAAATGGATGAATTTAAAACTCTGTTGAAGACTCAGCCAGAGTATCAGGAATGCAGCATCATGTGTTTAACTGAGACATGGCTAAAGGAGCATATCCCAGACTCCAGTTTGTCTCTGTCTGGCTTTCAAACAATACAGGCAGACAGAGATTTGAAGAGGAGCGGCAAAAGAAAAGGAGTTTGTCCGCTGATCTCATCTGCAGTCACCTGTTGGGGGTGGAACATCAGAGCAGGTGATTTAAAGAGGCAGAACAGTGGCTGGTTCTGTTCTGGGGACTGATCTGGATCGTCATGAATTGACTGTCCAAAAGAGGATGGTTCAGAAAATAAAAATCATCATGGAAAACCCTCATCATCCTCTTCACAATACAGTAACTCAGGTGCAGTCAGAAGCTTCTTCAGATACGCTGCAGCACTAATAGGAGATCCTTCCTGTCCACAGCTAGAACCCTCTACAATGGCTCCCTGAAGAACTGAGCCACAACAACATTGAATTTCCCTTCCAGAATTAATAAAGTATTTTTGATTTGATGAAAACAACATTTAAAAAGTAGAAACTGGATCAGACAACTAAAGAAATCTTTTGAAAAACAGAACAGTAAAAAAAAAAAAAAATTGTTCTATAAACAGGTAAACCTTTAATTACATTTTAAAATAAACTTTACTTGTATTAACATTTCCAAAAACCATTTTCAGAAAACAAAAATGTAAAAGACAAAATAAGATTTTCCTTTTGCAAATTATTTTCATAACTTGTTAAACAAAAAAACTGTCATTCTGTGCAGTTTCAACAAATCTAAATTTTTTTAAACCAATTTATTCTAGTGGAAACAGATCCTGAGATTATCATCAGTCAGATTTTCTCCTCTGATTAAAGGTCCTGTATCATGAAAAATCAACTTTTTGGAGCTTTTAACCATGTTGTGATGCTATTTCTTTATTTAAAAGACCTCCAGAGTGGTTTTTGGCTTAATTCGTGCATTCCCGAGTAATCCTCCTGAAACCTGCGCTCTGAGCAGCTGCTTTACTCGCTCATGTAAAAGGGCTGAATTGAGCCCCTTTACGTCACGGTGTCGTATCAGGAAGTTCCTGACCAATCCCTGCTGCCCCTGTAGTAGGTACGAGGCGAGCTGCAAGAGTCCGAAACAATTTGTCAGGAGCTCATCACGGCAGATGTCTAACCTGCACCCAGAGTTCCCACACTTCAACCACCTGCTGCTCTTTATTAGCATGAGCTGCTAATAAAGACTTATCAACTCTACCTGCTAATCACATGTCAGTATGAATCGAGCTTTACAGCTGAGCTCCATGTCACCGCAGCCCGTCCCACCACCAGATAAAAGACACAGTCACTCACCCTGCCAGCGCTCAGTCATACGTCCCGTTTGCCACAAGCTCCTGTTAGCCTCCGTGCTGCAATTTATCCGCCTCATTAATCCAGCCTCAGACCTGTCCGCCTCGTTCTTGGCTGCTGGTCTCGCAGTCAGCAACTACAGTCCCTGCCTCCAGAAACTAGCTCCTTGCCTACGACCTGTCTCACTTCACCCGTCCAATCCCAGTCTTGGTGTCATCTCCCGGGTCGGATCGTATCCAGTCGCGAGTGGACCGTCCTTCCCTCCAGACGCTCCTCACCACCGAGCATCCTCTGACAAATTAGCACCTCCATTTCGTTGTATTTCATTCTAAAAAATTCTCGTCGAAAATGTGCATTTGGCTGCGAGAGTTACATGAGTTTATTTAGTGTTTCTAAACAGCCCAATCGCACTCACAGTTGGGAGGCGGGGTTTTAGGTAAACCGAGCAATTTTACTTCCTGGTCACAAAATAACTCGAGAATATAAGTTATATTTCAGGACAAATGAAGTGAATATAACTCACAGTAAGGTTTTATCATATATGTGCCGATCCTAGACATTGAAAACTGTAAAATAGCATGATACAGTCCCTTTAACAGCGTTCACAGTTTCATGGGAGTGCGGCTGGAGGAGAAACAGCTCTGAAGGGGGGAATCATATTGATGTAACACCAGCACACTAGTGTTGTCTGTCTTGTCCATAGAATGTAAATATTATGGTCTTATCTTATTTTTCCCCATTTTCATACTTCACCGTGAGGCCGAAATGTTCCGAAACAGGAGACTTTCATTAAAAATTAACAGTTTGTCAAAACTTTCATAGACGTTCTCGCTGATGACTCCGACATGAATCGATGACGAAAGTTGTGGCCAACGCATTTCATCCTCAAATTTTATCAATTCGTTGTTGCAGCCCTATCCATAATCAATGCAGTTATAAAAACAAACATCACACTATGCAAATGATTTTGAACCAAATACTGGACCTCTTTTTCTATTCAGTCTGAGTAACGAGTGTCTGTTCAAGTCTCGATGTTCACAACAAAACATCTTTTCTGTCTGTGTGGATTCTCATGTGTAAGTTTAAATGTGACTTTTGATTAAAGCTTTGTCCACAAAACTCACAACCAAATGGTTTCTGACCTGTGTGGATTCTCATGTGTTTATTTAGATCAGACTTTACACTAAACCGTTTTTCACAAACTTCACAACTAAATGGTTTCTGACCTGTGTGGATTCTCATGTGATAATTTAAACCAGACTTGTAAGTAAACCGTTTTTCACAAACTTCACACCAAAATGGTTTCTGACCTGTGTGGATTGTCATGTGATCATTTAGACTAGACTTGTGACCAAACCGTTTTTCACAAACTTCACAACCAAATGGTTTCTGACCTGTGTGGATCTTCATATGTGTGTTTAAATATGACTTTTGAGTAAAGTTTTGTCCACAAAGCTCACAACTAAATGGTTTCTGACCTGTGTGGATTGTCATATGTTTGTTTAAATTTGACTTTCGATTAAAGCTTTGTCCACAAAACTCACAACAAAATGGTTTTTGACCTGTGTGGATTATCATGTGTGTATTTAGATTAGACTTGCGACTAAACCTGTTTTCACAAACTTCACACAAAAATGGTTTTTGACCTGTGTGGATTGTCATGTGTCTATTTAGATGAGACTTTACACTAAACTGTTTTTCACAAACTTCACAACTAAATGGTTTCTGACCTGTGTGAATTTTCATATGTATGTTTAAATTATGCTTTCTAGCAAATCTTTTACCACATTCATCACAACTAATTGATTTTGGTTTTTTCTTCTGTTTCCTGCTTAAGTTTGTATTTTTGAACATCTTGAATGACTTGCCACATGTCTAAGTAAAGATCGCTTGTTAGCAAACTGTTTACTGCAGTCGGAGCAACTAAATATTTTCTTGTCACCTGTTTCAGGAGACCTGCTCACCATCCAGTCATTATTACTGTCATCAGTTACTGATCCAGAGTCTGACAAGTGTTTCAGTAGAGAGACAGAATCGTTCACATCCTCATCGTCTTTATCATCCTCACTGATTTCAGTTTCTGAAGAGGTAGAATCATATTTGTTAGTATTTGGATCTGTGTTCTTGGTAGTTTGAGCTCCTCCACAGTCCTCTACACCAGGTGCTGGTGTCATCTGGTCAGCTGAGCTGCTGATTGGAAGATCTCCGTCTTGATCTGATTGGTGTTGAGAAAGCTGTTGGAACAAAGGATTGTCTTCATCATGCAGCCTCTGCAGAGAAACTGCAGTCAGGGAAAACCTGGTGGCATCAGTCTCCTCCTTCAAATTGAACTGCTCTTCCTCCATACTGATCCCCAGTTCCTCCTCGTCCTTCTTTATGTTGAGGGTCTCTGGTATCTCCTGATCCACAGCAGGCCTCCATTCTTCAGGAGTTTCTTGTTTAATCCGCACGGTCTGTAGAACATCTGCAGGGATCACTGAAACACAACGACATTAATGTTAACTTTATAATCACAAAAACATCTTTACTGTTGAGTTCATGAGTTCACTGGTTTACTGTCAGAACATCTAACACTCTAAAGAGTCTTTGTTTAGTTTGGTTGCACTTTAAGGACCGTCCCTTTTAAAGAGGCCCTTCTATCAAAAACGTTTTTTCTGAGGTTTCTGTTGAATATTTTAGCTCCACAGGTGTTCTTACCTTCATAGTGGGTGTGAAAACAGGTCAACAACTTCTCTATCAGTTTTAATCTCCCAAATTACGCAGGTGGCGATAACACCCGAGTTCTCCCGAGTCCAAACGGCCTGTATCTGTTTCGTCACAACTCCTTTGTTCGTTAGTATTCATCAGCTCCCGCAGCTGAAACCACGCCTAGCATGCTGCTGGCTAAAAGCTGTTAGCATAAGACGTAGCAAACAAGAAGACACAACATCTGAAGTTGCCATGCACCAGGAAACAGTATACCTTGCTCTCATAGGCTAGTTTGTTAGCCAATCAGAGTCCAGCAAATTCAAACAATGAATATGAACGAGCTGCTCACGAAGCAGCCGAAGCAGCCTGACGGAAGGAGCCGGAACCACCCAAATTTTAACGCAGACCGATTGAAAGGTCTGTTAAGTGTTTCCTGATGTTTTGTAGATATAAAATGTTTCGTATTACAGGTTAATACTTAAGAAATAACCACAAAGTCCTGAAATGTGTATGAAAGGGCCTCTTTAATTACATTTAAAAATAAACTTTACTTGTATTAAAATCTCCAAAAAACATTTTCAGAAAACAAAAATGTAAAAAACAAAACAAGATTTTCCTTTTGCAAATTATTTTCATAACTTGTTAAACAAAAAAACTGTCATTCTGTGCAGTTTTAACAAATCTGAATTTTTCTTTAACCAATTTATTCTAGTGGAAACAGATCCTGAGATTAGCATCAGTCAGAGTTTCTCCTCTGATTAACAGCGTTCACAGTTTCACGGGAGTGCCAGCTGGAGCAGAAACAGCTCTGAAGGGGGGAATCATATTGATGTAACACCAGCACACTGGTGTTGTCTGTCTTGTCCATAGAATGTAAGTATTATGGTCTCATCTTATTTTTCCCCATTTTCATACTTCACCGGGAGGCCGAAGTGTTCCCAAACAGGAAACTTTAACAAAAAAAAACATAGTTTGTCGAAACTTACGTGGACGTCTTCACTGATGACTCTGACATGCATCTGTATGAGCTGCTGCACTGCTGTTAGCAATTAGCTCGCACTGGCTGTTAAATAAAAGTTGCGCGAAAACAAAAGTTGCGCGACTCGCAACCTACACAATGAATCGATGATGAAATGCGTTGCCAACGCATTTCATCATCAAATTTTATCAATTCGTTGTTGCAGCCCTATTCATAATCAATGCAGTTATTAAAAACAAACATCACACTATGCAAATGATTTTGAACCAAATACTGGACCTCTTTTTCTATTCAGTCTGAGTAACGAGTGTCTGTTCAAGTCTCGATGTTCACAACAAAACATCTTTTCTGTCTGTGTGGATTCTCATGTGTAAGTTTAAATGTGACTTTTGATTAAAGCTTTGTCCACAAAACTCACAACTAAATGGTTTCTGACCTGTGTGGATTGTCATGTGTTTATTTAGATCAGACTTTACACTAAACCGTTTTTGACAAACTTCACAACTAAATGGTTTCTGACCTGTGTGGATTCTCATGTGATAATTTAAACCAGACTTGTAAGTAAACCGTTTTTCACAAACTTCACACCAAAATGGTTTCTGACCTGTGTGGATTCTCATGTGATCATTTAGACTAGACTTGTGACCAAACCGTTTTTCACAAACTTCACAACAAAATGGTTTTTGGCCTGTGTGGATTCGCAAGTGTTTGTTTAAATGTGACTTTTGACTAAAGCTTTGTCCACAAAATTCACACCAAAATGGTTTCTGACCTGTGTGGGTTTGCATGTGTGAGTTTAAATTAAACTTGTGACGAAACCGTTTTTCACAAACTTCACAACAAAATGGTTTTTGACCTGTGTGGATTGTCATGTGTGAGTTTAAATGTGACTTTTGACTAAAGCTTTGTCCACAAAACTCACAACCAAATGGTTTCTGACCTGTGTGGCTTGTCATGTGTCTATTTAGATGAGACTTTAAACTAAACCGTTTTTCACAAACTTCACAACTAAATGGTTTCTGACCTGTGTGAATTTTCATATGTATGTTTAAATATGACTTTTGAGTAAAGTTTTGTCCACAAAGCTCACAACTAAATGGTTTCTGACCTGTGTGGATTGTCATGTGTCTATTTAAATGATGCTTTCTAGTAAATCTTTTACCACATTCATCACAACTAAGTGATTTTGGTCTTTTCTCCTCTTTCCTGCTTAAGTTTGTATTTTTCTTCTCTCTAAAACCCTTCTTATGACTAGAACATCTTGAATGACTTGCCACATGTCTAAGTAAAGATCGCTTGTTAGCAAACTGTTTACTGCAGTCGGAGCAACTAAATATTTTCTTGTCACCTGTTTCAGGAGACCTGCTCACCATCCAGTCATTATTACTGTCATCAGTTACTGATCCAGAGTCTGACAAGTGTTTCAGTAGAGAGACAGAATCGTTCACATCCTCATCCTCTTCATCATCCTCACTGATTTCAGTTTCTGAAGAGGTAGAATCATATTTGTTAGTATTTGGATCTGTGTTCTTGGTAGTTTGAGCTCCTCCACAGTCCTCTACACCAGGTGCTGGTGTCATCTGGTCAGCTGAGCTGCTGATTGGAAGATCTCTGTCTTTATCTGATTGGTGTTGATAAAGCTGTTGGAACAAAGGATTGTCTTCATCATGCAGCCTCTGCAGAGAAACTGCAGTCAGGGAAAACCTGGTGGCATCAGTCTCCTCCTTCAAATTGAACTGCTCTTCCTCCATACTGATCCCCAGTTCCTCCTCGTCCTTCTTTATGTTGAGGGTCTCTGGTATCTCCTGATCCACAGCAGGCCTCCATTCTTCAGGAGTTTCTTGTTTAATAAGAACGGTCTGTTGAAAATCTGCAGGGATCACTGAAACACAATGACATTAATGTTAACTTTATAATCACAAAAACATCTTTACTGTTGAGTTCATGAGTTCACTGGTTTACTGTCAGAACATCTAACACTCTAAAGAGTCTTTGTTTAGTTTGGTTGCCCTTTAAGGATCGTCTATTAGTTAATATCCTCACACTGATAGCAAAATAGAAATATACAAACCCAATATGTGGAGATGATCATTTGGTTTGAGAACAGCATCCAAGCTGTTATTCTGTCCCTCAGTATTTGCTGAACACGACAATTCCTGTTTGATATCGCCAGCTGCTTTTTCAAAACTCCCTAGAATTCTTTCATTCGAGATGTCCAGTCGTTGTTTGACCTGCTGTCGCCACATCTTGGTTAGTTTTCATTCACCAATGGTCTCCTTTTAACAGTTACTGAGCCGTTAGATATGACTCTAAACAATGGCGTCTCTGGCATGAGTGCTTCTTCTTCTTCTTCTTCTTCTTCTTCTTGAGTTAGATGGGGCCCAACCATAGACATTATATAAATCTTTGTCTTTATCATGTCTATTAGCCCAACAACTCAACGGCTATTGTCTTACGTCACAGCGCCGCGACTTGGCCTGTCCCAATTCGAAGACCAAGAAAAAAAAAATCGAAGACTCCTTCAAATGCGGCCGACGAATACAGCATTTTTCCCCCGATTGTTAGGCTGGGTCCAGTGTACATAGACATTATAAAACATATTTATTATAAATCAGATTTATAATGTCTATGCCGGTGTACACAAGCGAGTGAACTGGTTCCCTTCGTACACAAGACCCGCCCTTCTCTCTAGCAATTGGCTGAAACAACTTAATGTCATGCTCCCATTGGATTTGACAGACAGCTGTACTTGCTCACTCTTCATTCAAGGTAGGTTGAAGAGGACCGGTGTGTCAAGTCAGATTAAAAGCATAGACATGTATATAAACCACGATGTCATGATTTATATAATGTATATGATTAAAAGTGCATCCGACAGCCTGCGCCGGAGGCTGGACCTGTCCTCAGGCCAGAAATTCGGCCCCCGGCCAGAATCTGTTAGCAACTGGGAAAATGTATAAATGGCATCATAAGAACTCTTTCTTCTTCTTATACATTTTACTTCCTTTCTATTTTTTATGTAGATGGCACCTTAGCTTTCCTTTATTATTTTATGTTGCATATCCAGGGACAGCAAACGTGTTTCTTGTGCTTATGACAATAAATCTTTTGAATCAAAGCATCTAAATTTACCTGAGCACCTTCACCGTTTGCAAAAACAGCGCGACTCCTCTTTGACCACGAAAATGACTTTAATATCTAAATTAAGGGATTTGGAGTGGTGTCCCAATACTTATAACATGTCTGTTTAGTTAGTTTTATTTACTTTGGGTCATCGGTTGCTGCAAGAAGCTCCATATTAAGCACGATTTACATAAAAAAGCCAACAACCCAGCTTGTAAAGTTAAGCAACAGGAGTTTATTCTGACAGTTCATAAGAACAAGTTACAAATAGGGTAAAATGCAATAGTTCTGTGACGAGACATTGAAGAGGAAAATGGGGAAAAGGTAAGAAAGTGAATTTGAGGTTATCTGCAGTAAATGAGAAAAGGCACTTTTTACACATTTTGCAAACAAACTCAATTTGAACAACCGCCCACTGCCGACCATGTAAACAGGCTGATTTCTCTGTACAACACCAACCAATTATTGGTCTGAGCTGTGGAAGGACTCAAATATGTAAATATACTTCTAACAAATTGTTTGAGGTTACACGGATAACTTGTTAAAAACTGAGTGAAGGTGCTGTAAAGTGCCATGAAGCTCAAAGAACCACAAAGGGAAGGGAAAGGAGCAAAAGCAGAAACACCAGGGGCTAAAATTAATCACCACGGAGAATTAGCGCCACCTGGTGGTATGATCCCGAATGACAACAAGAGAACCCAGCAGGGAGGTCACAGACGCAAAACTTTGGAGTCATTAGGAGATAAAATGCATGTTTCGATGTCTTTAAATGGATTGAAAATCTCTAGAATAAATATTTAGAAACTTTTAAATCCCTTTCCTACAAATACAATTTAAAAAACAAGAAGGGCATTTGTGACAAACCCTGAGGAGTTTTGATGTACTAGGAAACTTTGTCAAACAGAATTTAAAGTGAAAAATAATTTTAATCTAAAGCTCAGCTGCAAGATAAACATTCATTCATCACAAGAGCGCATTCCGCTTTTGGAACTCTAAAAAAAAGACGAGAGCAGTAATACATTCACTACACTGACTGTGCTTCTACTTCTCTTGTCTTGCTCGTGGCTCTGCTCTTCATCCTCCTTCATACTTCTACATTTTATTTCCTAGTAATACTGATGATGTGAGGATGCTCAGAAGAATTTATATGGACATTTCCTTCTCTGTTGGTCAAACTGTCAGGTCCCACATCAACCAAACTGAATTATCTGTGCACAGATGGAATAACTGGCAGCTCCAGTCCAGAGGTAATGGAGCCTGTCAATCTCTGCGACCACATTTACCACATAACCTGATGACATTTAAATCTACAAAATAAATTATATAAAACCCAAAACTCATGGTGCAGTCCAACAAAATCACATCATCATTAGCAGCTTCTGACCTCTCTGTAAAACATCAAGACAGAAAACAGCCTTAACAGACTGCAACAAAAACAAAACCACAAAAAACTGACCCATTTGTGCCTTCAATGTTTCAAAACCCAAGAGAAAGGAGTGTGATGCTTTTAATGTTTCCATTAGAAGAGAATGTAAGGCTGAACCTGGCTCACGTTTACATCTTTACTGGATTTAAACTGTAACAAATACTAGAATACTGTAAATACTGCAAATGTTTGAGAAGAAAATCTGTCAAGGATATAGTTTTAATATAGATTGTCAAGAGTAATAAATCCCTATGAATCAGGATACTATAGTGGATGGATATAGCTGAGGTTGTTAAGCTGTAGCTACATTTGAGGAGGAAAAAGAAGGACGTGGACAGAAAGAAAACACACAGGTTTATCTGCAGGACGGGATCTAATGGAGAACCAGGACAATTCAGTATTTGAGCTTCTTGGGAACCTCCCAGGGAAAGACGTCCCGACCAAAGTGACCATAAGATGCCGTGAGTTGGTAGATGGGCTTCTTCAAATCGAGATCCCTTAGACATAAACACATGAAGTTTGGAGATCACAAACTTATGTTCAAAAGTGATTTTTACACCATGGATACAACAGTTTACCTCACGATAACTCCTGGACGGAGGTCAAAGTTCTTCCTCACGATGTCCAGGAGCTCTTTTTCACTCTTCTGGGAGGTTCCGTAATGAAAGATGGAAACAGAGAGGGGGTGGGACACTCCAATGGCATAAGATACCTGAAACAAATGTCTGAGATTAAAACCTGAAAGTTTGACAACTTACAATCAGGTTCTTAGCAGATCTCCCTTTACAGTAAATTTAATATTAAGAGCTGAGGTGTGTTCTCACCTGGACCAGGACACGTCTGCAGAGTCCAGCTTTAACAAGAGATTTAGCCACCCAGCGAGCAGCGTATGCTGCAGAGCGGTCCACCTTGGTGTAGTCCTTTCCAGAAAACGCTCCACCCCCATGAGCTCCCCAGCCCCCGTAGGTATCTACGATGATCTTACGCCCCGTCAAACCTGCATCGCTCTTTTAAGGAAAAGCAAAAACTTGATATGACGTTATTAACTTCATAATGTAAATCATGAGAACACAGTTAACTAGATTCTAAAACCCTTGAATAGATCCGTGTGCAATGAAACATGTAATGTGACTAATCATGGTCTAAGTGCTGAGCATTAAGGAGAAACAGATGCTCTTCTCTCACCTGTGGACCTCCGATGACAAATCGACCACTGGGCTGCAGGTGATAGATTGTATCATCATCAAGGTAACCAGCAGGAACTACAGCCTTCACCACCTGCTCCTTCAGACTGTAACGCATCTCGTCCAGACTCACATGCTCATCGTGCTGCACAGAAATCACGATTGTGTGGACACGCAACGGCACCATGGCTCCTCTGTCCTGCCGGTACTGAACAGTCACCTGGTGGAACAAGATGTTTTATTAAAATTTACAATGAGTTCAAACACCGAAGGCAGAATGAGACGAAAAACCACCACACAGCAAAAATATGAAAAACAGCCTCATCATTTGTTTAATGGTTTAATATATAAAACCCACACTGTTTCTAACCTGAGTTTTAGAATCGGGTCGGACCCACGGCAGCGTCCCATCTCGACGCAGTTCAGCCATTTTGGAATTGAGCTGGTGAGCCAATATAATAGTGAGAGGCATACACTCCTTAGTCTCATCAGTGGCGTATCCAAACATGAGACCCTGTTTGTGAGACACAATCACCAGTTACAGGATAAAATAAAACAACTGATGGTTCTGGTTTAGACCGAACACAAACCTGGTCCCCAGCACCAACGTCCTCCTCTTTGCGGTCGAGGTAAACACCCTGAGCGATGTCTGGAGACTGCTGCTCCAGAGCCACAAGCACATTACACGTTTTATAGTCAAAACCTGGGAAACAAAGCAAGAAAATTACACATAGAAACAGTTAAAACATTTAAAAGAAACTCAACATCCCGAAGATTTCTTCTGAAGGACAGTGAAAATCCAAAATGGTAATATAATATCAAGACAAAGAATAAATTAAGGTTTAAATATATATTTAATATCAAAGATTTACCTTTGGAGGAGTCGTCGTAGCCGATGTTCTTGATTGTATCCCTGACGACCTTCTGATAGTCCACGCTGGCTCTGGAGGTGACCTCCCCCGCGAGCAGGATCATCCCCGTCTTAGCTACAGTCTCTGAGGACAAAACAACATTTAATCTAAGAGTCGAATTAAAAACTGCGTGCAATCTTTTTAAGTAACACTATTAATCGTATTAAACTTGTTTCAGGTAGCAGAAACAACAGAACGCTTCATTGTTTCTGACAAAAGAGTTTAAAACTTGTAACAGATGAAAAACAAAACATAAAGAATACGTCATTTGTTTCACAGAGAACTATAAAACCTAAAAGCTTTAAAATCTTTGATCTGCATCGGGTATAAACAAATTATCATCTCATAAAAGCACAAACATAAAAACACAGACTTCCAGTTTCTTATTGAGTTTAGGAACAATGGATCCATTATTACAAATGGAGCTTTATTTCTAAGTAATAATACTCTGAAACATCTAAAAACCAGCACAGAGACTTTGTTCTGGGTTTTTTCAACAAGCCTTGATTGACATAATTATATTTGAAGACTGTGGCTCTTTGTCTTCATGACCTCTAAATACTCACCACACGCCACTTTGGCGTCGGGGTCTTGTTGCAGATGTGCGTCCAACACAGCATCACTGATTTGGTCGCAAATCTTATCTGGGAATGTAAAAAAATAATAATAAATAATGAGCAAATAAAATAATAAAAATACTTACAGCTGAACATTTTCCTCTTGGATATGAATTTATAGATGTGACTGATTTACACCTAGTAAGTTTGTTCTACCATGCAGAAGAGCTGCATCATAGTAAGACTGATTATTAGTTTAAAAACTTAAAGTGTATCTGACAAGCAATTTTTATGTTATTTTACTGCTTCATATCAATCAGTAATACATTTCTACCTTGTGGACACTTTCCCACATAAATCTGTCAATCAAATACAGATTTTTGCTGCACAATTCCAAACATGTGGACAACGCTGTTGCAAACCATCGCAGACATGCTGAATCTGATTAAGAATCTGTCGTTTGAGTGTTTGTCTCTTTCTGAATGAGAAATCGACTAAGGAGAAGAGACAATGTCAAGAGAACCGGTTTCGTTGCGCACAGCTGTATAAAACTCCAGTGCGTTTTTATTTATAGCATGCGTGTTTTTCAGCTCAGAACTCGGCGTGTTAAGAGTGTGACATTCAGAAAAGAGGATTTCCACATTCTTCTTTGTGCATATTGCTGCATTTTTTTTTTTTGTACAGTATTCAATTACAGGTTCATGTTGTTCATAGAAATTATATTTGATGTTTAACTCGTGGGTCTGCTGAGTAAAAATGGGTTTGACTTCAGCATGGCTGCACAGATGAATCTTGAAATACATTAGGAAGCAGTGTTGCTAAAACCACTTAATATACAGCAAAAACACAAGCTTACAAATACTTTTCAATGTCCATGTAAGATGTAAACAAAGAGCTGCTTCTTTTGTTTCATCACTTCTGGTTTCAAAATTGAGACTCACCCAAAGCTCATGAAAACATTCATATTTACCTTTTATGTGTCAATCAATTCAAATCGGCACCATGTTTCATTAAACACAGTTAAAATGCTTCTAAATGTTTTAGTGAGACCCGAGTGTGTCGCAGTCTCTTTAAGAGTGTTCACATTTTTCCAAGCTGTCTCTGATAAGGCTTTGCGTTTAAATTCTGCATCAGTAAAGATTATTTTATATATCAAAATCCAGTTAGAATAAAGAGTGAAAGATACATTTTTTTTGTCTTTACACAGCTACATGGAATTAAATGTGATTGTCAGGAACCACCAAGCCGAATCCTGTTACCAAACCCACTCATCTACTGAAAATATTTAAATTAGAAAAGACACAATTTATTTTTTAATGACAATAAACAATATTAGAGACTTTCTACTGACAGTCAAGGGAAGGACATTTTATTTCAACCCACTTTTATTTAAAAATAAATTTCACTAAAAAGCCACCTGTTTAAATACATTTTTTTAAAGGTTATTTCATTTAGATAAATTATATAAAGAGGATTGAAACTAATGCGGATCCTGGCTTCCTGCTTAAGATATATATAAAAACAATAAATAATTGTGTCATTGCAGTGTAGAAAAATAAAAACTAACTTGTCCTTTTTAATGTTACTCAGTTTAATACCACTAAAAAAAAACTGTCCTGAATCGGTAGGAACACAGTACGTTTCCCACGCAGTGGATACTCATAGTTTCTGGGTCGCTTTTTTCGACACAACACTGGATACATCTAGTAACAGCAGTTTCTATTTTCGTTCCATTATTTAGCCTTTTATATTTAATTATCCTTAATTTGTAAATAAAATAGCATGTAAAATAACGCATGTGTTGATTTAAAAAGGTTAGCTGCTGTTATTTATTTATTTTTTTTACAGTTGAGACTTGCTCACAGCAGCAACAAACCACATGACCTCGTTTGAGAAGCTAACAGGATGCTAGGCTAATTAATCCGGTCAAAGATGGAAGGCACTTTACAGACATGCAGTATGTGAATAAAACGTACCAGGATGTCCTTCTCCGACTGATTCGGAGGTAAAAAGGAAGCAGTCTTCGTCGTGGAGCATGTCGTTATGAAAACCGTTCAGGTGGCCGTTCATTTTACACACCGTTAGCAGGATTTCACTCCCCTGCAGCTCGGACCAGCAGACACAAACTCAAATTACCCCGCAGCAGTATTTATTAGGCTGATCGGCTTCTCCAGACTCCCCCTCACACCCCCTCAGGTCTTTTCCCTACCAGTTGTTGTGGAGTTCAGACCATGTGGTGCCCCTTGGCGTGCTCGTGCTCGCGCTCCTGGACGCGCTCGTGCTCGGATAACTAGCACATGGAGGAGCAACATCCATAGAAAAGCAGTTTTTACCCAATCAGAGACTCATGCATTTATTGCTTTGATTATTCATTTATTAAACGATCTTCATATTTCTTATTATTATTTACTGAACTGCGAGGACTGCACCTCATTTCGTTGTAACAATAAAGATATTTTACTTCTGTTTTACTGATAACAAAATTAGCAGTGATTTGTCTAGAAAAATCTTTGTTGGAGGTGGGGATGGGGTGGGGGCAGGAAGGGGCACATGTGAATGGCCCACAACCTTTTTTTTTCTTTCCAAAATTATAGATCATTATTTATCATAATTTATGAAGCTGCTATAAACACAAATTAAATCCAAATATGTCAAAGCCCAGTGCTACATTTAGATCAATCCTTATCTTTAATAAAAAAAAAATTAAATTATTGATTGAATTTGATTTTCTTGGGGAGGGTGGTATCAGTCTAATTGGAAGGAGCTCCCCTCTGGACACGCCCCTAAACAAAATCCTTCTTCTGCTTTTGTTTTGTGTTGAAACATCCTGTTTTAAATTGAATTTGTCTTTTCATAGAAGCCTGAGATTAAAGTGAAAACTTTTCTTAGAGAACTGATAAGATTGTTATTATATGCGTTCATTTTAAGACTTTTAAAAAACTTGAAGCGTAATGAATACGTATTATTTAATGTGTATGTAGATATTTCTTCTAAAATTATAAATTCTAAACATGTTCCAGATAATCCTAATATTTCAAAACTTCTAGAAGTTAAAACAATGTTCTTGCTCAAGAATTGTTTTCTACATTTTTCAAATTTAAAGGAGTAAAACTCAATATTTATACACAAGGTCATTTTATAAACAACAAAAACTGTATTTAATCAGTTGTCTTGATCCCTGAAATAAGAAACTAGTTTACAGATGAAACCTGTTACTAAGGTTTGATTCCTATCAGGTTGTTTAGTCTCATTCCCTCCACCTGTCCGTGGTTTTAAATCTGCCTTTAATCCAAAGAGTAATTACTTGTAATGAACCAGATTTGATCATGTTTTCTGCCACTCATGTCAGGGTCAGAGAATTTCTTTAGCACCTGCATTGCAGTTTAAAATGCATTGCATCTGCACACATTCACAAACTGATGTTTCGTTCAATTGAAGGCACTAAATATAGTTTATTTGTCCATATTTTATTCATACTCTTGCGCAATAAAACAATATTGAGTCCATGTTGCAGAACAGCAAGTGGATGTTAGTTGTATAGAACAAGGTCTGTACTCACAAAGTTACAGAGAAGACTAAGAGAACAAGGTTTAGGATTAACTTAGAGCACGAGGTGATTGGATGCACCGACTCTCCTCCCAGATACATTACAATAAGCTAAAGAACACAGACCGAATCACATAGAGGTAAAAATCCTCCGATCTATAATGTCAAACATATAAACTAATGTTTTAACACGTACACTGACCCACATACACAAACAGACCCACTTTCAGCTGTGAACTCTGATACCATCAATACTTCTGGTCCAGGGTTCTTATTTTGATATGAGACTGTTTACATGAATGATAACTGGTCACATCTGTCGATTAGTTCACTCGGACTTTGGATTAACGTTCAGTTTGCGTTGTGATATTAGCTCCTGAGTCAATGAGAACATGTCCAAGAGTCAGATATATGATGGTAGATTCACAAACAGGAAACAGCACGATGCGGACTGTTTGCTCACGACTTCATGAAAGACAGCAGATTCAGAGCTTTAACTCTTTATGTTCCTTCTTGTATCTGCTTCTTCCAGCTTGCCGATGTATTTAATCCCTGTGGGGCTGACCTGAGCTGGACTGTGCTCGCCTAAGATGGCTACAATCAGAGCCTCTGGGGCGGTCACTCCACACCCTGGAGAAATGGGGCTGCGAGGACTGAGAGGGCTGATGGTAGGAGACGGCACAGTGTCGGGGGAGATCAGACGCTCCTTCTTAGCTGCAGAGCAGGGCGAGCGGTTTCGTGTGTGGCTCTCTTTGGGGCGAGGACAGAGGCTGAGGCCCTGCAGGGTGGGGAGCGGGTTGGAGGAAAGTGCAGGAACAGCTGGGCTGCGGCTAAGACGGTGACGGTGTTGGCGTTTGCCAGTTTTAGGGCTGGGACTGCGGGAGTTTGGAGCCAGCAGAACTAAAGTGCTGTCGTCCTCTGAGCTGACATCAGAGCTGTCAGAGCGGCACACAGTGGGACTGTGAACCGGCATCTTTATCTGTTAAAGGAGGAAGATAATAGATAATCATGTACTTTTACATCATACATCCACCAACTTCATGTAAAATAAGTTGAAACACATCATATTAGTTATTTTTTTACAATCAGCACATGTTTTTTTTAAAGATTCAGATATTGTAACATTTAGCTAATTCGATGCCAATAATTAGGTTTTATAAAATGGTTATAATATACATATATGATGTAAATCTGCAAACTAACCACTGACAGGACATTTGAGATGTCCACTCACACACACTCACAGCTGGAACCAAATTGGAAACTCAGATCAACCCATAAATTTTACACCATGAAAATATTTTCAACACTAAGAAAATCACTAAAACTGTAACTTAATTGTTTTATTTTATTCTATTACCTGAATTGGTGAAGACAATCCAACTATACTATTCATAATATGGCTGTAGTAACCCAGGATGTATTCACAGACCTCTCGTGGTAAATCCTCCTCTGCAAAGGTCACCTAGTAAAAGGTAATAATCTGAATTAACTCTAACATCAGGTTTAAAATCTGTGTGTGGATTTGAGTGTTGGACACACCTGAGTAGCGTGCTCTCCTTTGGCCCACACATACGCCTGATAATCTTTGTGATGTCTAAATCCAACCTGCTCGAGTATAAAATCATAAGAATTAAGAGGATGACGAGTTTATCTTTTTATAGTTACACTTACTTTGTAAATTGCGACCCAGTCCCACAAGCTGCGCTGATATGCTGAAGTCACCGTGAATCTGACTGTGGTATCCGAGACTTTGCACCACTCCTTGTTCACCTGCAGTTCCACCAGAGGAATATCCACCCTGAATGGGAACTAACAGACAAACAAGCTGCAGTTTAATTCAAATCTAACGATGAAAATTATTATTTGATGTGACAAACAGAAATCTTCTCACATGCAGGGTAAACAGAGCAGAAACAGGCTTGTGATCGCTGATGGTGAAGCCCATGTGGCTTTGGTACTTGTGTTGTACTACTTTAGTCGCCCCACCTAACCATGAGGTTAGACCCCGTTGCAGTGATGCATTGTGGGTAGGAACTGGGGAACCAGTGCGACGGAGGCGCCAGAGGATGCGGTCCGTCCATGCTGGTTTTCTCTTCTTTGCACTGATAGAAATGAAGCAGGAAAAAATGTGAGTTTTGCTCTAAACAAAAAAATGAATCCTTGTTTGAGTGAGTCTGTGATGGAGGCGACTAAACAAACCTGGTGTCGTACGTGTGAGTGCCTACATCAAATTTATAGGTAGGTGGAAAGTTGAGAGGCCCCTCCATGAAGCCCTCCAGGATGGACGCCGTGATTTTAGCCATGTTGAGCTGTGAAGTGGACAAACACGATCTGACGTCTGTTAACTTTGAGCTACAGCTCCCTCTCTTGGTCGCTGTTGCCAATAACAACCGAACAGGTAAAATTCCTCCAGAAAAATCCACATTTCTGTTTTTAAAGATCAGTAAAGGTGACTCACCTGATCCCGCTCCCACAGAAGAGGTAACTTATTACTGTCAATGGCACATTTCACCACGTGGATGTCATAATCTTCAATACGGAAGTTTAAATCCCCAAACCAGAACACGACGCTGCAAAGACAACAGAAAGGCCTGTTGTTTACGTTGGGCCTTACATGTGAAGTTCAATGGACTTTAAATTGATTCAATATTTAACCTGCTTTAAACCTGAAAGACATTTAAGAAAATAAATTATAAAAATTATTTTGGGGTTTCAGATACTTTGATTTTGATAATGCTGCAGGAAATAGAAAGAACTGGGGGGTCAAACCTTTTTGTTGTGGCTTGTTTCTTAGATGTTAAATTATACTCAAGATCTATATAATTATTTATCATTATTTTGCATAACTTTAAATACTCTGTTTACAAGATAAGGGAGATTTGAGTTCCTTCTGTTTATTATTTGTGGTAAGTATTTATTCTGGTGACTAAATGATAATAAATATTAAATATAATTGAATCTGATTTATCTGTAGAAGTAGAATCACCCACTCGTGGTCCAGCACACCAGTGGCCGTTCCTCCTTCAAACTGCTGCTGCTGAAGGATGCTTTCAAAGTCTTCCATCCGCTGCTCCAAGTTCCTCATATGAGCTGGCAGGTGACAGTTAAGAAAACACACCGGATGGCCGAACACTGTCATTCTCACACTAACGCCTCCTTTATTCCCCTTAAAATGACAGAGAAGGACAAAGAAACAGCCCTGTGACTAATGAATCACTTTTAAAGGACGGCCAGACTGAATAAAACAGATCTGTGATCAGAGACGAAGAACCAGAGCGCCACACAGCCTGCTGCTGCACTGACCTCAAAGAGAAGGAGACTGCACCAGCAGCTGCCAGGAGGTGATGCTGACATCAACACACACTGGAAGGTCACACACAGACAGATGCACCAACGCCTGCATGCACCTGCCAGCAGGAGGAGGAAGCACACACTCTACCTCTGTGTGCCCCGTAATCCCCACTGATACTAACCCATCGAAAATTTTGCTAAATCATAACTGATTTCAGAGCAGGACTCGTCAGCATGTGACACGTACCCAGTATCCTCCGAGTCCTGTCCGCGTTCTCTGAGTCTGCACACCTCTGAGGAACGGGAGGTGGCAGAATTTTGAGAAGACTATGAGCAGCACCCCTTGCATGCGCTGAGATGCCACCTGAACACACAAGACAGGCAGAAAAACATTGAATAAACTTTATTTTGATTACAGCACAAACGGATCTGCAGAACAATAGACGCGCTTACTAAAACATATCCGAAAGGACTCAGCTGGTCCATGCAACGCTCGCTCCACTGGTCTGAAAAAAGAGCATCCTTCAGCCTCTTATTTATCATGGAGTTGACCTCTTGAAGTCTGGATGGTGACAGAAAGCAGAGATGTTACTAAGAACTGGAAAAAAACCTTTCATAAAAAGAACAGTGACAACGAGGTGGGGGGGGGGTTCACAGATGACTGAGTGGGCACTCACGTCTGTCTGTTTGGCACTGCTGAGACGAGCAGAAACACTCGCTTACCCGATGATGAACATGTCAACTCTCCCATCTGAAACATTTGGTCCAAACAGAGACGTGATGTCATCTGGTGGGACGGCTGATCCCACGTTCCATGTGATGATGCACACTCTAATAAAAGGTTAGGAGCGGAGTAAACGCTGCATCAGATTTGAGTTTTTAAAAAGCGTGTATTATTCACTGTATTCCACAGCAGAATTGAAAAGGAATGAAGCCAAACATTGTTCGAAGTGACACTGACTAATCTCTGAATCAGACCACATTTAACCTGAGAATAAAAAGTTATTTATCTAAAATGACCATGAAAATTGTTTCTTAAACTGGGAGATGGACAAAACTTTTGCGGATCGTTATTTATTGTTTATAAAAACACATTGTTATTCTCACCTGAAGTCTCTGTTTTCTCCTCCAGGCCTCTCGGACTGAGCTGGACTCTGTGTGGAGCTCCCAGGTAAGGGGGTCCTCTGAGGCTGAGGGCTGAGGCTGAGGGTCAGGTTAGGGTTGGATAAAGGCATGCTGGGATTGGGGTTCAAGTGCGATTGAGGGCTCTGGAAACCTTTCTGAGGGATTGAAGGCTCTGATGAGGAATGTGGGAGGACGTTGGCACTTTGAGGTCCCGGGATACAAGCAGGAATCAAATCTATTTCCTTAGAAGACTCCAGTGAGACTTTGGTCAACTTTGAAGAGACTTTAGCTCCAGCAGTCGGTCTGGGTCGACTTATGCTCGCCATCGGTGCTGGACTGGTCCCAGACTTGATCTGCTCTGACTGGTTCAGTTTTGGAGGTGCCTGCATGGAGCTCAGTGCAGACTGTTTGCTGAGCACCTCTGATGAGCAGAGGAGATGCAGGTCCTCGACTGCAGGCCGTGCAGGTAGAACTGGACTTGATCCAATGAACGTACAGGGTCCAGACTGAACATTAGGACCACAAGAGTCTGTGCTGATTCCTTTCTGTGGCAGGTCCATCAGTCTGCACATGTAGAACTAAAACACAATTTTTATTAGCACAAAAAGTGATTAATCATTCACTCATATGTATCTTTTAGTTTGATAAGTGGATCACTCCAGATCCTCGTCCCAGACGTCACAAGGCTCTAACTTTAGTCTTACTGCCTGGACTATAAAGAAGATGCTGGTAACATTAATTAACCTCTGACCCCTTTTACAAAGCAGGAGAAAAACAGTTTAAATGGCATCAAATTGGACAGTAAAGAGCCTGAACACACCGTCTGTCTGTCTGCTGCTGATAACAAAGCACATCAAACGGTCTGAGATGCAGGTCATAAAGAGGAAGCTGGACATGAAAGGAGGACAGACAGCAGCCTACACCTCCATTTTGCCTTCTGTGTGCCCCACACTGAAATCAAACACCTCTTTTTAAATAATTTACAGTATGGAGATGGAGCTTTCAGACATAGTTAACCGCTGCTGCAAGCAGCAAAACAGAGCAGTGAAAAGATCAGACACAATCCACTTTGGAAACTTTCAGACATAATAGAGGGCCTTTATCATATTTTATTCCACAATCCTGTTGGTGAAAAAAATCACCTCAAAACTTGAACTCTGAAATAAGCTGCGTGTCTTTGCAAACAGAACAAAATGTCTTACCTTTTGCGTATTTTTTAGCAATAATTCCGAGGTGTAGAAGGTTTTCACTAACTCACAGAAGAGAATAACATCAGTCTCCTTTTCCTCTTCACACACACCAGCCCAATCCACCAGGCTGCCCTATCACAGGCGAGATCGATTAATGGACCAGAGACAGCCTGCAGCAGGACGGACCCGTCGGTACCGTGGACGTCTCGTCACGGTGCGGTCCGGCCCCCGTCGACCGAGCCGTCAGAACAGAAAACTGTCACGCTTCATGCACATCATGACTCCTCTTGCATGTTGATGTTTGTGCGACAGTAAAACTGCTGATGATCATCGCACTGTCTGTGCGCAACGCAGCTGGTCGGATCAGCTGTGCGCTTTCAGACCAGCATCCCGCCTGCATCTCCTGCACACACCGACCCGACTCCGCTCCATCTCCCTCCCTCTACGGCTAGAACGTGAACTATCAGGGGGGAGGGGGGGGATCGAGGGACAGGGAAATCAAAATTCAGCTGCCCGAGTCCCACCGGACAGAAATAACAAAGCATCTGTCCTGCGAGTGACGCATGAATCCGGCAGGAGTGCGTCATTGATAGGAAGAATTGATCCGCGTATCAATAGCCAATTACATCTCACTTTGGTAAAGCTAATCATCTTTTCTTTTATAGGCTCCAAGGTTATTTTCATTAGGTTAGAAATTAATGAAGGGAACAATAATAAAATGAACAACTTTAATTATACCATTTTTGACAGAGGATGGAGCCTATGCCTAATTCTAAATGGTTATTTTCTGTGATGGATTAGAGATTATTTGAAAATAATCTTGTATCTTTTCTCTTCTTAGTAACACAACTGAATGTTGCGAACAATACATTTTCAAAATTTACAGTTCAAGTCACCTGATCAACAGCTGGAAATGAGCCTCTCAGTTTCTTCAGAAGTCTGGTGGTAATTTTTACACACTGCTTCTGCATTTTGGTTAAAATTTTGTCAGTGTTAGGCAGATTATTATTTATGACCTGTCGAATCCTTTTTTTAATTAAACCATCCAATAATCCATCCATCCATCCATCCATCCATCCATCCATCCATCCATCCATCCATCCATCCATCCATCCATCCATCCATCCATCCATCCATCCATCCATCCATCCATCCATCCATCCATCCATCCATCCATCCATCCATAAATTTGCACCAGCTCTAGCAAATAATTTTGAGTAAATCAGAAAGAAGCTCGTGCCTTTATTCAACTTGTATAATGTAATTATTTATGAAATGGGCCTTTGATACTCAGACTCTCAGATTCTGAACAGCACCATCCTAAAGGTGACACTCAGATTAATCATGGGATTAATACAGATGTGTAATCTCAGTGGAATGAACTGACCCTAAGCGCCAGCTGTCCATTGAAATCACACAGACACCAGAGATTCCTCCCGCCATGTAAACTAACACAAATACTGGCCATTAATCACCGTGCAGAGGCATTAGGATCAAACAAAAGATGTAAATATTTAACTAAGAACATTTAAAATAACAAATTTCAGACTTCACACAGTGGCTTTATGATCAAACTTAAAGCTTGAAGTTATTGTGGCTCTTGAAAACTGGCGCCTGTCTGCAGAGGCTACGGCCGTTTTTTGGTTTTGACGAGGCCTTTTTCCACCAGGCAGCGGTAAAATTCCTGGATGTAGGTGTAAACACACTTCCAGTCAGGCTCCTTCATCCGGACCAGGTCATCAGCATCCAGCAGAGGGGGGCAGCCTGCCAACCTCCTGAAGACAACATGTCAATAACATGAGACAAGTGACGGTTCAGGACATGTGTAAAAGTTATTGGTTTGACTGAGAGCTCACTCTGCGGTGCTGAAAGCCAGCTGGAAGTTGTCCCTGGGCCTGTTGGGGTTGAGGGTCGAGTATTCAAACGCATCAGGGAAGAATCGATGCACCAAGGCACAGAAAGCTATGCCATCTTTCCAACTGGAGGAGAAGTTCTGGATGTCCACACCCTGTTTGGTCGCAGACATGGGGACAGAGCTGTGTGTGAACCACATGGACAATAAATCACACACACAAAGCTAGTTGTGAGATTTTTACCTCATATGGCTCCGTTTTGGCCCTGCACCAGTCCAGAAGCATTTGTTTGACATTTTTAACGTTGGGTGCTTCAGCAGAGGAACATTTTAGGGGAAAGGCAGCAGCAGGACCAGCTTTGCTGAGGACAGGAGACAAAAACACAGAAGTCAACTCCTTTAAAAAAAAAATACTGCTACAACTTTTAAAAAATGTTGTAATATTATGGTTAATATATTAAAAGTGTATGTTTGATGTGCTTTTCTTAAATTTTTTCTAAGATTTCCAGAGAAATTAAACATGAAGACACGACTTGACTCACCTGCCTGCTGTCCTGTTTATTGGAGTCGAGGAAGATGTTTGAGCTGTTGGCTCTGAAAACAAAGAAAAAAAATCAACTTAAAGTAATAAAATAATCAGAAAACAGAGACAGAGTCAGTCTTACTGTTAGCTGATGACGGCTGGTTCACGGCTGCTCTTCCAACGCTAACAGCTCCACTCGTTGTTCCTCCTTTGCTCTGAACCAGCTGCTTCACATCCTGCTGCCTCATCCCTCGCTCCTGATCCCTTTTATCTAATGATAGACACGGAAAATCCACATAAAAGTGCATCAAGTATTTAAACTATATCATATATCTACAGTGTTACCTCTCTTTTTCTTTAGCAGGTCTCGTAACGCAGCACGTATCAGGCGTCTCTCTTCAAAATCAGCTGCATTATCCAGCTAAAATCAAAATGAAAACATGGAGATTGTTAAAACATAATATTTTTTTTCTGTTTAACATGAACTGAGGAGTTCGGGTTTATTTGGCTCACCATCTTGTTGAGAACTTCTTCATCTTCAATAGAAGCCAGTTTTTCACTGATCAGCGACTCTGATCCACCATCAGTCTTTAAATCCATGTCTGAGGAGTCGGATCACAGATATCCTGACAAACACTTAAATCTAAAAAAATTCATTTTACAGAAACAAATAAAAACAACAGATTCATAAAAATGCAGAACAGAGTAGTTTTTTTTTGTATAAATGTGACAAGATGTAAGTCTAGTATTTAGGATATTTACAGCTATGAGGTTTTATGTATTTAAACTGAGCAGCTGTGCAAGAATGTAGCACAGGAGGCACATAAACACGTACAAATATAGTAAAACGATGGAAGAAGTCCAGTTCTAAAAGAATCTGATAACAGAGTCAAACTATGTGCTGAGACTCTGAGCAAATATCTTCTGCCTGATGTTACCAGAAGGGAAGTAATAAAGTGCAAAATCTCAAATTCAGCAAGACGATCGATGGCTGTTGAAGAGTGATGTCGCTCACCTGTTATCAGAATCAGAACCAGCCTGTCTTGAAGAGTTTCAGACTCGACCCGTCTGGTCTCCTTCTTGAAACTTTGTGTTAGGACAGCTGTTTGAGCCCTGACATCACCACTCTGCTTCATAAGGATGCATGTTTGGAGAAGGAGAGGAAACTGCTCCAACAGACCACCCAAAATGGGATGAAGAAGGAGGAGGAGGAAAAGCAACACGTCAGGTCAACGCCATCCATCTCTGTCACCTTCAGCAGAACCGTCCCATCACTACATCCTGAAGCAAGTCATTTAAAATGAATCAGGACTTTAAATCCAACAAACTCTCTTACTATATTTTACCCACTGGGTGCAGCATGCTCATCAGCTGAAGGGAAGTAAAGGGTTAACGGTGGGCCGCACTGCCTTTTTCAGGCAAAAACATTAACAGGAATCTGTTAACAGAAGCAGAAGTCAGAGTCTTGGAATAGCAGAGGACAAATGTGGACACAAATTCATCAGTAAATAAAAAAAAAAAACTTTAGTAAAACACATAAACTTCCACTGTGATTGTTTGTTGTTTAATAAAAAAGACCAATTTGAAAATGGTGCTTCTAAATCAGAAAGCAAACAAATGGCTCCATCTAGTGGTGAAATATGAGACTCAATTTCCCAATTTGAGCATCAGTTTACATGAAATCAAATCAAATCTTAAATGTTTTTAATCTTAAAAATCTTTTTTCTCAAGACTTTCAAGTGATGGTTTTGTTTTTTGATGCTTTTTAAATGATATTGATGCATCTTATGTGTTTTATCAAATACATTCGAGCAAATCAAGAAGAAAAAATAACCATGGATTGAAATTATCTATGTAACATTTGACATATTCAATTATAGGGTCAGATTTTTAATTAGAAATTTCTCTTTTTGTGTTTTTTTACATGCAAAAATATAAACTAAACTAAAAAAAATCATGGTATTTGATTGTGCAAAAATAAAAAACATACTCCTTGATCAGGTGCTGGAGTTCGTTTATTCGTTATTTTCAGTCTAATAATTTGAGTCTTTTCTTGTCTACAGGATGTCCAAATAAGTCATGAGGCGAATGTTTGAATCTCAAACCAGACTAGTTTAAACCAGCAACACAGGACAGTAAAATACACTGAGATTGAGCCTGTTCCACTTTTTTTTTATTTAGTCCTCGTCTGTTAGACGTCCAACAGGTCCAGGTTGATTTGGACTGATTAAATAAAACAGCATTTTGTTTTTACTCAAGTTATTTTTGTCCGATGTAAAATTTGTTTGCTGATCTGAAACATTTAAGAGCAACAAAAAAGAAAAAATAGAAGAAATCTGTCAGGTGGTAAAACGCTGTTTCACAGCACTGAAAAGAAACATAATAAAAAACTATTTACATCCAACAAGTTTCGTAAACAACACAAACCAGAATGTACAAATAACCCGCAGGCGTTTGAAGGAAGCAGCTCTGAACCCTTTTAGTGCAACTAAAACTCTCCAAATATTTGTTATTCATGAGAAAAAGCAGCCGAACGGATCCACGACTGGGAGATTAAAAAACAGCATGAATATGGCAAAATAAATTAAATATTTTATTTCATTCCTGATATGCAAACCAATCAGATTCTCTACAGAAGAAAACCAACAAATCGAACCATTGATCAGCAGAATTATCACACAGTTGCTTGATTTCAGTCTAAAAATTAGTAATGAATAAGCACTAATCAAGTCATATGAAACAGCTGAGGTATTTAACATCAACCCACAGGACACATAGAAACTCTAACCTGGTTTCTTGCACTTTTTTTAACCTACATTTTAGGAAAAGTCTCTCATATATCTCGGTTATGATAACGTTTGATGAAATATGAGCTTTGTAAATGACACCCTTAAAATGGGAACATGGTTTTTCCTTTGGCAAAATATAAAAATAAAGTGATAATTACAAAATAAATAAAAATTCTGTAGGCCTATAGATTTGCTGTGGTGTGTTTTAAGCAGTGAAAATGGGTGATGACTGAAAGTAAAGTAAATGTTTGGCAAGTTAAAAAATGTCGGCTGTGGGATCTTAATGTTCAGGAGAAGTAGCTTTTCTCATTGTAAAGAGGTAAAAAAGAAACTAGTGTTGTTAACAAATCCATGTAACTAGTTACTAGAGACTTTTACAGAGTGTAAAACCAACATCTTCTACAGCCCTTATTAAATTAACAACTTAAAAACAGTGTGAAACTTTTTAAACACGTCAGTGGCACAATCACTGTGATATAACCTTCTTTATCTTCTCCACGGGGAAAAAAAATGGCTAAAGTTGCGTGACACTCCTTAGAGAACTTGTGACACTAATTAAGCTGCAAGCAGAAGAGCGCAGTGTTGTAAAAAAACACAAGTAATTGGACTAATTCTACAGAGACTGGGTTCTTTTCCAGGTTGGCATGAGAACAAAATCTAGGGCTTCAGTGGGACGTGCACAGCTTAGAGCTTCTTTTCAAAAACGTAGAGGACGAGGTGACTGATTGCACGGAAATGTTTGCTTATTATATCATTTTGACTTCAGCCTGAATGTTTTAGTTCAACCGCTTCAAGCTTTACACATTAACAAACAACAAAGCTGCCATGAAACCCAGTCCTTTACTAAGAGGCCAGGTGAACATCAGCTAACGGTGTCAAAAAATACCTCCTTAATACAAATTAGGCCCGTTCAAATTCAGGGCAAAGTGCTTTCTAAGCCCCAACCAGCCTTAAAGGGAAGGTTCTGATCTTTTTAGGTGGAGTTCTATGAAAAGCTTATAAGCAACTCTTATCAGTTTGGAGAAATCCTGTTTTATTCTGACTGAACCACAAACTAATGATTCTTCCAGCAGGAAGAGATCCAGGCGGGATCGGAGGCTCTAAAGCAACAGCTAGCTATTGCTAGCGTCTGAAAATAACCATGAATGTTAATGATTGTAACCATGAAGAGGACTGTAAATGTTCATAAAACAGATATGATACAGCTCTTATTACATTTTTTAGACTGGTAACTAGTCGGTTCATCAGTGCAGTCAAAACTAATCTCGATTTCTCCAAACTGAGGTTGTTCACAGAAATCCGGTTTAAACGATCTGAACTGTCCCTTTAATATCACTGCAGAAGACTTTATGTAGAGACCCAAAACCTTGGAGCCCTCTGAAACTGAGAACACATTTTCACAGTGGAGTAGTGTGAGTGACAGTTCAGTTCAGTGTGCTCATGCATGCATAAACTCTCACAGTTGGATAGGAGTGTTTTACAGATGACCGTTAACGTGAAACATGAAGGCATCTTTTATCCCTGCGAAGACTAACGAATCAGCACAAGGAGGAAGGAAACCATCAGTCTCATCATATACATATACAGCATGGTCACGGTCCTGTTGACCATTTCATCACACAGAGGGTCGACAACAGAAATTACAGTGTATCCAGTCTGTTTGTTCTTTTCTTCGTACTTTTATTTTACTCTAGTTTGACTTCCTGTTTCCCATCTACTTCCTGCTGATGACGTGTCTTTTCAAACCCAGAACTTTCAACCGAATCCTCTCCAGTCACACGGCGAAAATCCAAGTGTTCAGACTCTTTAACTTTAGCCTTGCGCGCGTCCACATAGCTGACGATGAACTCGGAGTTCTGATAAATGAGCATGCCAGATAGCGTTAGCACGGCCCCGGCGCAGCTCAGCGCAGACAGCTCGCTGCCGAAAAGCAGCTGAGACAGCAGCAGGTTTCCCACCACGTTCAGGTTGCCGAGGATGTGCAGGGTGACGGCTGAGGTGAGCGTGATGACGCAGCAGCTCGCCAAATTGTACATGACCGAGCCCAGGCAGCTGAGCAGGATGAAGACCCACAGGTGACGGTCGTAATGCAGCGGCGACTCCATTAAGGCCCAGTTTTCTAAAGCCAAAGCAGCAACCATCAATATGCAGAAGCTGGGAATGGACATCAGGTAGAGCAGGAACACTGAGTTAATCTTCTCCTCCTGAAGCAAGATACCTGAGGAAAACATTAAAACAACATTACATACTTTGGAGTTTAAAAAATGAAATTATAGGACAAGTTAATTTTTTTTTTTGTGGCATTGAAAGCAAATTTGTTTTGTTGCATCCAAAATCCTGTTTACCTTGTCAAACATGAAAAATAAAGCAAATCCTGTTCAGCTGTTGTGTTTTTATAACGAGAATAGACAGAATGAGCGGGTGTCATTCAAACAGTGATCAAACAACAGGATGTTTGATAGCAGCATCCCGACAGGAAGTTATGCAAAACTCCCAGTTTGAATAATTTATACCAGAGCGCCTCACACCCGAGTCCTGGGTGTTATCATAGAAAACTGGTGTTATCAATTTTAACAGAAAGTCCCAGAGAGACATAAAAGACACAAAGTACTTGATTACTTAAGTGGGTCAAAGAAAAATAGTTACATCAACAAGCAGGAGGATGAAAATAGCAACTTGAAACCTGAGACAGAGTCGCAGGACACGATTTGCTGTTGTTTGTTGACACAGTCTGATCCAAATGCGACAGCATGACTTAAAATACTTTTTCCAAATTACTCACTCCTTTAACCTCGAATGAGGAAGCAAACAGGAAAGTTTTAGCAGTTTTGTGTTTACAAAGCACATTACTGCATCTGTTATGTTGTTAATTAAAGACGGGGCTATTTTATTTAATATTTTCTTAGAACTACTAAGTTATAACATGTACTGACATTAGAGTGCTTTAATCTGCTGTGAACAAACTAGATTTGAACCAACTTATGTAATAAATGATGTGATACAAACCAAGAACTTTAGATAAATGATCAAAGTGAATGTTAGAATGTGTAAAGATGAAAGGAAAATGAGAAATGAGATGTTAAAAAGGACATTTTTGGTATTTTGTCTGTCATATACGAGAAGCTAAGAATGCAAAATAAACAAACACACAAGATCAGCCACAGTCACCCACAGACGTGTTTATGTTATGTTCCCTAAGCAACCAGAAGACAAGTCTCAGTACTATTCCACCTTAATGAGAAGGAGAGTTTCTGGTTTGTGGAATGAATCATCAAATTGTAAAAGTTTCCAGGACTGCAGAATGCTGCTGCTGATGTCATGTGGTGATAAAAAAAACATTTAAAAAAAAGAAACTAAAGTTTTTTGTTAATATTTTGGAGCTGAAAACTGGAACAAAAGTTTAAATTACAAATGTGGTACTCACTCTGCTGAATGGACTTGACACCCCTCAGCATGGTCGCTGCAAACACAAAGAAACATCCGGTCTGATCAAACTGGACCTCTCCCATAATGCTGAAGGATGCGCCCAAACAGATGGGCATCATGGCTGTGTATTTCAGGATATGATGCTGCTTGCCCAGGATCAGAGAAGAGATGGCCAGGGTAAACAGTGGGGTGGTGGTGTAGATCATTTGTGCAAACGACAGTTGAACATAGTTCAGACCCACGTTTCCAAAAGCGATACTGGCACAGAATGTCAGACTCAAGAGGAACACCTTACATTTTGCACTGGGGGTCAGGTCCTGCTCAGCAGCCCCTCTATGGCGGATCACCTGTAGTTTGATCAGACCATAGTCCATCACTATAGCTGTGAGCATGTGCAGTGCTGACAGCAGCAGAGGGTACCGGAAGTTGTAAACCGCAAATATCCATTTGTTGAGGCTGGAGATGGTGGTCCCGGTCACCAGCCAAACTATGACAGCTGAGAGCAGATGGAGCATCTCTGCGGGTGGCCTCCTCCTGTCATTCTGTTGCCGAGTCCCCTTTGAGAAGCCATCGGTGCTGATCATGTTCGAAGCATTGTCCTCTCTGTAAGGCAAACACATGTTGAATCCTCTCCTGTCATCACCAAACGATCCGTTGTTTCCAAACCGGAAGGTTCAGAGAAACAAAACGCGAAAATAACCTGCAGCACAGCTGTTTTCCAAAGGCAGTTTGCCGGTCTTTGTTGTCTGGTAAATATACATTTTGTAGCACCGCCTATGAACACGTGTTACTATTTTGCATGATGGCTCGGTTGTGTAACTTAATCTGTGCTGTTAAAATGACAGAATGAGGAAAGAACTCGGGGCGGGTGGGAGAACAGAGCGTCCCATGTCTGTGGTACATCCCTCCTCTCATGCAGAGACTCGTGGATTGGTTCTTTTCTTGTCATGCAGCAATGAACTGACAGTGGGTCTGCTCGTTTTTTCTTACTGGCGCATGACCCGGATAGAAATAATACCAAGACGAGATGGAGTTTCTTCTACAATCATTTGCTCACAGGAGGAAATACAACCTTAACACTGTGACGAACTATCAGAGCAGCAAGACTACATAAGCACACAAAAAAACATAAATACCAAGACAATTTGTCAAAATAGCGCTGTATTATGTCACACAACAACATGGCGCGCCGCGACATAAAAAAAAAAACATTTAAATGATGCGCACCCAGTGACGTGATGCACCAAAAACAGCAGATTTGTAAACACCATCTCAAATTAGACACTCAACACTGATTTGTAATTAAACATATTAACAATAAAACTCCGAATTTGTTTATTTCTGCTCAGCAGCACATCGGAATTCTATAACTCCACCATTCCGTTAGCTTTAAATAGCAACTTGTTTTACCGGTTGGTGCGCTAACAACCTGCCTGTTAGTATTCCGTTAAAAATCTGTGGCAGCCATTTCTCCTTATCCCTTCGTACTACGATGCGGCCACCTGTCTTACGCAGGTGTTAAACACCTTGTGACATATCATTAGAGTAAAAGGCTCCGTGTTTTTACCTTGTTCTCGGTGCACTGTCGGCATCCCTGAAGCTCCGGTAGTCAGCCAGCCGGTGTTGGAACGGCGCTGACAGCGAAGCGGAGTCGGACGCATTTCAGCCATGGACGGTTGATTTAAAGGGCCATACCACAATTTAACAGTGAAGCACGTTGCATTCAAACAGTAAGTGTACTGTATCTTTAAATAACGACTGACTCACATTGTTAACATTATCTACTTTATTTATTTTTGCATGTATTTATGTAAATTTTATTCTAGAATAACTCTACACATGGAGGCAGCTTGTTAGAGTAACTCTGTGATTTTACAAACAGTTTTTACTTTTTTGAGTGCTTGTTATTTGTTTTATTTTTGTAAACGTAACTCTTTCTAAACTAATTTTTTTTCCTGGTTTGGATTCTGTGCAGACTGAAGGATTTTTTGCTTCATTTGTTACTGTTTTGCCACTCGTTATGATGCATATTCAGACCACAAGCTGGTGATGGAGTATTTTAACATATTGAATCTTGTTTATTTTAAGATTTTCTTGCAACTTTTAAACAATATATTTTTTATGTAAAACCAGATATATGTATCTTGTTATTGCAACACAAGTGTAAATGTTAATGTAAGATTTTAGGTGTAAATTAAACAAGGAATAAAATGCTAATTAATGCATATTCGTGGTAAGGAAAGTTATTTTCAATAGGTTATTACATAACAAATACAAATAAATAAACAAATAAACAGCACAGTATCAACTTTATATTTTTTATTTGATCTGAAAAATGTTGTTTTTTAGGTAATAGGGCACAAAAGGTGAATTCACATCATGTTTCAGTTCTAAACCACAAACAGTTTGCTATAGCTAAAGAGTCTTCTCCCTAAAGATGTGCATGAGCACTTGAAAACCATGCAGAGCTACTGTATATGTTTATGGAAATCTTTAGCATGTATCATAAGATAAACATGATCTTGTGCTTTCCAGGAACAGATTATTTTAATAATAAATATTATATGATGAGTCTCATAATCTTACATTCGTAATTAGGTTTTTACAACATTTACTGTTTTCAGTCTCAGTGCACAACTTGAGACTAATTATTTAAAGAATGTCAAACAATATTTTACTATAGTGATTTTAACATTGTGCTTCTATTTCTATTATACTGTTACTATATACAGGCAGAAAATAACCAGGTAGTCATACATGTGCATCATGCCCTGTTATAATACACATTAATATATAAATAAACAGCTAGTTATTGGTTATACATGGTATTTACTGGTGACAAACATCAGTGCGTGCTAGTTCAGAGCTTTTACCTTTATGTATCAGTTTTCTGGCACTTAACTGATGTCTACATATCATATGGTATCATATATCTATTTCTCGTCTAATGGAATATTGTAGCTATAATATAAGACTGGTTGATTAAAAAACCCTTTTTCTCCGTTTAAGTGGCTCTTAATCTTGCATTATTGCTGGTATTTATAATGTTATTGAAGCAGCAAAGTTTTGATCTAAAAAGTCCATCCTGGAGTTTCTAGAATTGAATTTCAAAATAAAGACTGAATGCCTTTCAGATAGATATGATCTGCACAAAACAAGGGAGGTAATGTTTTATTACATACTGTAATTAAGGCTGAAATTATTTAGCAAATCTGGGAAACCAATTTTTCCTCATTTCCAATAAAATTCCCCCCACGGCTCTGCACGTGTCACCATTCTGATACATCTTCTGTCTGACCCTGCAGATCTCTTCCTTTCTTTAAATCTCATGGTGTGGATTTTTCTCTGACACGCTGTGACCTCGCTCTCTGCAGGTGTGAAAACGTCTCAACGTCATAACAGATTTTACGCTCTTATTTTTGAAAAAACCAACAACCACTCAAAGCCTTTTGTTTTGCAGTCGTGCAGGATTTTGTGTAGACTAAAATACGCTCTGTACTTTCTCAAATTCCTGAAGCGCTCATACTGTCAAGTTAAAAAACAAACACATTTTACAACATGAGGAATAAATCACTTGATCTTGTTGTCCATTCAAAGACTGGCGTCTAATTTCACCACCCATGATCTGTTTTCTAAAACCAGTCAGGAGGAAAGTTTATCAGGATGAGCTTTGTGCAAAAGGAACAGTCAAAAAGAAAAACATCCAAGAAGGAGAGTGATAAGTAAACAAAGTCCTGCTGAGAACACAGAAGGAAACTTCATCCAAATCTTTCGAAGACTGGCGTCTCTGACAGATCCGAGTAACAAGCAGGTGTTTGTGCTTCTTCCAACTTTGAGAAAAACAAGTAATTCAGTGCTTGTAGTGGCCCCTCACATGTTCTCTCTTCCACACACTCATTCAACGAGGAGTGTTTTGGTAAAAAAGTTCTGATTAAATCACATTTCAATCGCAAGCACACAGAAATTAAAATACTCACATAAGTCAGTTCTCCACAGCGTTAAAGTGCACGTTCCAGGTAAGGCCATGCACCTGGAAACACAGCTGGAACTCAGAACAAGCAAGTTAGTCAGAAAGTGGAGGAAGAAGTTTTTGTGCTTGGAAATCTGAGTGTGAATATTTGGCTCACACATGCACATCTGGATTCAGACAGAAGCAGCTGTTAGAAGATCTCAGGACATTGGGTCCAGTCTTGTCTTTCTTTAGCCTCCCAGTAACCTCCTCTGTAGTTGTAGGTGTTTTCTCCTGTACCTTCATCTGTTTTCTTCTCAAACCACACTGGCTGGTAACCCTCAATTTCTTGACCTGAAAACAAAATGTTTAAATCTATTTGGTATTTCCTTAAACGACAATCATGACATTTGAAGAACTCACCCTCCTCCAGAGCCTGATTAGCTTGTGCCTCCCTCTTCTTTCTCTCGAGTCTTTGACGCTCCTCTAAACGCTGCTTTTCGATGTTTGCTTCATCCCACAGACCTGCCTCCATCAGCCGCTGGTCGGGCCGGAGGCGACTATCCGTGGGCGCCACACCCTCCTCTGGCTCATTTAAGGTGAGCGCCAGGGAGGAGAAGAAGTGCATGTTCTCTGCATTATCCCTGAAGCAGTTAGAGACCGAAAACAGACAGATCACTAACAGACACGCTGTCACAATCCATCATGTAGTGATGCGTTCCATTTAACAGACTTACGGAAGAGGATATTTCTTCCACAACAGTTTGGGTTGAAGAGTCTGATAAACTGTCTTTTGTTTGCTCTCTGATCCTTCGCAGCCCTGGCTGCTTTCCACTATTCGTGCACTTTCCATTTTGTCGTCCCAGGTTCCTGACAGGATGTAATGTGCTGTGCCTTCTTTGTCCTCTACGACTCCAGTCACCTGGAGAAGATTAAGAAAACAACACACAGGAAGGAATCTGTTACACTCGGTCGCTAACAGACAATTAGCTGTTCCTGAATGAACAGGAAAGCGTACTTTACGTGGGATTTCCCTGGAGAAGTAGCTGTATGGTGAGAACTTGAGATGGCAGGTGTCCTTCGTTGTTGTGTTCACAATGTCAATGTCTCCAGACTGTAAACAGCATCAGACAGGAAGTCAGTGAAAGATCTGAAGTTATTCAATTTGTTTTATAAATTAGGTGGAAGGAAAATGTACCTGATCGATCCAAAGCTTCCCTACAATGATGTTGTGCACAGTTGATGTCACTTTGCTCCACACGTAGTGGTTTCCACTAGAGTGGAACTGCAGGTGAATGTTACCTGTGATGAGGAGGACACATTTAAACACTATCCATCCAGGTATTTGGGTGTATTTATAAATACTTTTGTTAGTATGTAAGATACTTTCTTACCTAATGGCACGACAGAAATATATTTCCCACGAAACTTGCTATCAATAGTGATGTGCTGCCACAGAGTCCATCCTCGCTGTGATGTCACATGGTGGGCAGCAGCTGGTGGATGATGGCTGACCTGAGGGTCAACGTATCAGCTGGTTTCAGCAGAGGCTACAAACTGTACGCTCATCACACCGACTGAATGTTTAGTTTGATGTAATTATGTTGAAGGATGCAGAGTTTAAATGATGAATGTGTTTTTGTCTCGCCTGCTCAGAGATGGAGCGATAGCCGTACTCCTCCAGGCGGTCCAGCTCGTACGTCTCCCCCAGCAGCGGGTTAAAGGGCTTGGCTGTTCGGTGGACTGTGGTGGAGTAGGAGGAGACGGAGAAAGCAGCCACGAGGCACATCTGCTCCAGAGACGAGTCGCAGCGAGCCGCGCGGTCCAGCATCTCGCTGTATTCCAGATCCTCCGTCAGGCGCTGCAGCATCGACAGCGGCTCATTGAAGTTTACCTGCAAGGACAGAGTTTAAATTCTAGATAAGACCTCCACATTTACGATACACATTTCATGAATTTCATTTAATAAAAAAAAAACACATACAGGCATGGGTATCTTTGACAAGTCTTTGCCGATACAGTTCTTCATGATGCTCCACAAGTTAAGGGAGTAGTTTGGCTTGTCAGGAATTCGACTGCGTCTTGTTCTTCGTAGCTGCATCTGGTTTGTGCCTGTTGTGTCCTTAAAGTAGCAAAACAAGACAAAGAGATTTAGTTTAATATGTGTATGACATGACAGAGTCAAATATTTATTATGGACTTACATTCTCATTGTGAGTCCAGTCATTGGGCACTCCTCCACTCATCATACTCTGATTACTACTTGAGCGCCTAAGAGAACGTGACATATTTAAAACGGATTCAGAATAACAGAGTAGCTAGAAAGCAGCTGTGAGGTCATTATGACTCGTGTCTCTCACTTGTGTTGTGTTTCACCAGAGGCAGTCACAGTTATAAATGAAGGGGCGTCCTCCACGGCGTCGAAGAACTCGGTTTCTTCATTCTCATCACTCGCATCCCCCTCCTGAACCCGCTCCACACCTACGGCAACAAACACGGGACATAACAACTGAAGCGGCTTAAAACTTGACAAAGCTGTTTCTCACATGTGATACAGTTATTTAGTGCACTAACTGTTGTAGTTTCATGCTGAATTTAAATAAAATAAAGATTGTTGGTAATTATTTAGGACACAAATCAGTTTTTAAGGCTTTTAGATTTTATGTTACTTTCTTTGTATTTTATTCTTAGTATAGACAGTTTGGACAGTAAGAAAATGCAGCAAATAAAAATGCAAATTATTATTTTTTTAATTATTCCTTATAATTCATTAATGAATTAAACCTTATAGCTTGAGAAAAAGATGAAAGATCAAAGTGTCTTTTTTCCTTTAAACTACATTATATGATCTAATTGGCATCAAATTCACTCATTCAAAATCTTCTGATTTCTGCATTAACTCATTCAGTGCCATTGACGTCTTGATGTCTCTACAGCTTTTATTGGCTTAAATCCCGCAAAGCATTCTGGGGCATGAAATATTTACATTAAAGTCACTGATCTGCTTGAAAAACCTCTTTATCTCAGCTTTTAGTCCTGGAACAGGTGTATTGTCATGAAAGTTGCTCTTTTGTACTGCAGATTACTAAATAACAGAAAGAGGTAGAAACATTTTTTTTTTTGCTGCTGAAAGAAGAAAGACTAATCTTTGTGATGGTGGTTTCAGAATTCACATAGTCATAGGAGAAAATATTCTGTGGGCCTTCAAAAATCAGCAAAAATGCTCAATGTCTCTGGCAGAGGGGGATATGAAATCTGAAAGTGGCTGGCACTGAATGAGTTAAAAAAATAAAGCAAATAAAAGCACCTGCACCAAACAGAAAAACAGAACACAATCTGTGGATTTATTGTCTTTTTGTTCAAGAAATACCTCTAGAATCCAGAAGACATCCACATTCTTCAGCTCACGGACTGTTTTTGTAATTCACATCACAAGTAATTGAGCGGTGTTGACGACAGAGTGACGTCTCACCTGCATATGAGGTGGGATTCTCCCTCCAGGCTCTCTCCAGGCTGTTGTGTTGTTTGGCTAACTGTTCAATGGTTTCCTCCAGATGGTGGCGCTGTTCTCTCTCATAGTGCAGAGCCTTCTGCCACCTCCGGCTGTTAGATTCTGCCACGTCCAAAAAGTCACGACAAGCCTGAGGTGTGAACACAACAAATGTAAGAGGACTTAGAAAACACCACAGAGCTTTATACCCATATGAAACGGAGTGGTTTCGTCCTGCTGAGGTTTGAACTGTGTGAACTCACATTGATCATAGCATTAGAGGTGATGCGGAAGAGGGTAGCTCGCTCGTTGACAGCTTTCACTTTGTCTGTGCTGTCGGTGGATCCACGCAGGTCTTCGAGTTCACTGAGGGAGCGCTGGAGGGCGGCGCCGTGCTTCCCTATCAGCTCATTACAGGTACTTAGATCCTCCAATTTGCCGGCCAGGGTTTTGAGAACTCCTTGAGTTAAGGCGCGTTCCTCCTGAGGCACAGGGGTTTCATCTCCTGAGTCATCTTCACACAGACACAAAAAAACATCACAGGTTCACCAGTATAACAATTTACCACATTATAACAGTTAATTATACTCAAACAATCTGAATTAATCACACTAAAGCAGACAAACGATGTGAGGAATAATCGTCTCATCTGACTGAGAAAGAGATTGACTCTAAATTTAGTCTGAGATGAGTTGAGAGGTTGAACAAGGAACGGATGGAGAAAGATAATGACACTTCACACCCTGGACATCAGCTTCCCTTCGTTTACAAAATCGGAAAAGCTGTGAATGAACACCGTTGCCTGGGAAACGCAGACCCATGCAATCAGGAGGCAAAGCTATTTTTAGAGGAAGAGGGAGAAAAAAGGATGACGCATTCCCCCTTTCCCTCCCTTCTCTCTGTCTCCCTCGCTGGGAGGAGCTGAGCTTCGAGTCTCAAGGCTTTTCAGACTGGATTGATTACCAGTTGTTACAAAGCAAATTTATAACATACAAGTTTAATTTCCCCAATACTAAAGCTGTCCGTGTCCAACTTGCTGCCTATTTTGTTGATTAAAATACAGAAATCTATACAAAGGTTTTCAGGATCTAACTAACTTTTCCCAACTTCAGTTTTTACTTTTTAATACTCAAGCTTTAAAACAGACAAAACCTCATCCTATATAATTAAACTTTTCTAGGTCAAACCCTTCTCTGTTAAAAAAAACATGCATTAAATCTCAAAACTCCAAATCATGTCATCTGAATCTAGGTCAGTGTAGATTTGTATGAGTGCCAAAGCACTGAAACAAACTACTACAATCTATTAAAAGGGGAAAAAACAAATAAACGACATTTTTTCAAAAAAGCAATTGGGGCTTTGAACAATCAAAGTGGATTTGCGAGGTCTCTACTGGGGAAGATTAAAAATTAAAGGGTGAAAAATCCTTCAGGCTTCTGTGACAATTTCATCATATTTGGTGGAAAGAATTAAGTTCTGCAGCCATCTGTCATCCAGCATGTATACACGAAGGTGCAAATCCCTAAAACATAAAGCAAAAACGGGCTGTTTTTTTTTCACACAGGACACTGGAAAGTCTGAGACCTAACAGTGACTCACAGTTGAATCACAAACGACACCCACAGGTGATAAAGGGAGCGTCATTAGTGTGGGAAGAGAGAGAGTTAAAAATCAGGGGAGGGGAGTGAACTGTGAGCTTCTGCAACAGAAACTGAGTATTTAAAGTCAGCCGAAAGCCTTGTATAAACAGCTGTTTTCATTTACTTTAACACTGTGTTTACAGAAAGAAGAATATATACAGATTACTTATCATGGGTAGGATATAAAACCAACAGGGCTTCTGTAAACTCCACTTAATTACTGTTCTAAACCACTTTCAGCCAATTAATTTGTCCTGGAACAAAGCCCATAACAACCAGTGCAACGGTAATCTGTAATCACTCTGCAAAAACACACGAGGATTTGAACCTCAGCTTAAAATCTCACAAAATAACCATCAGGATAAGATTTATATGTGTGTCTGAAATGGATGCACAACATTCATTTGCACATCAAAAAGCTAAAATATGAATAAAGAATTCCTTTAAATGAGAGTTTAACATATCTTTTTTGGTATTAATGACAGATGTGTTTAATAATCTGATAATTAGCAGGGTTTAAATCTGTAATAATGCAGTCCTGATTTGACTTTAGAAAAAATTGCTCCCTTAAAAGATAAATAAATCTGTATTTTACCTGGAGACAAGCAGAAAAATAAAACTCTGGGACAAATGCAGACAAACAAATGATTTAAAGCATGCAATGAAAGATCATTCTCCAGAGTTATTCTGCCTCATGTGGAATAAAAAAAACAGCTTACTTACAAGGTGACACTCAGTGAGAAGGCTGCAAATGTAACTGCCTATTCTCCATCAGTGGAAACATATTTTCAATGCTCACAATTGTCTGCTCTGTCTCTTTCATTCTCTCTCCCTCTTTTAACCACTCCTGCTACCAAAACAAGAGGAGGAGTTATGGAGGAAGGTCATTTCATTCAGCTCTCACTGCCATCACGCTGAAGGAGACAGGGAGGGAGAAAGGACACAGAGTGGGAGGGAGGTGGAGGATGCATGTGTGACTGCATACATATGTACATCATCTTTTTATTTAAACCCACAAATTAGATTCAGAATATGTAACATTTTAAATTATATATATCATGGGTTTTTTCTTGATGTTGGGTATAAAATTTCATGTAAAAAATGTGAACATATGCAGCTTTTTCAAATTTGGGGGTTTTAATTACTCTTAGCCCCACCACACTGCTCCTATAACATGGTGGGAAACACTGCCCCCTGGCGTCCTGTTGTTTGCATTACACTAGAAATGACAAAGAAATATAATATGCTTTTAGGGAAGTGGGTCTTGCTTCTGCATTCAGGTTACAGCTAAATTTAGTTTGACTACAGACTTTCTGAGATAACCCATGTTGTTCTTTTGAAGCTCACTTTCTAGGTCAGCCAGTAGCAGTAAAAATAAACTATGAAGACAATTTCTAAATGATTAAAGGCTATACAAAGTCACAAATAAATCACAGATATGAGTAATGCAACAGACATGTAAGGTTTTCTGGATTATAAATAGTGTTTTCACCTGACTGATGCATCAGGAGGGTGGCATTGGCGTTGGCCTGCTGCAGGGCCGACACCCATCTCTGACACTCTCCCTCCGAGGTGGCCTTCAGGTGGTAGCTTCGACCTCCGCTCGTTAACACAAAGTGACAGGTGTCACCCACCTCGATGTGAGCTGTTGCCAAAGGGATTGTACCCCGACAAGTGTGTGCCATCTCTGCCTGAGTCCTGAGGGAGATACAACATCCACTGAATTATATTAAGTGTTTGGATGTTTATTTTTAAAACTTTACAACCCAAAGCAGCCAAATCTTCTGCAACGAGATGAACTTTTTAAATTCTGAGGTATCAAATCTTGGCACAGTCAGAGAGCAAAAAGCTTCTGCTGCATCATATTACAGTAGGTAAAAAAATGCACCAAGAAAAGGATTGAAATACTATCTGTCTGATATAAGCTGAGGTATTAGGTTTTAGCTGCTCATTGTACAAGCAGTCCTGTGAATAACAACTCAAACTGCACAGCTAGCAGCTTCTTATTCATTACACCAATATATTTACTTTATCTGAAAATACAAAATTCTTAAAATGAATGAATAAAAACTGTTTTGATGTTGTCTTTATCATACAACCTTGCCTGCATACCAGCATACACACATACCTGGACTCTGTAGAGTTTGATTAATAGTTAGATTTTAATCAATTTGTAGTTTTTATTTATTTATTTTTCTTTCAACACAGTATTTAGGTTGATTTATGACGTGGATCTTTTTGAAAAACAAGTGTTTTCACAACAAGACACAACTCATTTGTTGAAGTACAGCAAATTTTACCTGGGGAAAAGTCTTAAAACTTTAATTTTATTGCAGTTTTATAGTCTATTGTATTTACTTAAACTGTTTCATACTTGCTAAGAGCAAAGAGACTTATTACCAACATAACCAATAGACTGTTTTCCTTCAGGTCAGCGACCCTTTAGGGTCTGAGCCCCCTTTATATATTTTCTAGTATCACCCGTGAGAAATGAGAAAAAAGTTTGATTTCACATGATTTAAAATAAACCTACAAAAAAGGAAAACACTTCATCCTATTACATATGCAAACATACGACAAATAAACGACACATATTTGTGTAACTTTTCTTGTTGCTGTGGCTTGAGTCGGGTCTACCTGTAGTAGGACAGCAGGCCGTTGCTGAGGACGAACCATCGCCGCTGGTAGCCCTTCAGGTAGTTGGTCCATTTAAAGAGCCAGCCTTTATGGGTGTCCAGACACGGGAGGTTAAGCCCGGGAAGAGTCGGAGAGGGTAAACTCTTCACCAGCTCGTTCATTTGTCCCTTCTGGAATCAAAATGTCCCTCCAGCGGGATGCGCGCGGAGCGGCAGTTAGTGGAGTTGTCACCAGCTGTAGCGTTAGCTGGCACCGCTGCACTGTCCGGAAGCTGCCGTTGGCTCGCGCGCTCGGACACGGACCCGCTTTCAAAATCCACACGCGAATACTTTCACATTAAAACACCCCAAACCACGTTACAGTCTGAAAAAGCACAATTCAAATGATAAAGCTCGTGGATGTGTGAGGGTGGGTGGGGGGGGGGGTCATGATGACGTCCTTATTACAGGATTTTATACGTGTGCAAATCTGTAAGCGTGCGCGCGCGTAAGTGACATATGGCACGCACTGCAATTTTCTGCAGTGGTTGGGAAAACATCGTAAAAGCCCGTTTTTAATAAATCCTCTACACTTTAAATGTATTACAGAGCTTAAAAATATGAATTTCAATGATTTCATAACATTCCGTGAGAAAAGCCTGGACCCAAAATGGAAAAGAAGTATTGCGTTTTTTTTCCAGAAGTGTTTAAAACATCAAAATAGGTAAAACAAGTGTACAGTTTTTTAAATCCTCCTCTTCAATACTGTACCTTTATTCTTGTAGTGTTTAAAATTACCAGTCTGTTAAGTGGTCTTCAGAAATAATCACATAATTGAATATTATGACTTGAGTTAATTTGACATTCTTAGAGTTATAGTGTACTTAAAATAAAACAAAATACTCTGGAAACCTCTGGTTCTTTAATGCTGCATTTATGACACAGCGACGCATTATGCATTTAACACCACTAGAGGACGCTGTTGCTTCTTTTCGCTGTCTACAACGTTATTATGTATTATATTTTAAATTAAGTCTGGAATTCTTCTGTTAATCATCAAAAATATCAGTGTAAAATGCTGTAATTGCAAATATTATTAGACTAATAATATTAGTTTCAGGAAACAAAAGTAGAAAAGTCCTGAAACTAATAATATTTGCAATCAAAAATACTAACACTAATTTTGAATCTTGTCTCTCAGTCACTAAATAACAAGACTGTAGAAAAAAAGGCAAAAAATACAGAAAACAACATTGCTGTTGTTGCTTGCCTTTCTCAAAACCTTTATTTGACACATCAGAATGGTAAAATATTACTTTTGTACAGACAATAATTTAGATAAATATCATGAATGAACAGGAATAACAAATGGAATAAGCAGTATAATAAAAAAGACCTTTTTTAACAATTTAATGAACATTTGATGTTCATTTTCATTGATTACACAAGAGGATAAGTGTAAATAAATGCATCAGGTAAATAGCGAACAGTGAATATTTTCATTTGGCATCGTCACAGTCATTAGTGAAAACTTTATGTTGTACAATCATTTCTGCAAAGTGCTTTATGAAAAAAATGCCTCAAAATGTTTGTCTTAAATTTTGGATTTCTGCAGCTTTTTCTGTCTTAAAATAATAAAAACAAAAGCATCTTCATATTATCTGATGAATCTCCATGGCACTACATCAGGGTACTTATTTTGCATTTAATTTAATTGTGTTGCGCTGTATAACTTTTTAAATACTACGATTTAAAGCATACAAAATTCACACAACACAATGCAAATAAAAACTAAAAAAAATAAAACAAATTCACTGAGGAAAAATCTCCCTCAGAACGATGAAACTAAGAGAAGAAACATCTTCTAACCTCTGAAGCATCAGAAGTTTGCTGGGTGCAGCAGTAAGGCAGTCAGCACGGCCGAGGACATTTAAAAACCATCAAGGTGAAAAACGTTGCTACAAGTTTCAGTTCAGAGTCTTGAGGGTTTGTTGTTGTTATCACAGAATGAATCGTTCCACCGTCTCGTGTGTAAAGTCTGATCTCTCACGTCTTCGACCTCAAAGCAAACCGTCTTGCTCAAAAACGGAGGGCAGGTGGGAGAAATCGAATGGCATGAATTTAACACCGGTTCCGTGGTAGAATTTGTTTTGAAACTCCACCCTGAAATTAAACATTAGAAGATTAAATCAACAGGAAATACTTTTAAATACTACTTGATTTTTAATTTTCTAGGTTGAATATAACTCTAAATAGAGCAATCTTGCAAATTAATGTTTAAAAAGTTGCATTTTTTTCTTTTGTTTTTCAAGCCCTTTTGCGTTTCTTTGTAATAATTTTGGGAAGTTTGTTCTGCGTCACCTTCTGTTGATCAATTACTGAAACTTTTATTCCCTCCATGTTTTACACAGACACGTGTGATTATTTTCTCCTGTTTTTTTTTTTTTTTTGGGAGACACTCATGACGTTAGTTTCTGTCTCTTAATAACTTAAATAGCTTTAGCTTAATTAAATCAGCTGTCACTGTTAAATAAAAAGCAACGAGGCTCACCAGTGAAGTCGGAGCGCGTGGAGGAACGCCGATAATCCTTCCATGACCAGCAGGATTGACACGGTTAGCGTGGCGAAGAGACCGAACACAGGAACCAAAAACACCACCCCGACTTTGGTGGCGATCCTGAAACCCTGATGCATCACCATAGCCCACAGAACTTCTGACAACTCTAACCAACAGAAACACATGGAGAAAAAGAAATCCGGTGTTTTAAATAGAAGATTCAGCAGAATACAAGAAGGTGAAGAGATCAAGACGCTTACGAGCGTGAGCCAAGCTGAGCGCCCAGAGCCGTAGGTAGGATGCGGTGTTGGAAATGCAGCCCAGACAGAACTCTATGGTGTGGATGGCCTGGTGCAGGAGCACGTCCGCAAAGTCAAACTGCAACACAGTTAATTCTTACTGATAAAAATAAGTCGTCTGTTACTTTTTAACAACATTTTTAAAAGTTGTTTAACCTGTTTGGGAGGAGCTTCTCTGCTGGTCAGCTCATCAAACCCCTCCTCTTCATCCTCCTCACAGGTGGACGTGATGGAACCATCATCCTCACTAACACGCCTCACTCTCTCATAGCCCTGAAAGGAGGCAGGAAAACTACAATGCAGTACTGAGAAGTTAAAAATATTATTTACCTGCATGTTTGACTGGACTCACTCTGCGCCTGCGAAGCGCTTTGCCTCCACGGTACAGCAAATACAAGTACAGAGGTTTTCCTAACAGCAACACGGGGACGGACAGCGCAGCGATCACCAGCAGGAAGATCTGGAGCCCAGTCTGCGGACGTCAAAGTACCGAGCGTAAACTCACGTTTTAATAAAGATTACGACGTGCAGATGGTGTCAGCACGTACCTGCCCCGGGTACAGCGGTTTTATATCCTTCCCCTGCATGACAAACATGTTGATGAAGTGGATTAGGATGCTAGGAGCCTGGTTGGAGTCACGCGCACCAAACGCAAGCCATTTGTATAAAATCATGAAGACCAGGTATCCGAAGAGACAGAGCAGGAAAAGCAGCTCGGGAAGAAACACCAGATACACACAGAATTTTTGCTGGAAGTGTCTGCAGGGAGGAAAGAGAAATTGTCCAAAAGACAGAAGGATGCAAAGTGCAACTTCACTTTCAGTTTATGTGTCTCTGTCTCGGCGTTGCATTCAATGACAAATAGAAAATCCTAAATCCTAAGATTTGGGAATAATATAAGATATTATATTGACATAAAAATGTTTCTTAGTTGCTATATTAAACATTAGACTTCAAAGCAAGACTAAAATCTCTGATTTCCTTCGTCCAAGGTACCATGAATGCAGCATGATTTAATGTAAGCTGGGTGGATATAAAGATTAGGATGATCCTCCATCATGGAAAAATTAAACTAAATTAGATATCTGAACTGAAACGTCTATTTTTTTAGTTTGTTTTGGCATCGTGTTTCTGAATCAGAGGTTTGTAACTTTTATGACCACAAGAGCAAATTTTACACCCTTTCCTACTAAATCTGTTTGTAATTAACTATATTTTTAATGATTTCTGAGGCAGGTCAGCCCACTTATGTTGTAAAAGTCATTCAACTGGATACATTTCATGTATTTTTTGCAAATACTTAGACAGAAGGCTGCTAAAACTACCCAATTATGGTGTAGACCCCTGCTCTGAATACACTCTCTCAAAGAATCATTTTTAATGTCACCTGACAGAGTTCAATGGATTTTTTTAACACAGAAACAAAGAATCTATTTCCCACGGAGGCTAAATATGTGAGTAAACTGCAGCCTGAAGTCACTCACAGGTGGTTGAAGACACTCAACATCACTCCAAAACTCATGTGAATGACGCCGATGATGACGGACATCTTCATCTTGTACGAGTTGAGGAAGGACAGACGATTCACAGCCATGTTCCAAATCTGATTGCACAAAAAAAACCATCTTAATACACCTGTGTGAGAATCTCTGATGATGCTGTTGTCTTTACTCACAGGATCAACGCCGAAGGGGTACGGTCCTCCGAAGACGCCGCTGACGTTCGGGTCTAACGTAAGTAAAGTGTTTGTTTGGACCGTTTTGTTCCTGTAGTGGAAAATAAATAATAAATACCTTTAAAAACTTGAGGCGTCTTTTAAACTTTGCTGATGTTTGAGCTAAAACTCACGTCCACTGCTGATTTGTGAACATAGCTTTAACGCTCCATCCTGAGCCAAATATATTTAAAGATTTGGAGAAACAGTCGTTATAAATGAGTCCAGTGTAGACAGAGAAAAGTCCCATCATCAGGATGATGTAACGCCCGTTGAAAAACGTCACCCAAATCTGAGATTTCGACAAAAACGCGACTAATTATTTGCAATCATCCAGTTTAAAATCAAAGCAAGCAGTTATTCCCACCTCGTTACTGGAGCGTTTCTTCTTCTGCTTCTTCTCCGTCAGCACCATCCACAAGGCGAAAAGACTCATGACCGTCCCGTGGCCGAGGTCACCAAACATCACGGCAAACAGGAAGGGGAATGTGATGATGGTGTAGGGAGCTGAAGGGAAGAGAAACATAATAGATGCGTTCAATCGTAAATCTGGCAATAAATACTTCACAGTCCCGGAGAAAAACCCTGAACACACCTGGGCTGACCTCGCGGTAGTCCCCCACCCCATAAGCCTCCACGATGCTCTGAAACCCAGCCGTGAACTTGTTGGTTCTCAGCAGCGTCGGTGGCGTATCGCTGCTCGGGATGCGATTCACAAAGGACGGAACTGTAGCGTCTCCTTTCCTCTGACAGAGAAGCAAAGAAACGTTGTAAAATCAGAACTCAGTCGATTTTCCTCCTAAATTAAATGAAGCAGTTTTTCAAACTGAAAACGACAAAAAGACCAAATTCTGTTGTTTCTTTTTAAATCGTTTCATTTAAGGTGGTGAATTTAACCAAGTCTGTTTCCAAAAACAACCAGAACCACCAGCTCAGTGTTCACAGTCAGTCAAGTAAAATAATCCCTGAAGTACAGGTACTGTGGGAAAATTATAACTACGAAGGTGAAGAAGGGAAATTATTTTAAAAGACTTCTGGACTCTGAAAAGAATCATAAATGAATCAAAAGCACAATTTATACATAATATATTAGTTTTCTTTATCTATTTAACATTATTATTATTTATTTAATTTTAGTTTTCTGTCACTTTTCTTCAGATTTTGGAAATCCACGTGTAAATTAGGCCATAAAGTACTTTAAAACTGCATAAATCCTACTCAAACGCACACATTTGAACTAGTCGAGTGCAGTTTAAAAGACACTCTAAACATTTAACACTAAAACATTGTTCTGTATTCCTAATTAAAAAAAACACCTGTATCCAGGTGTTGCTTCTAACTGATTCACATTCGTGTTTCTTATACCTGTAATTAGATTTTATGATAAAAAAACCTCCACAGATGTTTGTGGCAGAGTGGGCGGGACTTTTAGCCGCATGTCTCCAGTCTGACTCTAAAAAGAAAATATGGCAGAACCTATAAAAAGATCGCACGGCTTCATATTTCAACAATAGATAAGGGCGAAGGTGTTCAGTCTGGCTTTCTATAAAAGGAGAAGATATTTATTTACTGAATCAACTCGAGCTTAAAGTGGAATCTCCTTTTTTACAGCTCAAGCAGAAACTGAAGTTTAGATCATGTAAAATAAAGAATTGGTTTAATTCTCTGAGTCGGACTCACCGAACCTTCTTCTAACGCCCCTCTCAGGTTTGCTAAATCACTGACGGGACACCAGACCTCAGCAATCAGACACTTGTTAGTAACATCGAAGCTGCACAGGTTGAGGATGTGATAGACAGCCTTCATCTTCTTCACCTGCACCACCCAGGTGTAGGCTGACTCTGCAGCTTTCTGCAGAACTTGCCTCAGGTAGTCCTCGGTGCGATGCAGCACCTGCAGAGAGACAACAGGTCCTTTGAACCCGCTGGGACGAAGTGTGAATGTTGTGTACTTCGAAGGACTCTCGTCTTACGTTGTTGAGATCTTGGATTCGTGTTTTTAAGCTGTCCAACACGTCTGCTCGCTCCTCGTCGTTCTCAGGGTGAGGATACAGGTGGCAGTGGTAGCTAACACCCACAAACACAGAACTGACTATAAGGAAAATTCATAAAGCAACGAGAAGTAAATCTGGACTAAAAAAACCTACCAGTCGCAGATTTTTTGAACTTTCTGTCCGATCTGGTCTCCCCAGAAAGAGATGAGAAACACAACGCTTTTACTTATTTCTCCCTGAAATCACAGAGATCAGAAGATTTACCACAAAATCCCTGAAAGCAGTTCATGACTTTACAACAACTCGGCTCACAGTGTCGAGGTCGGCGAGGCTCTCGTCCACCTCGGCGTAGCTGAGGATGGTGTAACCTTTACACACTCTCCACAACATGCGCTCAAAGGCCTCTACTTTCACCCGCTGGATGAGTCCTGAAATAAACCTGCACCCAGCAGAAACCCAGTCAGGTCTAAGGTGTGTTTACTAATGAAGGTATGACATCATGTGGTCGTGGCTGTAAACGCAGCTCACCCCAGCTTCGCTCCAAGTCTCTGCATGCCAGTGCATCCCGTCACCGAGTCAGTTTCTATAGTGGGGAACTCTTCATACTGGGGGCCGAGAGCCTCGTGCTGCATGCAAAAATGGACATGTCTCATACACAGATCTGAAAAACAACTGGAGCAGTTAGTGTTAAAAAGAAAACACGAGACTGACTCTGGAGCGGCTGTGCATGAAGGTCCGTGTGATTTTCAACATGTGTGTGTATTCAGTGAGCTCCAGGAGGTTCCGCTGAAGTTTTTCCTTGTTTTTGGCGACTTCGCTGAGCTCCATCTCAAGCCTCTGCAGCTGTTCCTGGATATCAGAGTTAAAGAATTTCACCCTTCAGTTAATTGAAAATGGAGAAACTAATTCTAATTCCGAAAAGAGCAAATCTTCTTTTTGTGACATCTTCTTTATTTTGTAGGATAATTACAAAAGGTAAAGACAAAGAAAATAATTACGACAACAAATAAGAAGCCAATAAATTGGGAACTTTTGAACACTTACCATGATCTCTAAGACTTGTCTGGGTGGAGGTGCAGCTGGGCTCTCGTCCTCCTCTGGAACAGATATTTTAGCCTTCTGAATCTCCCTCAGAAGAAAACCTGCCAACACAACAAAATTAAACAAATGCTGACATCTTGTTTTATGATCATTACAACATAAATGTGCAAACTCCATCCCTGTGGCACCACTGCTAACTAAACAGATGCTTATTTAAGGTGCGGGCTCAGGTGGAAGGGATGCTGTTCTTACCCAGAATCCTCTCCATCTCCTCACATCTCTTAATTTCGCTGACGAAGCGCCGCTGGAATGAGCTGACACTCGGGTTGAGCTGAAACCAGAGGAGTAACTTGAGTCAGGGGGCTGCAGTCCGTCCGTTTGTGCATAAATAATGAAAACGATGGATGGATGGACGGACGGATGGATGGACGAGTGGATGGACGGATGGATGGGTGGATAGACGGACGGATGGATGGATGGATGGATGGATGGATGGATGGATGGATGGATGGATCTATCTCTACTCACATCTCGGAACTCGACCAGTCCCAGCTCCCCGAGCTCACTGACACAGTCATATTCGGAACCGGACTGCAGAAACAGTTGGGCCAAACACATCTCTTCACTCCGGAACACCATCTTGATGAGTCCGACAGGCAGATTATCTCCCGTTCAGCCTCCTGATCCCGCACACTGAGCTGGTTACTATAAACTGAAACACCACATGACAGAATTCAACAAAAATCCAACATCAGATTTACTTCATCTGAAGATTCATTACCGTTTAATAATGACGGATCCCAGAAACGGGTTTTTCATCATTCTGGTCTGGGTCTGAGTCTGGGTCTCTCTCTGGTTCGTTTCCCCTCAGAGTCCGCGGGGTTTCTATTAAATAAACAGCTATTTGCAAACAAAGACAAAAGCGTTTCTAGCGCATCTTTTTAGAAACCTCCCTGTTACCTTATTACACCTGTCATTATACAGCGCACAAAAATACCTCCCGGTGAACAGACAACCGGAAAGAAACGAGCAACAAGCTAACCGGAAAATAAATGTCCGACAAACGAGATAAAATAACGACTGTTTCGCATGTTTAAAATAAACCTCAGTCAGATTTCAGCTACGGCCTTTATTCGCAATTGACACAGATTGTGCTTCAGGGTTGCCAGATCCCGTCGGCTCATCCGGAACAATCGACTTAGCATGTAGCTAAATGAGCGTTAACTTGTTCGAGTGAGAAGAAACATCTTCATGCATGTGTCTGTAAATCATTTTATCTGACGTTAATTAACCCCGAATCGACGCTAAACAAGCTGTATCAGAACCCCATTATTGATTCATAAATCCAGACAACAGACATGACAATAACCCACATCAGTCTGTTAAGCCAGCCAAATTTAAATGGTCAATAAAACGGATAGTAAAAACAAATTGTAAAATTATAGTTGCTCCGCCAAACTTATGTAATTCTATTTTGCATGAAAAAACGATAAAACGTGCGCGTGCCAGCGACTTGTTTAATTTACTTTGTATTGTAAATTATGCACAAATGCTTTTTAAAAACGGGGGATTTCACCTAAAATCTGGCACCCCACGTATTTTCCTATACGGTTCCACCCAATCGGGTTTATTTTAGTTTTAACCAAGTATCTTGATGAGTTTGTTCATTTTTCACACACAGGAGCTTGTAAATACATATTTTTGAATAAATAATAAATAAATTATAGAATAAATATTGATGAAATGCACACATTTTGTTTAGGAATTAAGAATTTTTAATCATTTAGCCAATCAGATAAAGCAGAACAAGAAATATACCACCACACAAAACATATTCCAAGCAAAACACATGCTCAGAGCTCTTTAGTTTCACTTGTTGAGTGTGTCACTAAAACTTAATCTGAAGATTCAGAGAAATCAATATAAACATGTTATAGAATTTGTGAGTCTTTTAGGATGAAAGATTTGATTTTTAAGTCCTGAGGCTGTGAGCCAATCTGTTGAGCTCCTGAGACAAAGCGGTTACTGTGTCCAGAATCCGCCTCTTGTCCTTCTCCTCTAATCGGGCTTCACATCGCTGGGAAAATTTATCTGGATGCCAGAGCGTTTGCTGCTTCCGGAGAGCCTTACGGAAAGCCAACGCATCCTTTCGGTCCACACCGTGCAGCATCACATCCACCATCTCCTGCACGGTGCCTTTCGGAACCGGCCAGGGGATGTCGTCGTAGCTCAGCTTAGTGCCACCGGAAGCTGAGGCACCATGAAACGCAGCATCACACTTCTCGTCGTACCGGCGCTTCTTCCCCTGTCGAGTCTCTTCCTCTTTACGTGCAGCTCGGCTCAAATACTCCTGGTGTTCCCTCTGTAGTCTTTCAAGCAGTTTCTTATGGCTTTCCTCTTCCTGTTCTCTCTTCTTCTCTTTCTTCCTGCCAGACGATAAACCTGCCAGTCTCTGAGCCTCAGCATGTTTCTTATCAAAATACTCTCTTCTGATGCGGTCGGCCCAGTCCCCAAAGTCTTCCTCTTCTTCATCAACCGGCAGATAATCATCAGCTGTGAAAGAAATGCATCAGTCTAAATTAACAGGATAATCAGAATCATATTTAATTAAAAAAAAAACATAAGATTTACCACCACACACACCAAAGGTTTCAAAAAATTCATCCTGGCATTCACTGAACAGCTTCTCCTGCCACGCCCTCTCAGGGTCTGCTGCAGTCAGAGGGCTCACGTTGTCTGAAGTCTGTTCAAAAACACGAGTGTCAATCCGCAGCTGCAAAACACGAAATAATCCAACTTGACTTTATTGTTCATGTTGGAAAGAACAACAGGTTTGTATCAAATTCAAAATAACTATAGAAACGGTTTAAACAAAAAAAGTTGATTTTAAATGTTTATAAAAGAAATTAGTAACAAAAACTGAACACACACCCAATGATAAAGAATCCCTGTGTGTGTGTGTGTGGGTTTGTATTTCTGACCTCCTGGGGACCCGTTTCCTGACTTTTACTATCTTTCTGGGGTCCGAGGGTTCTTGTGGGGACCGAAGCCTGGTCCCCATGAGGGGGACTCCCCTTTTTAGGGTTAGGGGTTAGGTTTATAGGTATGGTGTGAATAGAGTTTTAGTTAGTCTTAGGGTTAGTTATAGATCAGTAATGGTTAAGGTTAGGAAAAGGGTTTGGGTTAGGTATAAATCTAGTTACTAAAATCAATGGAAGTCAATGGACGGTCCCCATAAGGATAACAAAACACACTTGTGTGTGTGTGTGTGTATACCTCTATTATTATTTTTTGCCACATTTTATTCTTTTTTTAAATTGTACATTGAATTTCCTCTTACAGGATATTCTTTTTAACTTATTTTATTCTACTCTTTTTATTCTGTGTGTATTGCTGGGAGACGCCTAAGAGAATTTCATTGTACCACTGGCATAATGACAATAAAGCTATTCTATACGTTCTTCTATACCTCTGGATCCTCCATCCAGTCCAGCAGGTCTTGCGGTGTAACTCCGGCTCTGTTTGGAACATTTAAAGCTTCAGGACATGATGTTCTGAGAGGAACAACAACATCCTCATAAGCTTGAAGAAGAACACAAAGATTATAAATAAACAGAAACATTTTTACTTCAGTTCGGTAAAACTTCCGATTTCTCACCTGTTCTGCCGTGTTTCAGGACCCTGTTAGCAGCGATGTGCAGCGCTGTATCTCCTCTCCGGTCCTTCTGGAGGACATCGGCTCCGTGTTGGATCAAAACCCGCAGCACAGCATCGTCTCCCAGGGAGCAGGCCAAGTGTAGCGGGCTCCTCAGCCTCTTCCCCCGGGAGAACTTCAAGTCCAGGTCCTGGTGCTTCCGCAGGTAAGACTTCAGTTTTAGAAGATTACCTTCTTTTACGTATCTCCACACCCGGGCCTGTCTGTGAGACACCATATCCAAAAATTAGACCTCAATATAATGATAAACGTCTGATGGAGTAAAATTACATTTAAGCTAGGTCTCAGCTGCTGCTCCGTCTGTTTAATAGTTCCGACTGCTGCAAAAGCTCCGAGATCAAAGTTCCTACAACAGAATAGTTCCGGAGAGTCCACTAGGTGTCCCTGTTGCTCTTATTTCACAAATTATTCTTCTGGTTTTGTCACAAAATAACAGAATAACGACCGACTTGTTAAAGTCCAGAGCTAAAAATCTAACTAAACAAGGAAATTAATAACACAAACAACTGAGAGATCTGGTAAGTTATAAATGTAAAGGTTCTTCTAATCTGACTCATTTCATGGTACTGTTGCTGTTAACTTCCATATGATCAATAAAACTGAACTGACATTCTGCAACAATTAAAATACATTTGACAATCTTGTTTTAATTCACTGTTGCTAATTTGACAAAAAAGGCTTTTATTTTTTAAGGTATTTTCAAGACAACCCAATTGTGGCTTCAAGGCCTGCTGCAGGGTTCAGATCCCAACTTTGGGAACCGTACCAGTTTTTGTACCAACACAGAAATGGCATGTAGTGAAACTATTCTAACTTTTCTACTTAGAAAATATTCAGATGTAGTTTGGCTTGAAGACTGCCACAATAATATCACTTACACTTTCAGCACACAGAAGTCACCTTTGATCCAACACAGTACGATCGGTTATTAGGCCTTTGGGGAATGTGTCGCCTATATAATTCCTGCTCTCTCTCTTTTTTTTAAACAAACCATCTGTTCAGGAAACGTAATGTAAAATGGTCACCTGTGTATCTCTGTCCATGTAAGGGCTTTCATCTAATTGGTTAGAAAACATTCCCATAACTTTTCTCTTTTTAAACAGAAATCCAAGTTGTTTAATCCCAGATACAATTAAGTTTTATTTAATGTTCGTGACCTCATCCTGATGGATGTTATGACTGAAACTGGTGTAGTGAAACAACTGTAACAGCTGCCTCACAGCTGACTGACCACATTTCACTGCAACCTTAAAAAGTGAACAAAGAACCTTTATTTAAAGGAAGATCCCGTCTGCAGGGAGTTTATTTTATTAATATTTTTATGGTTTTGTTGATGCTTGATCAAAAATTCTCCAGGGGAGCTGAAAACTGGACTTTGAAACACATAGTACATATTTTTGGTTTAGAATATAAATAATCTGAAGTCATTTGAAGCAAGTCAAGATATTCAGCTTGGTGAAAAGATATTTCTCACAGAAATATTGAACTGTTCTTAAATATGTTGCTGCTGTATATTACATGTTGACACGCTGCAAACACGAGCCAACAACATCTCAGCTATTAATTCACTGAATGAAAACTGCACAAACGGCCTCGCTTGTTGCTGTTCTGATGTAATTCCTTGTTGTTGCTGATGCTCATTACCTGTAGAGCTGAATTCAGTGCAGCTGAGCCTCTAAACCAGTTCAGGCCTGTTGCAGATGACAGGGGCTCCATTTAGACCTGAGGGAGGGAATGATGCACAAAGGAGAGGATAGAGGAGAGAATGAAGGGAGTCTCTGTCCCCATTGAAGAGGATGATCTTCTCCAACCTAAGATCCGGAGACACCCAAAGCTTGGGCTCTTCCGTTCTTTCGGAAACTACGTGTCTCCACTAACGATGGTTCTCTTGTTTGAACGCCTTTGAAAAGATCTGCCATGGAGGAAGAGAGAGAAAATTCCTCTGGTTTGTCAGTTCAGGTGTTTCAGTCACAAATCAGTTAAAGAATATCTTATAAATTAATTGTTTATGTTTAATTTGCCATCATTGCTATTATAGTTATTTACTCATATTGCATACGAGGTTGTGAACAGACCATCTTGTCTTGCAGGATCTCTGATTGAAGGCTGGAAAAGTAGAGAGATGCCTCTGAAAGACAGGATGCCCCGATCAGGAACCACGATCCTGACCACCCTCCATCTACTCTTCCTGCCCGGCCTGCTGGCTCCCTTCCAGTTTGTGAGGCCAGTCAATCTCCAGGGAGGTGTTCTGGAAGGAGCCATGTGGCAGGAAGCCGAGGGTCCTCCAAGACTCTTCAGGGGTCAGAATCCCATCCTTCCCCTTGCAGGGTCGGGTCAGGCTTTAAGGTCCGGTCTGCAGGCTGAGCTTCTCAATCTCTATTGTTAGGACAGAGAAGAAAAATGTTCACGCTTCCTTTGTCTATTTTCTGCTCAACCCGGTTTATTGGGTTCTGATTTATGACAGCGGGCCACAAAGGTGGCCTAGCTGCAGGCCTTGCCTAAAACAACACAATAACTGTAGCTCATTGTCACCCATTGTTACATTAAGGAGTGAGTAAAGGTGAGATAGAAACTCTTTTTACCTTTGCAGTTTCTGTATATTTACATTAAATGTATAGAGTAACAAGTTGCGGTTGGGCTTGTTCATGCATGTTCTGAAACCTGATAGAATTTAAGGTTTCTGTGTAAAGTCAAGCGGAGCCTCCAGGCAACAATAAAAACAAAGTTAAATTTGACTAAGAGTGTATGAGAACATTTTAATTCCAGTTTTCTGTGATCTTCTGAAAACCTCATTAGGCAATTAAAGTAAAAAGAGTTCGACAGCTCTTTGAACAACCTCAGTTTGGAGAAACAGAGTTCGGTTCTGATCCAACAGACGATTTCTAGGGCCTCTAACGAAGTTAATTGTTGCCAAAACAGTTTAAATCTTAACAGTTTTACACCAGATGATGCAAATTTTGTTTTATAAACTTCAGACAGCATCAATATACTGCGATTTCAGTGGAAATGTTTACAAATCTCAGTCAAAAGTGTTCCACATTGCACTAGAACTACTACACTAAGCTAGCGCTGATGCTAATATCTGCTACAAATGATCAATAGCAATGTAAAAATACCTTATTGAGAAGTTGTTTTAAAGACTAAGTTGTTGATGATGAAAATAGTCTGCAGATTAACCGTTCTCTTGTCCGTCTGATCAGAAATAATCTCCAATTCTCCAAACTGAGGTTGTTTAAAAAGCTTCCTATGATTTTAATTATTCATAACCTTTCCACAATTTAAAAAAAAATTTTTCAACTATTGGTTTGATGCTTTAAAATCTGTTATTGTGTTTTTATATTATTTTATCAAATTTAAAAAAACAGAAACTGTAGATTTAAAAAAAGATAAGAACCAATAAGGCTTGTAACTTTATATGTAATAAAACCACAATACAATTCCTCAAAACTGTGTTTGTTTCAGGAAGGATCCATCTCATTCATTCTGAGCAGCAATTAAACAGCTGTTTTATGTTGTTAGACATAAAGAAAAAGTTTAACACTTTAAATGAGGCATCGACAGGATAATTACAGATGTAATTAGTGGCAGAAGCTTGTGATTTGTTATTTTGTGGAGCTTTTTTTCCTTTAGCTTACAGAAGCTGCTGCAGCTTCCAGACAGATGTGCACATTTATAGAAAAAGACAGTGTTTTTGTTGTTTATTTTAGCAGTGAAATAAGTGAAAGGACAATTACAGAGGGAGGGAGAGTTTTTGAATCGTCAGCACAGACAAACACACGGCTCATTTACAATCAAAGGGCATAAATCACTTTTCTCATGCCCCAGTTTGTGCAGTTCATGCCGTGAAATCTGCGTAATGGGATCATATGAGCTTCATAAAACTTGAAAAGCCATGAAAATAATCTGTCCAGATTATGTTTCCCAGCAGGCCTCTGGTTTTGATAGTGACAGGTGGAGGATAATGTGACAAGTAAAAAAAAAAAAAAAAAGCTGCCGTATGGATTTGTGTAAATCACTTACTGTCAGCTAATTCTCCAGTGGTTTCAGATTTTAATGATTTGTTTCAGTAAATGCTACAAGAGGTTCCGTGTCTTTTCTTTGTACATTGTAGAATAAATTTAGAGTAACAACGAATATGTTTGTAAGAGCTGCTTCAGTCATGAAGCAGCTGCAGCTGTCAAGTTTCTTTCTTTTAAGATAAAAGATGTTTTTATTTGTCCAAAAAAGACGGTCCCATCACTCAACACAGTTCTTATAGACTGTATTTACACAATCCATAGAAATGTTCTTTTAAATCATTCAGACAAAGACGTGCTCCATTATAGGTTTTAAAAAGGAAAAAAGTCCACACCCATAACAAATCACTAACCAGGGATTAGTCCAATCCCGCTGTCTCGCTGCTGTTGCTGATTATTTCCTGTAAAAAGCCTATTACAGTCAAATTTGGTTACTCACTCGACTTTAAAGCTAAAAAACAGTTTATTTTTAGCTCATTGTGACACACAACTGATCCTTTTCAGTGGATCTGCCATATCAGAGGAAATAAAAACAACTTCAGTCTATTAACTGATACATGACACCCTAGACCTTTATGATTTTGGGAGAAAGCCAGAAATCTCGTGGCTGATCCAGTTTCGAAACTTTTGTCCACACTGATTGTTTGTGTCAGTGAATTGTTGTAGGAGCGGGAAACAGAAGTTGAACATGCATTTCCTGCAGACACATGCTTTGATTTCAGCCCTGCCAAACACAATGGGAGGGAGACGGCCTGCTCTCAGCAAAAGCCCAACAGGAAGAAGCATATTCACCGGACAGGAGAAAATACATTCCAGCAAGACTTAACAAGCCATCCGAGGGAAAAGAATGACACCAGAGAAAATATTTGTTTCTTCAAAGCACCTTTTTTTTTTTTATTACAAATCATTTACATGAGTCCAAAATAATGTGTATTTACATATTTACAAAGTGACTTCATATTCTTGTCAGGAACAAATGTAATACATCTTGTCTCTCTCTCTCTCTCTCTCTCTCTCTCTCTCTCACACACACACACACACACACAAACTGTTAAAACAGTCACCTTTTAAATGAATCTTTCACCGACCTGAAAAACATTTGTCGGCTGCCATCTGTCTGTCTGTCTGGTCTGTCTGCCTCCCACACACACACACACACACCCACACACACACTTACAGTTTACAGTATTATCTGACTCGAACACCTCTTGCCGATTGGCACACTCTTCCCACACACACAGATGAAGAAGTAACACTGCCAGATGTAGCACAGATGCCGCGGTCTGATCAGCAGCGTGACACCTTACGAGCTCACTAATAAAACCACTAACAGCAGTGGCAAATGTGTGAATGACGTCAATCAGGGTGTAAATTTAAGGAACCCAAAGTTCTGGACCTTCCACAGAAGAACCACGAAGAACTCCTAGTCCACTTTTTTTCATACAAAAAGCTTTCATGCATGTTCTGTTGTTGTTTAGTTTCATCTCCCCGACTCTCAGTTAGGTGGGAGTTTCTGTCTGATTGAACCCTCCCACAAACCACCAGTCTTCTTCAGTCCATATCAGAAGAGCTGAGGGGGGAGGTAGAGGTGATCTGCCAAGCAGGTACTCAATGCTGCAGTTTTCTTTCACCTGTTCTGTTCTGAATTGTTCACCTCCTCCCCAGCATGCCTCCGGGCCTCCAGCTGTAGTCACACCTTTGTGGCCAGAGACTGAGCCTCCGTCTTCTGTGAAGACATGGAGCTGGGGGGACTAGCATGCAGGAATTTCTTCAGGTTGAGGAGGCACAGACACTGGGATCTGAAGCGCAGGTCGAAGAAAGCATAAAGGAAGGGGTTGAGACAGCTGTTGACATAAGCCAAGCAGGTGGCGTAGGGATGAGCCAGCAGCAGGAAGCGCAGGAAGTCGCAGGTGGTGGGGAACAGATTCAGGTAAGACAGGGCATCAGCGCTCTTCACCATGTGAAAAGGCAACCAACAGGCAGCAAACACCACAACAAGTGTGGTGATGATCTTCAGCAGCCTCTTTTTGCGCTGGTCCTCTTTCCGCAGGGTGTTGAAGTGGCGGGTGACGGTGCAGCCGATGAAGCAGTAGCAGACCATCATTGCTAAGAAGGGAAGAAGAAACCCAAGGGCTGAGGATGAGATGCTGAGACCAGCAATCCACAGGTTCTCCTGTTCCTTCTTTGTCACCACCAGGCTGAAGTCCATGGCACATGATGTACAATTGGTTTCTATATCATATTTGGTTGAACGGAAGACAAGAGTCGGTGCAGCCAGCAGACCAGAGAGCAACCAGATGGCGGTCAGCGAGGCTCGAATGTGTCCACGAGTGCGCAGCTGGGAGCTCGACAGGGAGTGGACGATGGCCAGGTACCGATCAAAGCTCATGCATGTGAGGCAGAAGACGCTGGCGTACATGTTGAGAAGCACCACGTAGCTGCTGATCTTACACAAGGCCACTCCGAAGGGCCAGTGGTAGTGCTTGGCGGTGTAGACGGCCCACAGAGGCAGAGTGACCACAAAGGTGAGGTCAGCAAGAGCCAGATTACCGATGTACACATCAGCAGCTCGACGCTTGCCTTGAGCTCTCCACACTGTGAAGATGACCACGCCGTTTCCAGAGAGACCCAGGATGAAGATGAGCATGTAAAGCACCGGGATGACAGAGTAGGATGGCTCCCACTCGGAATAGTCACACATGGTAGAATTCTCCGTCTCCTCGTAGTCGTAGTAATCATAAGGACCTTCGGTTGTTGCCATCACTGCTCTTGTCCTTGTATCCTTATTCTGAAAAAAGTCAAAATACTTGTTTGCAGCTGATAGTTCCACAGCAGCTGACAGCACAGTAAAGTCTGTTGGTGTGTGTAAAGTCTGCACAACCTTATATACCAGACTTGCACCCTCCCATGTCGATGACCCCTCCTCCTTTCTAACAGCCCTCCTCCTGTCAGTGCTGCAAACACATGCACTCCTCTCTCCAGGATAAAAGTTCATTCAGCATGTTTGGATTGCAGCCGAAGCTCAGACAAGTTTCATGGAGAGTCATTTAAATATCAATTGAAAGTTATCCTATTACACCCCAATTCACTAAAAAAGCAGGAAACGATTGACTTTTCTTCCCCATTGCTATTTTCTTACATGTTCAGACACGTTGAAACACAAACTGGGAAAAAAAACAGAACATTTTCTTAAACTATTAGGTTTTTCTTTTGTTCAAAACACTTATCTATATTTTGATCTAAATGATAATTATTAACAAGACATCTGCAGGGTGTATTATATTTTAATTTAAGCTTTTTAGGACAAATGCACCGACTAAAATTCTGTTTGCTGAGATAATTTAAAAAAATATTTGCAATAACTTCTGAATAAAGAATAAAATGAGTATACAATAAGAAAAAAATCATAAAATAAATAGTTAATAATAAACTGAGAGAAAAGACTTAAAATGATGGACAGAATAAAATTGAACAAAAAACACATTTATACATTTTTAAATTCTTTTGCTTCTTTAATAAAAGAAAAATACAGGAATTGGAGACAAGAAATGTTGTAGTTTTGTATATTTTTTGGATATAATTTTTGTAAAAAGAATAAAAACCTAAACTAAACTACAGGAAATGAACATAAAACGTAACTTTTTGGGACATAAATAAAAAAAACTTTCTCTTTAAATTAAAGTAAATGATCTTTAACTGCTGTATGAACAAACTTTCTGTTCAAACTCCCAACAATGAAGCTGTAAACTCTAAATTACTGTAGTTAAAAACATGTTGGTCATGAATGACCCACAGATCAAAGGAACAACTTGTAACAGTAGAGTGACATGTAGCCGTGTGGAAGAGTTTGATGGCAGCTTGTGAGACGTCTTGTCTGAAAGTTTACTGCAAATGATCACATAATTATTTAAAGTGATTATTTTTGTCCTTTAATGAAACAAAATCATGATTTTAAAATAATCTCCTGCATGGTTTAATGCTCTCTTTAAGGCACAGCAGGTTGTTTTCAGTATCTTACCTGCAGCGTTTTGCATTTTGAGTGATTACAATTTGGAGAATCAGGAGGAAACTCTCATGGAGGAGTTTGGCCTGAAACATGTTTGTTCATGTTTCTGGGTCTGTTCTGACCATGAAGCACGTGTGATGGGAATCTCCGTCTATAAAAACTTATTTTTGTCATTAACAGGACAATTCCTGTTCATTTTATAAAGAAATATCACCCTTCTTTTATAATAAGATATTTTTTTTTGTAAAACTAGTTTAACTCTTTAAGGAAAAAATTTAAACAATGAAAAATTAGGGGTTTAATTATTATGTAAATGAGTAATAATAATGATATAATAATAACGTTATGTAATAGTGTTTTTAAAACAGTTTTTTTAAAATATTTTTTAATGTAAATACAATAAATGCAAAGTGTTTTTAACTGAGTGAATCTGGTCACGTGCACTATACAGAGTTAAAGGAGGCAGAACTCACACCCTTCATGTCTTTCTGCTCCAGGTGGGACGTCTCAGTCTTCAGCTTGCCACATCTCTCAGCAGAACGGCAGCAGTGGCGCCGGGGCAGCGACCTTTAGACACAACTACTGTATCACTCAACAATCTTCCTCCCCCATCCCTTCATTGTCATCCTCCCCCTCCTTAGTCGTCCTCCTCTTCCTCTGATTATGAAAAAAGAGGATTTATTCCGGTCTCCCCCTGATTTCACCAACGTCATTTACGCTCAGAGATGTTGTTGTTGTTGCCAATTACTGCGATTTGAGCGCGTTGCGTTTGAAATGAAACGGATGGGATTATTTTTGTGAGCTAACAACTTGAACTCTATCCGCTGTTGATCAGCCAGATTGTTTGTCCTGTCCTTTTTTTTGTTTCTGTTACGCTTTCTGTCGCAGGACGTTTGTCAGAACATGAAAAAAAAGCAAAGTGAAGTGAAGCGAGCAGACTTCCCATCTGTGCCCTGCTGGGACTCAGATCTGTTTTTAACCCTGATTATTGATGAGGATGAGAACATGTGTCTAAATAAAACACCAGGGTTACGTCCCCCTCTTACATTTCCCACAATCAGCTCATCAAATACCAGAAATTAAGTTAAAGTTTCTCTACTTCTGAAGAAATCAGGGGGAGTTAGCTGGAAAACTCGCATCATTTGTCTTTGGGAGTGACAAGTTCCAGTGGGCGTCTTGTCGAGCATCCATCACTCCACAGACCCTCCTTTCATAACATTCAGCTTTTATTTTCCCCACCTGTGTCTCATTGATTCTTGTTGTCCTCTCGTGTGTGGCCTTGTGTCGTAAACCACACGAAGAAGTTCAGGATTTTACTTTTATTCAACCAAACAATTGAAATACTGTATGTCATTGGTGATGAGGAAATGCTTTTCACTGAGAAATGAAGAGAATGAAGGAACAAAGAAACAAATTCAGTATCAGTTTGAGATGTTTTGACTCTGAATTCTGCAAAAGGATCATGAATGTCTTTAAAAAAAAACTCTGAATTACTTTAACAGAGTTTATTTAAACAGACATTTCATGAAAAAATCATTCAAAAACTATTTTATAAAGATTTACAATGTCATTAATTTAATATTCCGCATCTCTGTATCTCTAAAAGATGTTGATGTTTTACCTCGACCATGTGTTACCTTGTTTATAATGCTGTTTGTAGTATTTTCGGCACCAATAGAGCACAGAGTGTGTGTTCTAATTGTTTGAGGTGTTTGTGAAAGCTGGTTGGGGGTGTGTGACAGTTGTTTGATGTGTGTGTTAAGCTGTCGGACCACATGGTCTGTGCTGAGACAACTGGCCCACCTCAAAGTGATCTGATGTTGTGCACAACAATCTGCAAATTCATGATGTGACACATCTTGTGTAAACACCTCAGGGTGGATTGATAAACAGCTCCCAAGGGCAAATAATCAGCTATCAGCAGCAATAATATCAACGGGTTGATAACAAGGTTTAATTATCTGATCAACAGCTCCAGGAGGGTCAAAGAGCTGAACCATTTGGTGTCTTTCCACCTTTCATCCTGTCTTCAAGGTGATTAACACCAAGCTGTTAGACACAGGCTTCAGTCAGGGTTCTAACTGAAACCTCCCCAGAACAATTTTGGACTAAAACCTGTCCTGATTACCTGATTAATAGGATCAAACTTTGTTTATATTCATGCTGACAAGTTCTCTGTGATTATTTATCTGTTAAAGAGGCCATTTCATACACATTTTAGGACTTAGTGGTAATTTCTTAAGTATTAACCAGTAATATGAAACATTTTATATCTAAAAAACATCAGGAAACACTGATTAACAGACCTTTCAATCTGTCTGCGTTAAAATTCATGTGGTTCCGGTTCCTTCTGTCAGGCTCGTTCATATTCATTGTTCGAATTTGCTGGACTCTGATTGGCTAACAAACTAGCCTATGAGAGCAAAGAATACTGTTTCCTGCCCCGCTGCGCATGGCAACATCAGACGTCGTGTCTTCCTGTTTGCTACGTCTTATGCTAACAGCTTTTAGCCAGCAGCATGCTAGGTGTGGTTTCAACTGCGGGAGCTGCCAAAAACTAAGGAACAAAGGTGTTGTGATGAAACAGATACAGGCCGTTCGGACTCGGGAGAACTCGGGTGTTATCGCCACCTGCGTAATTTGAGAGATTAAAACTGAAAGAGAAGTTGTTGACCTGTTTTCACACCCACTATGAAGGTAAGAACACCTGTGGAGCTAAAATATTCAACAGAAACCTCAGAAAAACTGTTTTTAATGGATGGGAATCTTTAATTAAAGCTGCTACATCACCTGAGCTTTTCACTAAGTCATTTGTGAAAATCAAACCCTCTCAATAAGCTCAGCTTGTTTAGTTGCAAATATTTGGGCGTCGCTCAGGAGGTCCGGTCAAACTTTACTGACTGATGCAGGAGATAGAAATTTATGTCACGCGTGTCATGTGTTAAAGCGGATGGGGAAACTATAAATGTAGCTTTTATGACTCTAGAGGATGTTGTCGTGTTTGTGCCTCAATAATCAGTCAATGGAATGAGCTTTGTCTTAGTACTTTGGTGCTAATTATTCTAAAACAAAACAAAATGAATGAAAAATGCTAAAAGGAACAAACATGAATAACAAATTCTTGAAGTTATATGAGCTGAAAATTTAGATTCTGTGTTTTTGCTGTTCGTCCCACTTCATATTATTAATTTGAGACGTTTCTGTCCTGAAACTTCATGATCCCAGTTAGCACACACATGATGGGTCACTAGATACTTTTATAATCTGCGTGCGACCCTGCAACACCGCAGGTCACTCAGACATCCAGAGAAGAAGCAGCTGCTAATTAATGACCTGCTAACCTCCTGTGGTCTCTGAAGGTCAGCTGACCAACAGAATCTGTTGACAGAAACCTTCCTGCTTTCAAGATGTTGTTATCATCTGAGCCAAGTAAAAATAAAAAAGCCCAAATGAACATGGGACAGTTTTAGGAAAAAGGTATAAATAACTCCGACAGGACCACCGATTAAAATATATTTTCCAATAAGATGTTTTTTTTGTTAATCAGGGAACAAAACAGTTTATTTCCATTCCAGCTGAGTCCTATCAGCGTTTGTGTTTAACATCTGTCTGACACAAGATAACAGATCCGTTAGGTCTGTTTGTCTGATAATAGCTGCCTCACACAACACAAACACACAACATCTGGCTTGATTTCAGAGATACGGGGAGTTATAAAACAACTGGCAGCACATATTTCCCTCAAAGGAAAGACAAATCGTTACTGCAGCCTCCTTCATCTCGCTGATGCATCACTGGCGAGAGAAAGAAAACCTGAACAGGAACAGGTTGGTTAAAACCTGTGTGAACTTTTCAGGCTGAACTGAAGGATTTAGAAACAATTTGAAGTCTTTCATCTCTCACATGTAACTTGAACTCTTTTAAAGAATTTAATGGTTCTCTGAACTTTTTGAAACCAAAGCCATCAGTATGAAAAACACACACACACCCCAAATAGGCCTTCATGATCATTCACCATGTACAATCCGTGACAACACTGGATGCAACACAATAAGCTATTGTAACCTTAAACCAAAGATCTTAGTGCACATATGCTTTAGTCATTAGTCTCAATTATAACAGGAAGTGAGATCAGTCACTGATGTGTGCATAAAAAAATACAGTCATAAACACACACATGCAATGGTAATGTTCATTAAAACGTACTTACTGTACATTTCTTTATAATTATTTTAGAAACTATTTTTGAAAACTATATTTATTGTTTGAGTATCAGTCAATTGTTTTGGGAGAATTTTTGTTGTGTTACAGTAATAAACCTCTAACCTTTGTGATAAATTAGAGGTCAAAGGTTAAGATTGTGCAGTCTTTCAAATTTTATTTGTCTTTTTCCATTTTTACTCAAAATCAAACCGTCTTTCACTGGATTTTTTTTATTATTATTTGGATGAATGGACACATTTTCTGATCGGTCTGACTGATCCCAGGACTCAGGATCCAAACTTTAATGAGGCTTTTTGGATTCACTGGAAAAATATTTTAAAAGTCCAAATAAAAAAACAAAAAATAAAAAAAAACACAAATAAAAATGGGCAAAATGAGCTCAACTGATGCATTCTGTCTTACTGGCCATGAGCTTATCAAAACTGATATGAAGTTCTTTTAAATGAGACACAAAACAGACAAAATAACCAAAAAACAAAGTTAAATAATAAAAACAGAGAAGATGAAACAATAAATGAAAAAGATGGACTAAAAATTGACACAAAATTAGCTGAAATTTACACAATACACAATCTTATTGAAATAAGAAATATACTAGTTTCTCCTGAGGGAGATCTTATTAAACAGGACACCTGTCTCCAGGTACAGACCTAACATGAGTTGAACCAGGATGCATGTTTGTCTTTGACGTTGTGAAGATCTAAACCAGAACTCACATGTGGCGCTTTTAAATTTCACTTTTTACATCTTATTTTCAATTTGTCGCGATCTAACTGACATTAATTTTAGTCGTATCAGTTGCTGCTCATGCTTCTTCTGCTCACCATCAGGTTGTTATCAGTACCAGAGCAGCAGTAGATACACACACATAACCACAACTATCTGTGTACACAAACTTTTACACACCACAGCGCTGCTCCCTAGTGCGTATCCTCTCCAAGCTCCCTGTTTCCTCACTGAGGAAAAGAGAGGACTAGATTGTCAGGAAGTGAGGAGACAGTGGGGATGTGACACAACAATGGCAGGAAGTAACTTCAGGTTGATGTAGATCAGCGCAAAACACCATCGACATGGAAGAAAAGACTTCACAAACATCCCCAGTGAAGAGATAAACACGTTAACACAAATAGGGCCAAGGGACTTTTACAGGTCTTATTATGGAACAAATGACAAACAGTTTTACACATTAAACCACCTACACAGTTAAAACTGCATATTTCAAACTCAAATTCATGGTTAATGTTCTTTATTTTTCTTACGAAACTCACTTATTTTTATGCATTTCTGCAGGAATTTTTGCAACTTTTTTCTAGAGTTTTTTTTAGAGTTTATTTTTCTTCAACTTAGGCAGCGTAAGCAGTTCTGGTCATTTGCAACCACTCAGTATATATTTATCTGCACTGCAACAAGTTAATTTAAGCAAGACTTTGCAGTCTTAAAGTGGACATTCAAAAATAAACTGCAGTCCCATCATAGACTGGATCACACCTTCTTATTTTATTTGATTGTCATATTTATTTAAAGATCCTTTGCACAGCATTTAACCTTTTAAGCTTGTTACTGAAAACAACAGTCAAGAAAATTTTATTTATTCTTAAAATCAAAATTAAACGCAACTAAATTCAAATAAACGAGCCACAATGATTTAAAAAGTAGAGTTTATATCGAGTCCCGGCATGTTTAAATAAAATACTGTCACTTTCTTTGGTCGGATTCAGCTCGACTTGTCCGCTTGGACACAACGAAAAACACCAGCACTAAAAGAGACACTGCAGCTGTGACAGGAAGAAGTGAAATGTAAACATAAAGGTCTATCTGGGAAGGTTTCCTCTTGATAATATGGTCAGACACTTACAATAACAATCAGAGTTCATCAGCTGCAAACAGAAGCTCTTTCACCGTGCAGCGCTCGAAGGTTAAACGCCGGTCACTTTCAGCGTGGATCAGACGACCAAGAATTTCTGCCTAGACATTATTTTCAGGGAAATGTGAAGAAAATAAATCCTTGGTAAAAAAAAAAAAAAAAGTTTACGTAAAAAGACATGAAAAGCATAGCTGAGTCTCTTCAGCGTGTCCAAACATTGAGTTACAAACAGAAGATCTACCCTCATGGCATCACCTACATATCAATCACTTGTTGTAAAATGTCCAATGGAATGCACAGTTATTTTGACAGCTATCAAAAAGCTGATCAAGACGCGTGATAAGAAACGATAGTGAACCTTAAAAGACCCTTTGTTTAAGAAAGAAGTTCTTTGTTTCAAATCTCATCTTCATATCTAAGTGTAGACAGCGTGGCTCCAGAACTTCTCAGTCTGTCATGTTGCTCTTGATTAATGAAACTGATTGATAAAATTATTTAAAAAAAACAGCTAATTATTGGAAAATAATCAGTTGTGCTGAAGTTCCACCTGTTCATTGAATTGGCTCAAGTTTTTAATTCTGAGGATGTTTCCGTTAGATGAATCAAAAGCAGCTTTTTTTTTTTTACTCAGACATTTTACAGGAAAACAGGTGGTAAGCAGTTTTTTTAAATGTTTATTTAACTCAGTTTAAAACATTTGAGCAACTTGTTTTTATTTTTAGAATACTGCTTTCGCAGTTTTTATCCTGGAGAAAACTTTTTCTTTGTTTGTTTCTTGAAAGGAGTTACTTCCAAGTACAAAATAAATATAATTATCAGGGATACCTCAGGGATGTGTTGCTTTTAATCTGCTCTGAAAGAAACACAGTCCCTGCCTTTTTACTTCAATTTTCATATAACTCGGGGCTGCAAGAGTGGGTACAGCTCCTTTTTTTCTTTCTCTCATTACATGTTTATTAATTACATCACCACTTCCAAATAAAAGAAAGAAGAGTGTTTCAGTCTGTCAGACTGAAATCAGCTAGCTTCACTGTCTTAGAGTCATGACCATCATTGTATAATTACTGCTTCATATTACTGTGTATTTAGGTTGCAACTCCTTGAGTAACACAATTTGCTTTCTGTACTGTGAGTTTTGCCACACTACATAAAAAATCCTCTTTGCAGGCTGTGGGAAAAGATTTTATCTGCATGTACCTGCATAAAAAACAAACGAAACAGATTAAATGCTTTAGTGTAAAAACATAACTAATATTATATTTTAAAACACTTGGAGAGTGCAGATTTCTGCCAAGCAGCTTATTCCTCCCATAATGTTATTTACATAAAATAGTAACAGTCCTACATAAATTTTTACAAAATTCTTTGATCCCTCAACCATGAAAACATCCTACACTGTTATGTTTGGGTTGAGTTCAAACGCCTACAGAAGGAGGCAAAATGACAGTTTAGAATAAAGTTTATGGTTAAATAGTGAAGATGAGTCCAATCTGGGAAGAGAGAGCTCAGACAAACAGGGTTAACTGTCAGTATCTGATAATGACATGTACAGGTGGGATTAAAGAGCATGAAGAGGCAAAGTTGCAGCCCAAAAGCAGGAAACTGGGTAAAAACAGTGTGTAGAACATCCAAAAGAGACAATCCAGGGTCGAAACAACACAGTAAATCTAACACGACAGTCATATGACACTGAATAACAAATATAATCCAAACTCAAACTAATCTAGACAGCAGGACGGATAAGGCTCAACATTACACAAGTTACTACGTGACAAATTACAATCCAGACACAAGAACATGGAACCAAACGGTGTGGAAACACTGAACATCGGCAAACCAGACGCATGATGAGGGACGATACATAACATTTAGCATTCATATTCTCTATGAAATCTCCATTAAGTCAATTATTATTCATAAAAATCATGTTTCCAAGTGCAATTCTATGCTAAATCTGAATATTTTTAGAATGTAAAATGATGTTACCAATATGCAAACTGATTATTGACATTGTCTGCAGCAGCATCCAACAAGCTTGAGATTACAGCAGTGAGAACAAGCCAAACCTTCTATCAGTAATACACATTATTATCTTTTAAAGAAAATGCAAACAATTTGATGATTATACATATTTTAACGTCAACAGTAGAATCTAAAACACTGAAAAGACCATACGGCATTATAAGATTCTTTTTAAATTCTCCAAATTAGAAAACCTAAAATGTTTATGTGCAACCAAAAGCCTATCTGTTGTCAAAGTAAGTTGAAAAATGACCAAAACAATTTGAAACCTTTGTGCCATCAAGTCAAACTCCAGTTTTCTGTCATCTGCAGACAGAAAGAGCGGATTTCTTCACGTCGAACATAAAACAGCAGCAACAAAAGTTTATATTAACAAGACAACATTTTCAGTAAAAAAATTAAGCCTGAGTATCTGTGTCTAAACTCTGGTTTAGTTGCTATGTTCCCAAACAGGCAGCTGGACAATAACTTATGATTCACAGGGTTTCCACTTGGGACTTTTGCTATAAATGATTAGGGGAGATTCCATCAGGAAGTGCAAGCTATCATTTCCTATTACAATTCTCACCCTAGTGTCCAAAAAGCTGACGGATCTGAGATCATTAAACCTGCAGCTACCGTCAACCTGAATAAAGCCATTAAAGGACGCAAACTTCCCGTCCACTGTCCACTCAGCAAGCATCTGTCTGACCTTTGACACCTTCCACTCCACTTCCTGTCCCACACGTGCAGCTCTGCTACTTAAAACTTTTCATCTGAGCTGCTGCCCTCAAACAGAAGAAGGTCACAAACAGGAACATCCACAAGGTCTCCCTCATTCATTCACTCTTCCTTCTTCTAAGACTAAGAACATCTTTTCTCACCATAAAAACTGAGCTGGTATCAATTTGAAAATGTGAACAGAAATTCAAGATTTGTGGATCGAGTTGTTACTTTATTTAGTTTTATTTAACTGTGTGACTCTAATTCCAGATCCAGTACTTATCCTTGAGTTTTTTTGTTGCAGACACGCAAACCTCTTTCCCGTCTAATCGGTCCGTTGCATCTGAGAGCATGATGGGGGTCGGCAGGTGGGGATAAAGCTGCAAAACCTCAGTCCTCGTTACCAAGGAGCTTTAAAGGAGCTTTAACTGCTCATGATGCCAGACTGTAATCTCCCAGACGCTTTACACATATGGCATAGTGAGCTCATCTACCTTACTGTACCCCCCCCTCCCACCCTCCCATTATATACACTTCACTATTTGTGCTGCTGATACAAAACTGTTAAAACAAGAATAAAAGCTTAGAGACCAGCTTTGTAATGAGTCTTCATGTATGAGCCACACAGTGACACAGATCTGGATTTAATTAGCAGAAAGCTGCAATTACTAACTAAATTTTTTTTTATTGTTTTTTTTTTTTTTTTCCCAACAAAACCACGAAGTAAATGTGCTGCAAATTTGAGCGTGACTAAATATTCGAGATGAATAACGAGATCTTTGTTTAAATTTTAGAGACACTTAGCAGAATTCACTAGAAGCTCGCTAACGAGGTCTTTTTGGTTTTAGGGATCATTTAGAATCCATTTTTGGTTATTCTTTGTCTCTTTCTGATCATTGTGTAAGTTTACATGTGATTCATCCTTTCATGATACATTTGATCTGTACTGACTCTAAAACTTCGATTTAAAACGTGTTTCTGTGTCCAACAGGATGAACTGTGTATCTGTAAATGGTCATTCATGACTCTAAACGCAGACCAGTGTTTCTGGGTCCGTGTTCGACACGGCACTATTTTCATGTGGAACAAAGATTCAGAGATTTAAAATTACATCAGAAATTTCAACTGAAAAAGGATGAAAATGCTTATTTACACAATGTATAGATAATAAACACGAGTCTGCTCCAGCAACAAGTCGTTTTACTTCTGCTCTGAATGTGGTTCTGGGGGTAAGTCTGGGTCACGTCTCCTCCCCCTTCTCTGAAGATTAGCCATAAAGACAGGCTCCCATTAAACCCCCTTGGGTCTTGGGTCTAGCCAGCGTCACTGAGCGCTAGAAAACAGGTTGGGATGCAGGATCGGTTTGGACAGTGGCGACGGGTGTGGCAGGGTTAAGAAGGGTCAGAGAAGGTCTCATTGTTTTGGGGAAAAGATGATGATGAACGCAGCAAACATAAAAATGCAGCAATGACAGGCATCTTCTGAGACGTGACACTTTTTATATAAATAGAAAAAAGCAACAATGGAGCAGGAAGTTAAAAACTATTTCTATTTTCATCTGACAAGCTGTGATCTGGTTCAAGTGCAACGACAGCAAACGCTGTGAAAACAATTCAAATGAAAGGAGTATTATGTAAATGTGTTCAACCCGGCTGGAATGTCACTGACAGGGTTGGTGAAGGAGTCGAGAAGTTTCCCAGCTGTCTTGTTTTTGGACCGCAGCTGAGTCTCGCTCGGGAAGAGGCAGAATAAGAAGGCCTGTATATGCGCAGAGGACCCCATTCAGAGACCAAAAACCGATAGCTGCACGAGGCGCGTAAGACGGTGCTGTGGGAATTCACCCTATTTAAGATGCAAATTCCTCAAAGAGCTGAAAGAGCTGGAGAAACAGGTGTCTAAGGAAGTGTGTGCCGCAGCGCAGGGAGGGAGGGTGGATGTTCACTCAATGATAACACAGGCTCTATTCAGACGATGTCCCGCTCACTCCTATCTGCACTTTATTCACTTAATTCATAAAAACATGCAGACTGTCTTGTACAAAATCATAAACAAATGTATGAAAAAGGGTTTATTGTATTTATTGTAAATGAAAATTACAACAATATGGGATGAAACAAAGGTTCTGTAGAAATGATCAAATTTATGAACCTCTGATTTAATAAAGCTTCTTAGTAAATAGGATTTAGTGACATCTAGCTGTGAACAACCCTGTGGGAAAAACCCCAAAATAAACAAACAGACCAACTCGTGGATCAGTGTTTGATTTGTCCCTTCTGGGCTACAGTAGAAACATACTAACAGTCTTCATCTCCAGATAAAGTTGGCTCACTGTAACAAAAACAGATCAGATATGCTGAAAAAATAATGTCGCAGAATTAAGAAGCGTTTCACCGAGTTAATGAACGTACAGATACTGAAGATAAAACTTTATATTTAGATACAAATTACTGCGTTTAAGCTCATATGTTAATGTTCAGTAGCACCAAACAGTAATATCAGTATTTGTATGAATCCAACAGATAAACAGATGTTGATTGTCACTTCATTTTAAACAATTTTCTTTATTTGACACGTGGATTTAAAATATTAATAATAAAATTTGGTCCCTTTTAAAGGTTAATGGCTCTTTTTGACATGTGCAACCTACAAAGTTCTTTAATCCTGTTCTGTCTATAAACTGATTTAAAAAATACATTCAATATTTTTTTTATTTGATTTATGCAAAGGGTTTAAATATTATAAGAGATTTCATATTTCAAAATAAACTACAAATTTCAAATAAATTCTCTGCAAAAAACTATTTTAAACGGATCATATTTCATTCACAAGATAAATATAAACTCTTTGTAATTACAAAAATACTTGTAAGCTAATATTACTTCAAAAATATGGATTCAAAAATCTTTGGTGTTTTGGTACAAAATGCCACTTTTTTTTCCTTCATCTAAACTTCCTGCTGAGGCTGACCGACGATGTCACAGCGCCCCCTTGTGTTGACTGAGAGCAGAAACACGTTTATAAAAGCAGCACGAGTCAAACTGCTGATAAACTGTCTGAAATTAGTGTGAATGACTGAGAATAAAAAGCGAGTTGAATTCAGATCCATGTGCTCGAAACGTAGTGATTGACTTCAGCAAAATAAGAAGCTTATTTCTTAAATTATAACAGTCTGATAGCAGATTGGCACCACCTATAATACGTTAAATAACAGCATATAAATGTTTGGTCCTATGAAGCTGACAAGTTACATCCCTCTGGCTCAAAAAAACTCAAGAACTGAGTTTAACCCTATTTCTAAGAAAAAATTCTGTCATCAGATTAAATAATAATATCCTTTAGTTGGCTGGAACCACAAACCTGCATGAACAAAATTTCAGTTGAAATGGCTTTACTGTGGAAAACTGTCTCAGAATCTGTGTGGAATGATGAACGTTTGTAAACCTTGAGCTGCTACAGGTACGTGTCGTGCTCGGCGCTGCTCAGACTCTCTTTGGACCCCTGTGTCGTCATGTTTTTGAGTTCTGGAGACGGGTTGATGATGTGGGGAGTGTAAGTAGGAACCACTTCCTGTACGGGAGCGACCGCTGTGTGACCATTTTCCTTTTTAGACTTGCTGCTCCTCCTGCGTTCAATTGCTGGCGCCGCGTCATTCAGAGGAGACGCCACGATGATGGTGGGTAAATGTCTCAGCTCCTGTCGGCTGGCTGGCTCAACAGCCATTATGGCCTTAGCGCCGTGCACCCTCGAAGGAGACGTGGCGTTTACATCTCCATGAGTTTCCTTCCAGCGCTGCAGCTGAGCTTGATGCTCCTTCTCTATGTCCTTCTCTGACACCTGTAGATCTATGATCTAAAACACAGGATGATTCATGTCACTCCAAAGTCCTGGATCCAGAGAGACAGGTGGGTGCACCCTCTTCAGGGTAATAAAACGAATAGTAACATGAGATCAGATTCTAACCGTACCTCGCGCACCAAAAAGGCTTCATGCGTGTACTGCGGCTGAATTGCTCGGAGCAGCTCCATCGTCTCGTATAAACCCTGACTGGCCTTCAGCTTCTCTTGAGTTCCTAATGTGCATTTCAAGAGAACCAGGCCCACTCTGAAGAGGATCTTCACTCCTGAGAACAACATCAAACAGCTGACTCGTGGGTTTAAACCTTTAGGATGCAGCCAACTTAAACTAGAATCAATCACTAATCATGAAGCGTGTTAAAAAAACATGTGCTTCTCTCACCCTCACAGAGGAACATGTCCCAAACTCGTAGCACCGAAGCCCACGGCAAACTCCGAGAGAAAGCACACATGAACCACTCCGTCATGTACAGGATGGGCTCCATCTTGTGTGTCTGGAGGTGACGGTGAGCCACAGGAGACACCCGACGCAGCAGAGCGTACAGGATCTCCCCGTCGAGCTGGATCGCCTCCTGCAGAGACAACACAAGCGCAGTCAGCAGAGGGCGACAACACGCTCCTGTCCCGGTCTGATTAACGTGTCCTTGTAGCTTCATCATGTTATACTGGCCTGACAAGTCTGACGCAGATTCTTGTAACACATACCAGCTGACAGAATGAAGGAGGCGTCTGAACTCTATAAACTGTTTCACTTATAAACTCCTACTAAATATTAAGAAACTGAACTGAACTTTGGATTTTTATTGAACTTTCAAACGTATTTTCCCTGAAATGTATAAAAAAATTGCTGTATTTTTGCTCACAATGAACGACTTCCATGGGTTTAAAGGGTTAAGTTAGATAGTAGTCAACCTGTCAATCATGCTAAACTGAGATCTTTTTATGACCTACCAGTCCGGGGCTGTAGTATCCAGGAAGGTATTTTTCACAAATCTGGACGAGAACCCAGAAAGCATCCTAAAAAAACCCCAAAAACAAATAAAAGCAATGTGTTAATTAACACAGATCATGTTGTTAAATCAATATTCATGACAGGTGAAACAGAAAGTGAGAATCCACAGCTGGATTAAAACATTTGTTGAAACATTGGAAGGTTTTCACCTCAGCTGGCATGTGCATCAGGAGTACGGCAGCGATGGGTGCCTGAGCCTGACAGTAACCTTCATCAGGTCGATGCAGAGTATAAGCCTTCAGCACACGAAACAGATCCTGCTGCCTGAGTGTCGAAAATGAAGCTTTTCAAAACTGCACTCAGCTCATAATGACCTTTAGAGCACACTACTTACCCGTGACCTCCTCTCGCTTCGAACATTTCATGGAAAGGAAACTGTCGATGAAGATCCCGCTCGATGACATCAACCCATTTGGGATCTCCTGGCTGACTATCCAGCTCCTAAAACACAACAATTTTCCCAAAACGTTTAGCTAATGATAACTTAAACAAAAGCAACATGAGCTCAGGATGATTATCAGTCCCTTTTCTATGGACACATGCTTGGACCGTGACCAACTGACCTCAAATTTGCCCTTGTTTTTCTCCTTTTTCACTTTCCCTCCAGTGAGGTAGAGCCACGCCCGGCCTCGCAGGGATGGAGGAATTCCTTTCTGACAGCGTTCCTTCACCTTTCAGCCAACAAATACACAGCTTTTGTAAAAATCTTTAACAATTTAAACAATTCTACTGAAAAACTGCCTCAGTCTGCATGTAAAGCAGACCTTCTTGTGTTTTTTTGACATCCACTTGTCCCAGTTGTTTAACATCTCCAGCCATTTTGCTTCCCGCTCCCTCAACACCTCAATGGGAATCGCTTCAGCACTGAGAAGATAAAACAAACAAAAAAAACAGTAGAAAAGAAGAAAAACAGTGTTTAATGTAACAAAGGCTTCACTGTCCTCTCCTGCAGGTATGATAGGAGACTTCGTTGCATGGCAAATTTTTCTTAGGCAAAGCAGCAGCAACATGAGACAGAAACAGAAAGCTGTGGAGGAACTTTCCCTTCATTCATTTCACTGGAGCGTCTGATAAAAATATTTCTCACCTCAGTGTGAGAGAAAAACTGAAAAACACAAGTCCAGTAAATCCTATACGGGTTGTGTAAACTGTCATTATATTACAGATGAATAACACCTTACACAGCATTTTTTACTGTCAGTGTTTATCACAAACAAGGTCAAACGATTATTTTAATGGACACTTATTTTAAA
>SSNP01000014.1:2417347-2434059 GCA_006937955.1 Pachypanchax playfairii | reverse complement strand
ATTTTAAAGCTCCATCATAGTCTGGCATAAATCTGACAATCAGCTTTCCAGGATTTAGAGACCTATAAGCCTCACCTTATTGTGTCCTGAATCTTTCAACTGTTATCTCTCTATTGTTTATCTTTATTTATGATAAACATAAATAAACTGAGGATCGTGCTTCAGCTGATACACCTGACGATGATCAGAAAACTCCCTGTTTTTAGACAAGCATTATTGAAAACCACATTAAATCAATCTGAAGTTATTGTTGTGAGTGAAACGACCCTCACCTGTCTCCGGAGTGTTGCTGAGCTCCTCCGGTGAACCCGTATTTGTCCACCTGTCTGTCCCCGGAGATTGAGCCGTTCAACTCCGATCCTTCATCTTTCTCCGTCAGCTTTTCTGTGCTGCCACGAATGCCGAGTCCATTTCCCTGCTCGGTTTTTGCCATTTAATCGTCATTTACTTTCGCAGAAGCAACGGTCTATTTAGACATTATAAACTTCAGAATGATACTCGAGAATTCTGCGCAGACAAACTGTCAGAGTTAGCTTAAACTGCTAACGCTACTCACCTATTTCTGCTAAACAGTCACATTGAAAAGGAAATTTCTCTTAAATGTATTCGCTCTGATCACTCAATTTATATTTAATAATTTCACAACGCAGATAAAAACTAACACTGAAAAGCAGCGCCTGTTATGAGCGGAATGTATCGGTATGCTAACTCCGGAGCTAGCATGTTACAGCAGCTGTCAGCTGACCTGTTAGCAGCAGGAAGGTGAATTAGCTTCAGGCTAAAGGAAGAGAAACTGTAAACAAAACATCCCTGGAATCCATAAACTCCCTTCTGCCACCTACTGCTCGAAATCACCTCGTTTCCTGCGTCAAGATAAAACAAATGAACTAAGAGTTTACTTATTGACTGAATTTAAATTAATCGGATTAAAGTTGATTAAATGGAATTAGGATGGATTACCTACTGGATTAACTTTAAATTAGTTTCTGGGTAAAACTTCCTGTGTGAGGACATTAACCATAAAATGGTTCTATATTAATGAAACTAAACTAGATTAAAGGTATTTTCATGTTTGTATGGATTAAAATTAAGTTCATCTGAGTTGCTGTAAATTATGATTGTAATACATGGTTAGTTGAATGTTCCAGCTCACCTTGTAATCCAAATATTTATATATACATTTTTATTCAAATATATCTAAAAATATATTTACTGTATGTAAATAACTAATAGTTCCTGTTTCGGGTACAATTTGGTTTCTAATTCAACATTTACTTTCAATACTAGTTTAAAGGAGAATGTCATGAAATTCCATGAGATTATAACAATAATCCAGCATTGAAGATGTTTCCTTTGGATTAGACTTTTTTTTTGCTGTTCGGAAAACACAAAAAACATGATTTTGTAAAATGAAAAACTCAAACAGCTTTAGTATAAATACTAAATTCTTTATTTAAATATTGTACATATTTTAAAACATAGCAGTATTTACATAAATTAGACCTGCATTGTTACACTGTAGGACAAGGTATGTCTCATTCTCTGGCTAAATGAGGACAATCATACCATCTGACTGCAGAAAGCACCTTTCAGAATGGCTTGGCGGGATTTATAATACGAGGAGCGGAGGGAGGAAACTTCATTTACATCAAACACACACTGTGGGCGACACAGCAGATACAGAACAAGCTCGCAATGACAGGAAAGGCCTCGTGATTTACAGGTCGAGTTTTTTAAGGCTGAAACTGTGCACACCCCCGTAATGCAAAGACAAGACAGTTCTGGTAGCCACGATACAGGAAAAAGAATAAAAAAAGGGAAAAAAAAAGAAGTTAAAAATAACTGTTTTGTTTTGTCCATAAGGGGAACTAGTTAAATCTGAACAATCAAAGTATAAACAGGAATTTTTGATTGTTCTGCTGCTTTAAAACATGCGTGAAGTCATTAATCTCTAGTGCAACAAAACTGACATGTGAACGAACAGTAGAGATGTTGATGGTCACTAACACAATATGGCTTTCCTTGTTTTGGTTTCTTGTCTTATGCGTCCAGATAAAGCCGCCGCATCACATCTTTAATCATCCAGATGTGTTTGACTGTAGCCTGATCGATTCTACCAACACGCCTGAACGCAGCACAAGAAACTTACAGTATTGCGGTTTGATTATTATTATTTTTGTAAAATAAACAGAATGTACAGAGAGAGTCTTTGGTGAATGTGTTTTTCAACTAGAGACGTAGAAAAATCTCACACCCCTTTCACATGTGATGGTTTCCCCCCTCTGATCCTTTTCTGTTATTATTTATTGTTATTATCAATTTAAAGTCGGCCCAAAAAACATTACTTCAATGCAACAAAATTAGAAACTGTTATTCACATGTCAACAAAAACTAAATATTAGCGCATCAATTTGACATTATGAGCAATTCACAGCAATCTAATTTTTCATTTTATTCAATTGAAACACGTTCCAAATGTTCCTAATATTAACCTAAATTAACAAAAGCTCTACACAAATTCATTTTCAGTGTTTGAGTCGAATGACTAGAAAAGCGATTCAATGTTTTAAAGAGCAGCAGCAAAAATTTAACATCTAAATTCACCAACATCGATCCAGTTTGTTAGAATAGAAATAAAAAGCCGCATGTTTCATTGCAGCTTCTCATCTCCAACAAAGTGAATCAGAAATTCATCTCGTTTCACACCGACACTAAACTTCAACATTAAATGGAGATATGTTTTATTGTGAAAAACTGACTCTTTGAAGACTCTTATTTTAAAAAGGAGTCTCAGGTGAGGCAATGCCCAATATAACAAAACTAAACACCGTGTTTGAAACGTTTGTTTTAACATTCATGAGAAACATTATGACTGGTAATTTAACAGATTTATAAAACCCTCAATGTTACGTAACTCTTATGAAAGAGACTTTTGAAAGACGAGTGAATTACAGCTCAACAAAGGCAGAAAATAATGATTCAAAATTAAACATTAACACAAATACTTGATTCTTTTTAAGAACGATGGGTGCTTTAGTCATCTGTTTCTCTTTGTTCAGAGGTATTTTCAGATAAAATAATAAAAAAATAAATGTTCTGCTTCAAATTTACTCCTGACCTATCATTGCAACTGTGATCATAGCCAGATGCTAGCTTTAGCTTAATAACATAACAAATAATAACATTCATATTAACACACACACGTTTCAACATCATTCCTAACACACAACAGAAACAACAGGTATTCTTTCAAAGATCTTGTTCTTTTTAACCAACAGGACTCAAAATAATTATCTATACAAGAAAATACGCTCATGAACGAGCGCGTGTATGTTCCAAACTATTAACCAAATACCTCTCTGTTGATCAAAAACAAAAATATGTACAACTTATCAGAATGTGTGCGTCAACAGTTCCCTCAGCCAAGAGACAAAACCTGATTAGCTTTCACGTGACGTCTGGACAAATTTTCCCTTTGCAGAGTTCTATAACTCGAGCAACGTGCTCGTTGACATTCCCAAAACCCAGAGGCACTAAAACCCAACTCAACCCAACCTGTCATGTTCTACATCAGCTTCCTCGGTCTAACCTACATGCTGCGTTCGAACAACGTGGGAACGAATAACATAAATAGAGCAGAATAGTGAGGTTTGATGACCAGCTGTCATGGCTTACTCCTAAACAATGTTTTCTGTACATCAGGGCTGTTTCGAAACATAGAAGCTCTCTGTTCAACCAAACTGGGGACGGTTTTAAGTTCTTTCACCCAAAAAATTGTCTGACAACATGAGACACGGGGGCTGATCTCAGCTTCTCCCAAATCACGATCAACATGAAAACATCCCAGCTGCCCCCCAACCGTTCCAACACCAAATCAAAACGGCTGAAGAAAACAAAAAGTGTCATAAAGGTGGATGTTAGCCACACCGTGAGGAGTGTGAGTGAGTGGTGTCGGTGGGCCTTTTCCCTGTCGGCCCGCAGTGCATGTTGGGAGGGCTACAGGTGAAAGATTCAGGCAGACGGCAAGAAAAGAGTCCCAGAGAAGCAAACGCACACGTCTAGTCCGTATATTCAGCCACTATAGACAACAGCACCGTGATATCATCCGGTTTCCCTCCTGCAAAGACAAAAAAAAAAAAAAACAGAGTAAAGACTTTGAAATTTGGACGATTTAAGATAAATTTAAGATGCAAGTTTATGAGAAAGAATATCAATGTCTTGCTTTTTTATTTCATTTTTTGGTTAATTCTGATGTAAACGTGATGTTCTGTTTCTCACCTCTTACATTCAGGCCGTTATCACAGGCAAACTGTGCAAAAGGAGACATGTAATTGGGATCATAGGCGAGATTGTGAGCTTGCTTTGCGATGCTCTGTGCAGTCTGTAGGACGCTGTCGTAGTTTGAAGTCTGACAGGAGAAACACGATCAATTAAACAGATGTAGATGTCTCAGATGTAAAAATAAAGCTGCAAACCAGAGTTCAAACCTTCAGTTTCTTCAGCTCCTGGAGAATCATGTAGTCCGGCATGTTGTCAAAGAGCCCGTCTGTCGCCGTTAGGATGATGTCACCGAGCTGCACGTCAAAAGAAGAGCTGTCGGCTGCTTCAGGACTGAAACAGCAAGAAGACGAGATCAGACATGTGAAACCAGAACATGAAGAACTCTGAGCTAATGGCTACAGTTTCTAATATATAAATAATTAGGAAAGAAATCAATCTGGCAAATCTTAAATGCTGAAGTACTTTAGAAGAGTTGCAGTCTTAAATTCTAGAACAAAATAAAATGTGAAAAGAGAAAGTAGTTTAACAAAAGACAGCAGGATTTTTATGAACCCTGAAACTGTTGAACAAACCTGTCGCTGAGCACCACGCCCTCAGCTCCAGGAGGAGCGATGGACAGCTGGAAAGGTGTGTTGAAATAGTGCTGCTGCTCGTCTGAGCGATGGACCACCTCTCCTCCTCGCACCACGAGGAAGCCGGAGTCTCCGAGGTTACACGTGTGTAGCCGGTGACTCCTTCGATCCAGAACAACAATACAAGCTGTGCTGCTTCCTATAAACACAGAAGAAAAACTCAGATAAAAGTGTGTGAACGGGAGAATATTTTCACAAAAGAAGAAACTGCTTGGAATAGTTTTAAATATTGTTATTTGATTCGCTAGTGGCCTCGTGTGGAAAATCAACAAGTTTACAGGGTGTTTCCATTATTCGTCCCTGAGACTGAAGTTGTTAACGATCGCTGTAACCTTGAACACGGATGGTTGAGTACTGACCTTGTCGGAATTTCTCAAAATATAATTAGGACCTCTGGCAAACATCTTGACTGTCAATGAGTGCACAGAGTCTTAAGCAGAGATACTGAGCCTTGGAAGAAACGTGATCTGATGCCTGACACGACCCTGTTTATCAACTCCACACTATTATCAGTTCCAGGTGGATTCTAGGATTATTTCTGCTCTGCTGGGAGGTTAAACCTTCAAACCTTTTCATTTTGAAATTCCTCAACCCTCCCAAGGTCACAGTATTCAAACTTTAAGTTATCTGCAAAACGTAACAGTCTGATGAGGTTAGTAATTTGGTCTGGTTTTACATTATTTGTGAAAAATTGGATTATTGTTCGAACAGTAAAGAGAGTTAGATTTAAAAAACTGAAATATAAACCACGCAAGCTCAACTTTTAATGCATCAACTTAGTAATGACTGCAATTGTCTGACCAACACTGCAGCTTTTATTGCTCCGTATAACTCAAACAATTACTGTGTGCGTGTGTGTCCCATCATGCGGTCTGTGCATGTATTGTTGTCTGTTTCTACTCACCTAGCAGTGGTACTTTGTTCTGCAGGAGCTCGTAGTAACCCGAGGTTAGAATACCCACTGGGTTACTGGGAGTGAAGCGTCCTTCCTTCACCAGTCGCTCACAGGTTCTCATTAAGGTGGCGGAGAACTGTGATGGGTCAACACCGTAATCCCGCCAACCACCGACACCGTCTGCAACACCTGATGATGAAAAACAGTAATTTATTGTACAGATATCGTTCAGCTGCAGTACTTGTTTCTACTTTCTTTTGTCATGATAAATAATAATAAGTGGCTCAACAGCTAAATGAAATGGTCAATTTACAGCCGGTTTGACTGGTTCATTAAAAACATTCGCTTTTTCCAGTTAGTGAACGCATCATCCAGCTGCTCTCATTCTCTCATCACTGAAGTCCCCTCAAATAAGAAACTGAAAGCAAACTAGGAAAACCATCCATATCCCATAAGAGAAAGTACCAAAACATTTCACAGTCAGCCAAGATAATCTATGTTTTTACTACTGGGATAAACATTCAAATAGATCGATTAGTGAAGCTCAGTGGAGGTAGAACTGTTTCCTGGTGGTTTTCCAACACTTACACAGTCTGCACATCCATGACTGCTCATTGCTCTAAAACTACTAAGCATAAAGTTAAGGTATCGACCCAAACCACGTGGCTTGTGAGATATTTAGCTCGTGCAGGGAAGACAAAACATTCAGCAAAGCTAGCAGGCTAATGCTAGCAATATGGCTGCCTCCACGCTCAACCATTCTGACCTTTGCAAGACATTGTTCAATCTAAACGTTTTAACATTACATTTTATAGTCGTATCCACATTTTATTGGGCATATTAAGGATCTATGGGGCTAAGCATTTGACACATGAGGTTACAGCTGTATATCCCAGCGGTAGGTAATCTGGGTGAAAGGTCATTTGGTGTTCTAAAGCTGAAATAATCTGAATATAACGTGTTCGTTTGTAAACAGCAGCAGTTCTGCACTGAGTTATGATAATAATTAAATTAAATTGTGGATAAAACCTCCTAAAAGCTGCAGCAGGGGGGAGTTGAAGCGGTTTTGTGAGGGAGGGGGTCTGTTTTCATCCCACACACGTGCTGAAGGTCACGCGTGGTCAACACAAAGTGCGTTTACATGTCAGTGCACTTACCTAAAACATCAGCCGACCTGTGGCGCGCGATAAAACACGCATCATCTCCGTAGCACATCCCCTTCTTCAGGATTCCCTTCCGAAAGTCTTTACCGAAGCCATAACTGGCGCTGATCAGGCTGTAGTCCCGACCATCAGTCTGAGACAGTCCGCCCAGGACCGCCCTGGCTACGAGTCTGCCATAAGACAGTACCGATAACATCCCCAGCAAGGAGAAAGTCCGTCTTTATTAGAGCCAGAACACACTGTCCCCCTTCTTTACTGGCCAGACCACCTGCGAGTCAGTGTTCGGATCAAGTCCCGACGGTCGGTTTTTATCCACCCATTAGGCTCCGACTGGCCCTCTGCTGTGAAAATAACGTGTCGGTCGCTTTGAAGTCTCGCTGTTCGTCTTTACGTGCTGTTTATGTTTCAGGTGAGCGTTTCAGACGCAGTTCCGCCGCTAGGTTCTCTCCGAACCGACATGTTTCTACCGGACAGAAAGCTGCGAGTACATACGGGTGTTTGACCGTTTACAACCGTGACGTCAGAACTGCGTGCGTGGAGATGGCTCCTCCCAGATAGCGCGAGAGAGAAGAAAAGAGCCGAAGGACGTATGAGACAAGGTGTATGGCAGACCGCTTTAACATTTAATCAATTCCGTTATTTAGCCCTAATGTGGCAAATCGTTTTAGCATATAATCTGAGCAGCCCTTTCTACAAAGGACAAAACATCCTTTACAGAGTTATTGAGTTTTTTGCTCCAGATATGTACGAACAAGTTTTGTACTCATTATTTTATGGGGTCAGATTACTGATTGATGCCAGTAATCGAATAGGAATCAAATTAATAACATCAAGATGAGCGACCAACAAACATTAATAATTGATATTTCTGTAGAAGTAAACAAACTGTTTAATAACAATTTATAGTAACTGTTAAATATTAGCTAATTTTGTTTTGTTGTTTGTTGTTCAGTCATCTAAGTGCTATTAAGTTTAAAAGACTAGTGGCATCAGTTTATCTCTGCTGCAATAATAAATTTAGACTTTGTATTTGTGAATTCTTGACGCTGTACCTTTTTAACACGTATTCTAATAGAGAACAGATACTCCACATGTTTTATATGATTTAGCAGTTTAATAAATTGCACAAATTGTCAATTCATTTTGTCAGTAATCTTACTTCATATTACTTCCTTACTTAATTTAAATATTTTGTCATCTGTGCTACCTGCTCACATCTTGTGCAGATGTGATTATTTAGTATAAAACCTCAGCCAAATTGTTGCTTTCTTTATTAACAGAAACACTCTCATTTATTTTAAATAAAATCCCCTTCACTTTATGATATTTCATGCTTGTTCTTATCACTTGTATGTCATATATTCTTGTCAAAGTCTGAATATGACACAGTTACATTCTCCTATACAAACGTCTTTACAACCTTTAAAATTGTTCATGACTTGTCACAAAATACTAACCTTTTCAAATATTAAATTTTTAGATTTTTTTTTATTTATTTGATTTATGTTCAAGCATAACATCTCTGGCTTTAAAAAAATCTAAATACAAATAAATTATTTTTTTCTACTTTTCCCCCTCTTGTTATGGTAAAAAATGTTTCTGTAATGTAAAAAAAAAAAAACTAAGCTTATTTGGGATAATTTTTTAGAATTAATTTATACTCTTGAATACATGTGGTTTACCATCTGCTTTTGGGTTATTCTAAAGTTTAAAAATGAGTAAGAATTATTTGGTATTTACCGTCGATGGGCGTTGACGTGCTCAATCCTTTCAAATGTTTACTTGTTTTGAACAACGTTACCTGAGAATAACCACATCAACTTCACGTCAAAATAAAAAAAATTACATAAAATGTGAAAACGCGGTCAAATAGCATGTAAAACACATGTTTCCCGTGTGATTCGGACTTCTAATGTGGAAAAATCTGTTAAATTCATGTGAGATAATGTCAAAGAGTCCCCGCATCCTAACAAATCCTCCCAACGAGGTGTCATGTAACACAAAACGAGCGAACCCCGAACAGATGAAACCACCCTGTGCCATCAGATCAGCGGCGAGAAAGGAACCACAATAAACGCAGTTTAGCGGATTAAACGAAACCAAAAACAATCAAATGATGGTAAGTTTAAATAAGACCAAAACCCAATCATATTTAACGACGACGCTTTCGTGTTAGAGTTTGCAGGTTCGCTCGATTAAAAATAACGCGATATATTTATTATGATGAAGCGTGAACGAGCAGGATGAAAATGATGCAGTGATGGTTACTCGGTGATAGCAGAGTCCCAGCGGTTTAAAATGACATATTTATGTTATATAAGCGGCACTTTTTGTATTAACCGAAGCTCAAGAGAATAATGAGGGCGGTACGTTCCAGTATCTTTGAAACTCAATTAGATTGCAGACACTGTAAGACCCTTTTCCACAAGGTGAAAACGTGTTTTTAAGAATGAAATAAATAATAGGAAATAATTATAATAATCCAATGAAAAGAAATCGAGCATGTAATGTTTGTTTTTTAGATTCCTGATTGTTTTATTCTTTTTTAAGGTCGTCATGGGGAGGCTGAATGAGATAGGACTGTTATTTCTTCTGGTTTTGTCTCTTCTGAACACTGAACTGACATGGGCTAAAAGAGGTGGTGGTGGTGGTGGTGGTGGTAGCAAGGGTGGCAGTAGGAGTTCATCCTCAAGCAAATGGGGTGGGACAAATTCAAAGCCATCAAGCTCTAATCCAGGAAACTACCCCCGACAGCCACAGAGCCCCAATCGCAACAATAACCCTCACCAAGGAACCGGCAACACTAATCCAGGTGGATATCCTGCAGGTGGAGGATATCCAAATCAGAATCCTCCTGGTGGAGGCTACCCAGCTGGAGGAAGTTATCCCAACCAAAATCCAGGAGGAGCAAGACATCCTAACCCATATCCTCCTGGAGGAAGTTATCCAAACCAGTACCCAGCTGGAGGAAGTTATCCCAACCAAAATCCAGGAGCAAGATATCCAAACCAGTACCCTGCTGGAGGAAGTTATCCAAACCAGTACCCTGCAGGAGGAAGTTATCCAAACCAGTATCCTGCGCGGAATTATCCTAATCAGTACCCTGCTGGAGGAGGTTATCCAAACCAGTACCCTGCACGGAATTATCCTAATCAGTACCCAGCAGCAGGTGGTGGTTACCCTTACCAGTATCCAGGTGGTTACCCAGTCAGGACTGGAAATACGGGACCAGGTTGGGGAGTGCCTGGTGCAAATCCTGGAGGTTACCCAGGTGGTGCATATGGTGGTTACACAAACTGGAACCCAAATAATAAGATCCTCAGTCCCAGGTTTGGTGGAGGAGGTTATGGGTACGGTGGTATGGGCGGGTCTCCTTTCTCTCGTAGTGTGCAGAGCATGGGATATCAGCCGAAATCTACCGGTTTTGCCAAAAAAGCCATGGTAGCAGCAGGTGTAGGTGCTTTGGCTGGAATGGCAGTTGGATATGGAATAGGTCGCTTTCCTCGACCTCATTTTAATTTCCGAAGCCCTGAAGAAGAATACTACTATAATAATTACATGTATCGTCGCTATGGTAAACAGTCAACAGATGAAAAAGATTATGGGCGTGATTACGTATACAAGCCTCCTCCACGAGTGGAGACATACGAGTCCTTCATGAATAAGTGCATGAATGGGATTAGTGTTTTTAAAGATCAGGGCAGGAGCTCATCCACTCCCAGGAATGGCTCTGTAGAGGAAGAAGACAATGACACGGTCAGCATCGAGGAAATCGGCTACCCAGCTCTAATCGAGCAGATGAAGTCCCGGCGCTGCGTGGAACAATACATGACTTACTCCGAGCAGTTTATGCAGGAACGAAAGCTCGAGCAATATCAGCCAAGTCGCAGCAGCCCCATGAGCTTTGGGGTGATGCAGATTTTCACTTCCTCTTTCATATTACTGTCAAGCATGGTCCTGCTGCAGTGAGGAAGAAGAGATGCACTTGTTTCATGCACATCCTAAATGGAGCTCCTCTTCCTCCAGTATATCTGCATGTTCAGTAGAAGCTGATGTATTTTAACCGCGTAGTGGAAACCCCGCCTCTTTACCGCCATGATATAAAACAATTGAATGTTTCTGCAGATAAATGTCACCATGATTTAAATGTTAGTATGTATTTACAGTCTGTTATGCATTTTAAAACGCAATCTAGACTATTATTTTGTGTTGCTCTAGATACTCAGTTATTGAAGTATTTTTCCTCATAAATTTATTTCCTATTTTTTGCTTTTGAACTTTGTTTTTTTGAATTTTAACTACATAGAAAGTTAATTTCAGAGTAATGACACTGAAGTGAAGAGGACTGCTGGATTTTTTTTTTTTTTTTACTTTTACTAAAGTAAAAACATGTAAAATGATTTGTGTGATTTGTCTATATCTTGCTGAATTTCATTAATTTATGGAGTGGAGTCATTGGCTCGGGTTTGAACATTATCCAAATTAATTTACATGATCATCACAATGAATTATTTTGCCTGTGAACACTTGTCCGTCATGATTTTGCTGTAATTTGGAAGAAAAAGAGTCTGTCAACAAATATTTTGAACAGAAACTTGGTGTCCCACAGCTGTGGGACAATATTCATCGCTGGTTCCTCCAGTCATGTGATGATGTTTTACCCTCTGAAATTATGTAATAGCTCAAGGGTTTCTGGGTTGTTTTTATTATCTCGGCTCTGGTAAACGCTTTCTGTAACTTCCTGTATGTCAAATCTCTTGATGGAGGAGAGAGAGATGAGTTGTTTTGGTTTTCTGCTGTCGTGAATATTCTGTTTCATGTGTCTGTAGAATATCTGTAAAGTGCACTTATTCCCCTTCAGAACTGGAAATTCTGTGACTGATCAATAGATTTCTATAGTGAAGTTTGTCCTTTTCAGTCACACCTGTAAACACTTTGTATTACTCATCAATCGCTAACATGGTTTGTTATGACATGTGAAATAAAATTCCTTCTAAATTAGTTTGTTTAAGATCTTTTTTTTTCTTTTTTTTTAAATATCTGAATGAATCCAGCTCAATTTAGACAAGAATTTTACCATCTGGATCTGGAACTTTTTTTTTTAATTGATGTACATTTTGAAAAAAAAAATCTTTGTGTTTAACATGGAAACGCTAAAGCAGAAAGAAGCATCAGAGATCAGTCAAAGGGCAGGAAACTTATGCTAATGAGCGTTAAAACCTTTTCGGTTCCAGTTCATGTTACCTGTTACTGTTCTGAAATAGATGCTGCACGGTGGAGCAGCTGATAGCGCGCTCGCCTTGCAGCGAGAAGGTCCTGGTTTGGGACTTTCTCCCTGGAATTTGCATGTTCTCCTCATGCATGTGATTTGGTTGTAGCTGAGAATCATCCATATTCCTACTTTAGCATGAATTTAAACAAAATATTAGGTCATTTCTAAGCATGGACTGGTCTTTGTTTTAAACTCTGACATGAGATTCAAGAAGCAATATACATTCCCTCAAGGAATGTTTGGCCTTAGTTTAGCAATAATGCTAAAATCAATCCCTAAATCACCCGCTGATCACAGAAAACATCCTGCAGGATAATCAAACAGAATAAATCAGAAACAGGAAGATTATTTGTTTAAAGCTTTAATGTATTTTTACTTACATTAATTATGCATTAATTAATTTTTAATTATCCAGGCTGCAGTAAGAAACAGCACCGAATGTCCCAGTGTGAGAAATATGTTGCTTTCATGTGCAGGAGCAGCTCCTTTAACATAGGCTCTCCAAACAGAGTGGTTCTGGTGCCTTTGGGTTTCCTGGTAATGGACTTGTTGATGCTGCTGAGGTGGGGGGTTCTTATAATGGTTTCCAGCCCCATGTTTTGGCTTTCCAAGGAACCCGAGCCCATATCCGGTTCCTGTTCCGCCCAGCATGCCGGCTGCTGCTGCTCCTGCCCACTTCAGGCCCTGCTTGGAGAAGCCTCGACCTTGAGATGGAGACGCTTTGCCACCTTCGGTTTTCCCACGACCCCTGATGCCCCCTCCTGGTTTACTGTACGCAGCTGGACACAAAGCTGCTACGAGCAGCAACAAAACCCAGAGAGGGAGAAGCCTCTGCTGAGCAGCCATCACTTGAGAACTGAAAACATCAAAACAGAATAAAGTTAGAACACGTTGTTGTACTGTTACTGCACCATGTTATTTCTAACTAACACCAGAGACAGAAACGTTCTGGCAGATGTCCAAACTGGCTTTGATTCATTGTTCCTGCACAAACAAAGTCACATGTTCTCCACCGCTGACACAACGAGCATCCAGAACGATCCACCTGTTCTATTAACACAAAGATTAGTGGCGTATCATGTGATGCAGGTTCTCCTTTTCATAACTAATCTGTTTTTGCTGCTTTGATTAACAGCTAAACAAACGCCTAAACGTTGATATCAAATAAGTAGATAGAATGATCACAAATAACAGCATGAGTTTGACAAATTTGTAATATTTTGATTGTATTTGAAAGATTATGAAAAACACATTTTTAATCACAAATTGCTTGTAAAAGAAATGCATTTTTAATTTGATCGGATAATTTTTTTTAATTCTGGGAAGATGAGAACTTTCCACTATTTCTTAAAAACTTAAACGGATGAGGACATTTTAAACCTAAAATAAACCAGAAATTCTTGGTTTTGGATTTTTGAAAAATTGACATTGACTTAAAACATTTTCCAAAAAGCAAAGCGTTGAAATGTTTTTACAACCTGCTGAACCACAAATTTGTTAATTGACAGTAAGCGATCAAATTAATAACAAAAAGTTACTTACTTCTGTTTGATCTCACAGACGTGTTACAATGCTGCAGTTTGTCAAATCCCAACATTTAGAATGCAGGAGAGCAGCACGTTGCTTTTCATCATCATTTCCATCATCCTGCATCCAGCGAAGCTCCGCCCCAAAACAAACCTCTGCTGCTGGTTCTAGATGTTCAGGAAAAGACCTACAGAATGGCTCCTGTGTTTCTGCTGATGCTGGTGTTCCCTGTTGATAGTTTCTCTCCTCATTCAGCAAATACAAGAGGTTTAAAATGGATTTCTATGTTTTTATGTAGGGAAGGTTGTCTGTGTTTGGAGAAACTGAATGTGTGTGATTATTGATTCCAGGCAAGAGTTTGTTTGGTTATTTTTTTGTTAGTTTGTTAGAAGTTGGTCACATTTAGATGATTACATTTTGATGGAGTCCATCAGTGCAGCAGAACAAGCCAAAGTTCTAACAGCAGTCACTTACTGTTTATTCAATTTACTTTAGTTTATTTGCAAAGTCTTTTATACAATCGTTGACTGCCATTGCTGGAAATTTAACAGAATAATTTGGTTTTAGTTTCCCAGAATGACTATATTCTTGGTTCTGTTACAACAATAAGAATTAATTTAATCCGATAACGGTGCTTAAAGGGTTAAACGTCCCAAAATATAAACATCTTAACTGTCTTTAACAGTTAACCCCCCCAACACTGCAGTGGAAGAAGGAATAGAACATGGATAAATGGACTGATAGGCTTTATGCAAAGAAAAAAGTGGAACCCATGTGATTTTGAGTCAAAGAAGCGACTGTTCAAAAACACAGTTTAGAGAAATTTCTGGAGACGATATCTTAGAGAATTGCAGCTTTGTTGAGTTGAAATACTTGAAAACTGAATCATTCCCAGAAAAAAAAAAGCTTTTGCATAAAAATATTCTCTCTTCTTCCCTTTCAGCAACAAATTTGAGCTGTAAATTAGGTTGTTTTTGTTTGTTTTCTTACATTTATATCATTTTGAAGTAAAAAAGAAACCAGTTTCCTATAGATCTCAGTTTTTTGTCCTAGAAACTAATACTAAAACACAATGATGGTAATTTGGGGGTAATTTAATACTTTACGATTCTTGTTTATAATCAGACAGTAATCAGTTTAGGTTATTGATCTTTATGTTTTAGAGGTTTTAAAGTGACAACAATAACTGAGAATGAAGTAAAAGATCCTTTGCACAGTTTTGGTTTTCACAGTATTTTACAGTAATGCAGTTTTCTCACTCGACTGAGTTCCAAAGAGCTAAAATACAAAAATTCCTTTGTTTCCATTCAAAGTGTTTTGCACCACATGCTTTATAATGGAAACATTCATGCTCATCCAATGATGTGATGCTTGTCAGAATTTCACATGTGCAAAAAACAAAAATTAAACATTTCATGCAAAGAAATACTCTATCCAGTGATTTGGGAAATACTGCACATTCCTTGTATATTTCCAGTTTAAAATCTAATTATGTTAACGTGTTTAATATAACATGAGTGCATGTTTTATGCTCTAAAATCTTATTTTTTTTAAAGAACTGATGTTATTCAGATCCAGAAGGAAGCATTAGAAGGTGTTACTGATCCAACTTTCTTTCCAAAAAAAAACTAGATGACGTTCTCAAAGAGCTGCATGGAAGCCATTATACTTTCATCCTGATGAGAGAAGAACAAGAAAAAAGGTTCAAAAATAGAGTTAAGTATGTTTCCATGAGGGAAATATCCTTTTTAATGAGGAATTTACCTTTTGACAGGTTTCTATGAATTCATCTATTGTCACCACTCCATCCCTGTTCCGATCCATCTTCTAAACATGAAACGAGATATCTAAATATTTAGTCATGTGAGGAATCTAATCAAACTGTCATTTTGAAATAATCTGGAAATTATAATAAACCAATATTTTAATTTACCTGGAAGAATTTCTCCACATGCTCAAAGGGAGAATCATCTCGTACGCTGGGTAAAGTATACCTACCCATCATGTCATAAATGGACGTCATTATTGCCAACATTTCCTGCAGGAAACACATCAGACACACAGTCCACCTGCATGAAACTCCAACTATCAGATCATGATTTATTGATCATACCTCCTTTGTAATGTAGCCGTCCTTGTTGATGTCGTACAGATTAAAAGCCCAGCGAAGTTTCTCTGTGACTGAGCCTCTGAGCAAAACAGACAGTCCCAACACAAAGTCCTGCAGGAGCAGTTTAAAGGTTAAATTTGATCTATTAAATAAGTAAAAATCCGTGTTTGTGTCCTTGTGTCCGTCAGCTCCTGATACTCACTTCAAATCGAATAGAACCATTTCTGTCCATGTCGAACGCGTTAAACAAGAAATGTGCGTACGTGGTTGCATCTGAAAACAAATATTGGATGGATGACTTAAAAAAAACCCAACTAATTATTGTTTTTGCTCTTAAAATAAAAGATTAACAAACGAGTTTCAGGAAAATACATAGATTACACCTTTATAATATTATGCAACGCTGTGGTTTTATTAACTACCTCCTTGAGGGAAAAACTGTGAGTAGATGGATTTGAAGGTTTCTTCATCCACAAGCCCGCTGGGACACTCCTGTTGAAGAGTGTTATAACACTGTAAAATGGAAACAATCAAGAAGTTTACTTTTTTTCACCCCCGACTGTGCTGACTGTTTTCATACATTTTTAAATCCTCTGTAAAGCGACTGGAGCTCCTTCTTTGTGAACTGGGTCTGGGCTTGAAGCTGCTCGAGGCCCTCCGGCTGGTGACGTACCATGGAAAGTTCGAGGTCACTGTCACAGCTGTCTGTCGAATGGAAACAGAGAAAACAAGGCGAAGAAGGGAGGAAGGAAAGAGGGAGGAAAAAGCAGCAAAACAAGAAGGGAATTAAAAAGAAAAGGGAGGACTTAGATGGAGTGTAAAAAACTGAAAT
>SSNP01000014.1:2289519-2417321 GCA_006937955.1 Pachypanchax playfairii | reverse complement strand
AAAAAAAAAGGGTTAAAAAAAAATCACTCACCATCTTTACACCAACAAAACAGAACATTCAAAACCAGAAAGGAGAGACCAAAGGAGAAGAGGGAGAAGGAAATGGGTGAGAGATACAGCAGCATGAGAAGAATGAGCAATTGAACATTTAAAAATGGAAAGACAATTAAGATTTAATTTTAAAATTATGTTTATCAAATTGTATCAAATCAAACTTTTTTTATAAAGCACATTTCATATTTGCAGCAACCTAATGTAGTTTTCAACAGGAATGAAATGCAATACGTTGTAAAATGTTAAAAACACTAAAAACTATATCCAAGTACAAAAAATTGTTTTTAACTTCATCAAAAATATGTATTGAGAGTGGAGGTGGATGTTTAATCTCTTTGGAATATTTGAACAAACACAGTAAACAGCTCCTCCTGATTTGGATGAGGTGGTCGGTAAAACTAAAGACCTGAGTGATCCGACTGGAATGCAAAGAATTAAAATTCCTCTGATAGAATTTGGTGTCAAGCAGCTTAGAGTTTTGTTTACAAGTAATAAAATGTTCAAATATATTTTGTTTTCAACACATAACCAGAGCAGAGAACTAAGAACAGGTGAGATGTGTTCTGATGTCTTAGTATCTGTTAGAATGTGAACAGCAACATTTTGAATCAGCTGAACAGCATATTTCAAAATACTTGTAAAAGCACCACTGCAGTAATTCAACCTACTATGAATGCATGAATCAGTTTCTGTAAATCTACTGTTGATAAAAAACCTTTAAATGAATATTGTGTCGTGTCGTATCGTATCGTATCGTATCATATATCGTATCGTGTTGTGTCGTGTTGTAATGTGTCGTATCGTATCATGTCGTATCGTATTGTATCGCATCACATCACATCGTATCGTGTCGTGTCGTGTCGTATTGCATCGTATCGTATCACATCGTATTGTATTGTATCGTATCGTGTTGTGTCGTGTTGTAATGTGTCATATCGTATCATGTCATATTGTATCGTATTGTATTGTATCGCATCACATCGTATCGCATCGTATCATGTCGTATTGCATCGTATTGTATCGTATCATGTTGTGTCGTGTCGTATTGCATCGTATCGTATCGTATCGTATCGTGTTGTAATGTGTCATATCGTATCATGTCGTATCGTATCGCATCACATCGTATCGCATCGTATTGTGTCGTATTGCATCGTATTGTATCGTATCATGTTGTGTCGTATCGTATTGTATTGCATCGCATTGTGTCGTAATGTATTGTATCATGTCGTGTTGTGTCGTATTGTATCGAATTGTATTGTATTGTATTGTATTGTATTGTATTGTATTGTATTGTGTCTTGTAGCTTGGAGAAGTTTTAACAGATGCTGATATGTTTCAACTTATTTTTATGATCAGAAGTGTTCATATATGGGATGGCAAGAAATTTCCATTTCTGACTTTTTTAGACATAAACATAAAAAGCCCAGATGTTGTTGACTAAAAGGGGAACAGATATAAAAGTTTATTTTGGATTTGAAGATGGCACAATAGAATGAAATCAATCTAAGCAATATTTGAATGTTCCCGGAGCCACATGTCATCTTTACAACTATTTTATACATTTCACACAGTTAGTATGCTTAAAAGCACAGTTTAACATGTTATTCAACCTGTCAAATTAATCACAGTGAAAAACGACAAAGGTTTTCACTAAATCTTTAAAAAATATCGCAAGGAGAATGTTTCAAATTCAGAATTACAGCTAAAAACTATCAATGACATGAAGAAGAATAAATACACGGACTTATGTTTGCTTTAAAAAATCTGAGTGTAGAGAGTTTTATATTTGTTATCTTTCATCATCTCTAACAATTGTGATATAATTTTATTGCACAACAAAAGAAGAGAAACTCAGATTTTATCCTACCTTCCAGTGACAAAGGTTCCCAAATCCCAAACTGTTTGAGGACGACAATAAACAGTCCAACAACAACAGCGATGGCAAATATTTCCATGCCCTCCAAACCCATGTTTGACTTGCATTAGATATCACCTCTGCAACAGTTTGGCCAAATAAAAATAAATCAAGCAAAATTCAAATTCCTCAGATTGTATCCAACAGAGCAGCTCACGTCTAAAAACATCACCTGCTGTCTGTCACCTCCTTCATCCATCAGCCTCCGTTAATTCATCAGAGATGTTTTACTAGCATCAGCAGTACTGACTGGACTTGAACCACCGATAAAAGAGTGACTCCAGAACATCCTCATTAAGTAAACAAGTCCAAAAAATGCATCATGAAGAAACTAAAAAGACTCAAAAATAAGACAAACAACACGAAATTATCTCAGTCTCAGATTCTTGTTAATTTCCTGGTTCATTTCAGACCATCTCGTTCCTCCATCGGCAGCGTGTGTGTAGTTATATGTGGCGCTGGTGAGGGTGGTAAGTTTTTACTGAGGATATTTCTTTGCTAATGGTCTCTGATTGACAGTCGGATCTGTTTTTATAGGCTCAATAATTTCAGGGATGCAAAACTTCCAAACTGTGCATTGATCCACATCTGCTGATGGCCGGGATACGAGCAGCACTTAGAGTAAATGAGTCTGCTCTGCGAGGGGGAGCTCAGACCGTCAAACTTAGTCAGTAATACTTACACTTACTAATTAAAATGGTTTTTAATCCGACTCAACTAACTGTGAGGAGGCTGCAAATGGGAAAGCAACATTTTATAAAGTTACAGGGGAAAAAAAAAAATCAAACACACGTGTTAGAAGTCGGGTTGGAGGACAGAGAAAGTCGAGATAAATGTGAGCATAATTCACAACTGATGAGTCTGCACATCATAATGGACTCTGTTTAAGCATCAGGGAGTGGAAAGCTAATCAATCATCGAGAGTTAGAATATTAGCCTGTGAACAAACAGAGAAAGTGAGCCACGTGGGCTTTTTTAAATGAAGGCTTAATGTAAGTAAAAAATTACAGCGGAATTTGCAAATCAGCTGATATTGCAGCACAAAATAAACCGTCAACTAAAACAAATGTTAGAGCAACTTTGGTTTCATCCTCTTTCACTTTAATTGTGTGGTGTGTGATTAAGCTCAGAGATTAGTAAAGTCGTTATGTAACCCTTTTTTCATGGGCATCAGTTAGAAAGTTCTTTGCAAGATATAAGCGATATAAAAAATGTTGCACAAAGATGCAGACGTGATGACTAGTAAAAAAAAAATAATGCAACATTGTGCTGTTTAATGCATCTTGAGTGCTGATTTATACCTCCACTTCTACTAAATACAGACAGGACTGAGATGACTTGCAGAGATGCAGGCGATGCAACCTGAGGAGACTGTGCAGTGACGAGCCGACACATCTCACAACAACTCGTGGATTTTCTAGCTCTTCACTCATTAACATGAGTGGAATTCCCATTCACTGGGAGCTGGTGTCCATCTCCAGCTGTCATTGGACGAGACACGGACAATCTATTACAGACCTTTTGTATGGCTCTAGCAAGAATGAAGGTTCATCAGTCTTTAAGTTGGATTTTGTTCATTTTTATCATATTTAGACAGACAATACCCTCTTTTATATCAGTAATTTCAGAGAAATACACCTAAACAGAGAGTTAGAGCAGAAAACCATCTGTTATAGACACAAGCAGCAGATACTCAGGTGCTATAACAACTGTACACCACAAGATGGCAGTATAGTTGTTAAAAACTGGAAGACATGGTCAACTTTAACACGTTTTTCCAGTTCTGTGCATAACTTTACTCATAATTAACAATTAAATGAAAACAACAAAAAGCAAAAACTCAGATCTGACTTTTAAACTTCTTCATGTAAATAACATATTTACAAGAACATCTATATTATTTCAGGTAAAATAATGTCTATTGGAATAAATTAGTTTTAGAGCTTCTGAGAAATCTTCAATAAATGGCAGACAGTGGACAACAAACAGCATGTTGACATTCAGACTAGATCAAAAATCAAGATAAATTCTGAATTTAGTGGAACAAATGAAGAAGAGTCTGTGTGTGTCTGCAGAGAAGGATATTGTCAATAATTCAGATAAATAAAGGAGACGAGGGCAGTCAGCAGCCTCTTATCTTCATTTAAAATATTTATTTTCACATAAGTCATAAATGAGCATGATATCTGGTTTTATACTTTTGTGTAAACATTGAAAAAGAAGAAATTAACCATGTGCAGACAAAATGGAAAGCCCTTTCATGCATCTACCTGGCCCTTGTTGTGTTGTACTGGCGATGATCCACTTGACGAGGCAGCACTTCATCAGTGATTTGCGTGAAAGCCGCGGTCTCTGCCACTTCGAGCCCTCCGTCTGTTCACTCGCATTTGGATCTTTACCGTTGGCATCAGGATGCAAATCCCCATCCACGGCTTTCTTTTCTGCCTGAAGGGGACAGAAGGACATTATGTGCTGAGACAGGCAAGAAAAATCTTTAAAATGTCGGTCCCACCTCAGAACAGCAGAAAGAAACAAGTAAAATCACCTCCAGGTTCAAAAGTTTCTCTCATCAGCTTTTCTTGTAGTATCAAAGTGCCTCTATTAAACATATTAGTTTCATGATTTATTAGTTCGGGGTGACAGACTTGACTTTAAGATTCCAGAAAAATATTGTAATACGATTCTGCAGAGACTTGTCGTTCATTGCAGATTCTCTTGTGACAGTGAGAAACATTTCTTCAGACAATGATAAATAACTCTTTATCTCCAGATACCTGCATTAAATACATCATAGACAGACCCATCTTTTCTCTCACTCTTTCCCACGCCTCTCCTTACTCAGCCTTTGCTATTTTTTCCCTTTGTTTTTTTTTTTTTATTGTGCCAATAGACAGTCTGAAATAAACAGCCTCTTGTTGGAAGTTACTGAGGAGCAAATTGCAGAGCGCATATGAAACTACTGTTAGGGGAGCATCTCAGTCCCTTTAGTACCCCATTTCAGCATGTAGAGTTTGCAGGATCCAGAATTTCTCTCAATAATTCACACTCCTAAAAACTGCATCAATAAAGGATCCGAGTTCCAGCGGCCAAACGGAGGTGTAGAATGACTCGGACTGCGTGAGCGCTGACTAAGTGATTTATGTTAAAATATCTAAATCCACATGAAAGATAAGAGACCAAAGCTAAAACTTTCACAACGTTTTTGTTGAATGTTCTTGTAAAATGTAACTATATTTTAGTTTTAAGATTAAAAAACAAAGAAAATTTGTTGCATAATTAAGAGACATGCAGACATCTGTGCTGTATGATGAGATGCACCATGTGATCATCAAAATTGTCCCAGACTCTGCAGGAAACAGACCTCTGCTGATCTTCACATATGTCACAGATTTACGCACACAGTCCTCGTCTTGCTCATTTATCACACGTTGTTCTTGCATTTGAGTCTAATTTAGATATTTATACTCAAATTATGTGCATTTGAATTCTGGTAGAAGGTGTGATTTATTTTCTCCAAAACTTCTATCAAATTTCTCTGGTTTTAAAATGAAATTTTCACGTTAAGCTTTTTATTTGCAAGTTGCAACACTGCATCTGAGTTTTTTAAAAATATCTGTCAATAATCTTAAGAAAGTAGCTCAAAGCTTGTAGTAAAATCAGATACTTCATCGCTCTGCAGCTTGAATCTTAATCAGTGATGAGCAAATTAATACGAAACTTGATAAATGATTACCGTACCTGCATTGTGTCTGGATTTCAGTTGTCGATTTGAAGAAATGTCGCTACAATCCTCCTAAAACGACTGTCAGCGAACTGCAGCAGCAGCTCTCTGCACACGATGACAGATACAGCAGATATTAAAGGAGGAGCAGCTGCTCAGTGTCCTGAGTTCACACTCAGAGCTGAGGATAAACACCATGAAGTCATCGTGGGTTAAAGACCAAACCTGAAGGAATATGATGCTGCCTGGAGTATTTAGCAGAAACTTAGCTGATTTTAGCAAGTGAAGAACAGAAGAAGAAGAGCCGATGATGAGGACGAGGTGTTTATAAATGTTATTAGAAACAGCAGATGGATTATAACCTGTAGAGACGACGTGAGTCCAGACTCAGACAGTGAGGCTCTCTGAGGAAATTAAAAAGAGTCGCTGGCGTCTGAGAACCTGCTCAGATTAAATAACGTCTGTTTTTAAAAGTCTGACAAGTTTTATTGAGTCATTTTTTTATCTTTGATTTGTAAAAATCAGTCGTGGGAAATTAGTTATAAGAAAAAAAACTTCTGAACTGTAAAGGAATATTTGGTGTTTGCTGAGTGTCTTGAACATGTTTTAATGAGTTCATTATTGGTTTTTGATTGTGATTTCAGAAACAGGTTTTCTAAAATAATGATTTTAATGATAGAATTTTGTCTTCGTGTTTTAATTTGCTCTTTTTTGGTGATTAACAACAATTTTTTAAATAAAAAGTTCTCTGTGTTTCCGAAACTCGCTTTCAACTGTACAAAAAGATTCAAACCCCCATTTTTGTTGCCACACTTTAATTAATTTTAAAAAATGTCGCTACGTTTTGTGGGAAGTTTTTTGTGCTTTGCAACAACTCACTGCTGTTACATGCCTGTATATTTACTTCAAACTTTACGGCTGCCTTTTAAACCTCTCAAAACAAAACAAGCTGCATGTGGTGCCTCACTTACATACAGAAGATATTATCCTAAAAGTTCCTCTTGTTATGACATTGAAAAGTGAAATTACATCCAGTTGTACTGAGCATTTACTCAAGGTGTCGAATTATCTGGAGAGGAAAATAAATATGGGTGCAGGAAGCCTCCAAAAATACACTGACATTTCATCATTGACTGTAAAACAGGCTCATTATACAGAGAGAGAAAGTATAAGAGGAAAGAAGAGCGGCAGGAAGCTGGAGAACTGGAAGATGCATTGTTTGAAATAAAATAAGGACCATATTAAGCCACACATAAAGGAAAAATAGAACCAACAACCTGTCTTTGTTTGGAGGTTCAAATTCTCATGTGATAGTAAATTGACGTCTGATTGGTTTGACCCTGACTGAGCTTCACAGATAGAATAAATTCAGTTTCTCTGCTCTGTCTGTCCTGCAGGTTCATCTCACTCCTGCAGACATTGAGGTTATTTTTAGCTTCTGTTTTCTCACCAACGTGCTCGATGTGTGTGTGTCTTTAAAGAGGATTTCCATTTGATTTCCTCTTGATTTCACTTCATGAGTTACAGAGGAAATAACTAAAAACTTCAGTATGTCTCTTTTTGTTATAATAATTCAAACAATCACAGTTTTTTCTTTTATTTTGAAGGCAAACAGTCGATGCTAAGCTTTTATTGTCTGTTTAATTAATCTCAGGATATTTACCGATATCTTTGCCCCTCATCACTGTTACCAATAAACTACATCGCTGCTCTGCTTTTCTAATATAATTTTCAGAAAAAAGCTCAACATTTGTTAAAAACTTGCGCGATGAAGCAGAGAGTTGAACCACACTCAGATATTTGCCCTGTGAGTACGACAGGAATCAGAACATCAAGGCTTTTTAATGATTTAATTAACTCAATAATCCTAATCTCTTCTTTGTGTTCATTACGTTCCATCAGGAACCACCAAGGGTCGCAGGTTAATTACACCATGTGCTGTTATTTTACTTCCTTCCTCTTCATCTTCAGCACATGTGGAGGAGGACAGATAAAAATTTAATATCTTACTGCCTGTCTGTTCTTTCCAGTCACTGCACATCATAACTAATGCAACACACACTCCATACGTGACCTGGTTTTGTTTTGTTTTTTTTCTTTCTTTGCAGGGCTGCTGCCTCCTACATCACTGTAGATAATAATAATACAAATATAATGTGTGAAACAAAGACAACTTCTAGTAAAAAGAGTGGCCAGAAATATAAGTTCTGAAAACAAAGGAACAGAACCAGACAGTGGAAAATAAAAATATAAAACAAACATGTATTATTATTATTATTTGTTTGATTGTTTAAGGGCTCCGTACATAACTGTTTTTATTTTGCAGAATTTCAGAACAAAGTTTCTTGTTTTCAGTTTTGACATTAGATGTCGCTGTTGCTCCGACCAGCGTGACGACGGGTTGCTCAGTGGTTTGAGGGTTGACTGCATATTTAGGGCTGTTGTTGGTTTGAAACCCTTCGTCTCTACATTCCAGCCCCTACAGGCTCATCAGTGTGGGACTGTAGAGCAGAAGAGCTGCACATATAGAATCTTCTGAAATAAAATCTAAAAATGCAAAAAAAAAAAAAAAGAGGATTTTTTTATGCAGCGTCAAACTAAATTAAAAACATTACAAATTAAGGAGGAGGTTCACGAAGTTCATCCTTTAACATCATTGCAGAGTTACTTCTCACCACAGTGTCCTTGGTCCTGGAACCCCCCCCCACCCCCCCCACCCCCCACCCACACACACACACTGTTCTGTTGATTAAAGGATACATTTTTATTCCAATCGAGGGAAAGAATCACTTGTTCATAACTGTCTTGCACAAAAAGTTTAACACTTGGATGACGTCTTCTTAAACATGTTAGTTTAGATAATAATATAATCATGATGAGAACATATTTTCTTAAACATTTTCTCATCTGTATCCAGAGGTCATTAGGTCATGAGTCATGCACGCTCACATTCACACATAACGTGTTTAAAGATGCTAAATAATCTCAGATGCATGTTTCTGGACTCCGGGAGGAAACTGGAGAAACACCATGAGTGAAATGTGGCAATATTTTTTAATTTTTTTCCTCTTATTTCAGTCTTTGGTGCAAAAAACAAATTACTTAAGAGGATTATTTAAAAAGAAAGTACAAATCTACAAGTTTCATTTCCACAACTGATGTAATCTGACTTTGTTTAATACTTCAGATAATGTTAAATAAACACTTTCCATCTGTGTTTGCTTTATTAGCCTGACGCAACATCTTGTAACTCTCGTAGCTTTTTGCTGTGTCAGAGATTTTAATGCGGCACACTTGAAAACACATGATCTACTGAGTAAATTCAGCTCCACCAGGAACAGTTTTATTATAAAAATACAGTAAAATGGGTTCATACGTGATGCCTTCTGACTAACGTGGAGTCTTCTTCCTCTCCTCACTGTCCGGCTCTTTTGTTTACTCTTAAATAAGAACAGAGAGCGCTGCCAAAAAAGTGCAGTGAATCTGTTATCTGTTACTGTTCTCCGTCTCTCAGATACATAAAAAAAAACGTCTCATCAAAACACATTATGTCTTGTTGTTCTCCTTCAGATCAGAAGTCCAGTGAAACAAACATTCTGCACAGACTTTCCGAATTAAACGTGCCAGGAAAAGATTGTTCATGGTCTGCATGTGACGTCTGAGGGGAAAAGGGGGGCCACTGAGATCCCCTCTCTATCTGCTGTGGAGGCTGAGGCTACTTCTGCACCACCCTCTTCATTTCCCCTCGCAGTCAACAGGAAGCCTGGAGGCCGAAGAGAGCAGCTCCACTCTGCAGGAGAGGAGAGGACGTGGAGGTCCAGCTGAACAGCCAGAACAAAGGAAAACAACAAAGGTGAAGGAATGAGCAACAGTCAGAAAGAAGTGAAGAGAATCCAGTCAGTTTATCTGCAAAACTTGGAAAGACTTAACCAGGGGATAAAGTCTGAAAAAAAGAGTTGGAAAGCTAAAGAAGAAGACTTTGCTGTGCAAACAGCAATGGAAAAGCAGCGCTCGACTCCCACAGCTGGACAAGTCGCCAAAAGCTCCGCTCACAGAATCAGCAGGGATCTGACCTGCTCCATTTGTTTGGATCTTTTCAAGCAGCCCGTCTCGTTGCCCTGTGATCACACTTTTTGCCAGGGTTGCATCGAGGGTTACTGGGCTGGACCTCGAGGTCCCGGACAGGGAGGTACATGCTCCTGCCCTCAGTGCAGGAAGGTGTATCCCGGACAGAGTTACCGGCCCAACCGTATTGTTGCCAACATAGTGGAGAGTTACTGTCAGAGTCTGGAGGAGAGTGGGAGTGGAGGCTGCCTGGCTGATGCCGTGAGGGCTCCTGCTCCGGTACCACGCTGCAGCCGACACAGGGAGGAGCTGAAGTTATACTGCGAGGAGGACCAGGAGATGGTGTGTCTCGTGTGTGGGGTGTCCCAGGAACACAGAAACCACACCATGGTGTGTGTCCAAGAGGCCGAGCAGAAGTACAGGGTGAGTTTAGAGACCTGATCTATGGAAGGACTCAAACGTCACTTTTGAGCATCACAGTAGAGATTACTGAAATACATGCATTTCTTTTATTCTTTAGATTCATCTGTTGTTTTTCTCCACAGTAACGAATGAGAGTAACTGTGTCACTGCGTCTGAAGTGAGTCACCAGGTAATAATGTTGTGTTTCTGGCAGGGATTTCTGAACAGCTCAATGGATTCCTTAAAAACTGAGCTCAACACCGCTTTGCAGTATGACAGAGAAGCTGAGGAAGAAGTTAAAAAGCTCAAGGTGAGATGAAAAGACTTGAATCCATCACAAGGATTCCATAGAGAGCGAAAGATTCAGCCCTGGTCTGCATTCCTCTTAAATGTAAACATTCCTGTTCCACTGTCTTCTCAGGAGCACACTGCAGATCTGAAGCAGCGCATCGAGGCCCAGTTCAGTGACCTGCACCAGTTTCTGTACCAGGAGGAGAAACTGCTGCAGGTGAAGCTGAAGACGGAGGAGCGGAGGGAGCTGATCCGCCTGGATGAACACAAGGCCCTGCTGTGCGTGGAGATCTCCCGTCTGCAGAGAGCCTTGCACGAGATAGAAGACAAACTCAAAGAGCAGGACCCGTTCACTCTGCTGCGGGTGAGTTCTGTGACACAGTACTGACAACGTGTTTCTGAAAGTCTCCAACATCCTGAGCAGAGTCGGACAACTTCTATCTAAAAATTGCTTGTTTTCCTCTAACAAAGGACCCTTCCTCTTGGTGAGCTCAGACAGGATGTAGGCCACTGTAATCTCTCCCCCTCATCTGGAGAATAAAGACTTAAGCTCAGGCACTTTGCCATACGCTCTCTGGCCTCGGCTGTGGGACTTTCCCCCGGCCACAGAGAGATCCCACAGGGTGGGATAGAATGAGCTCAGACGTTGAAGTAATGTGGAAAAAGATTTTCTTTACTTTCAAATGCAGCAAAACTAATTACCGGTCTCTCTCTCTCTCTCTCTCTCTCTGTGTCCTTTCCTGTGTTTATTTTTGTGCCTCATTTCCAGAGCATCAAAGTGTTGCTCCAGAGGTGAGTGTGAGAAACGTCCATGTTTGAAAAGATCGCTTGTTTTTCTCCCTTCTTATTGTTTGCCTTTGCTTTTGTTGGCAGACCTTCTCTGAAGTTTGAGAAACCAGCGTTCACACCCCCGAGTCTGTGTGAGGGGCGCTTTGCAGGGCCTCTGCAGTATAGAGTATGGAAATCTATGAAGGGAAGCCTTTATCCAGGTATCTGATACAACACGCTCGAGCCAATAAACTTCTGACACACAGAATATAAACATATTATCTCCCTTTGTTTAGTTCCAGCTGCCATCACGTTTAACTCCAGTACAGCCAACCCTTGGCTCAGCCTGAGCTCCTCCCTCACCTGCGTCCGTTACCAGAACTTTAACCACACCGTGGAAGACAATCCCAACAGGTTCAACGCTGCCCTGTCGCTGCTCGGAAGCCAGGGCTTCACTCACGGGCGACATTACTGGGAGATTGAAGTCTACAGCAGCACAGTTTGGACAGTGGGAGTCGCCCGGGAGTCGGTGCCCAGAAAGGGAGTCATCAAAGCCCTCCCGGCTAACGGCTTCTGGACTCTCTCCCTCTCGTATGGGATCCAGTACATGGCTGGTACGTCCCCTCCAACTGTGCTGTCCCTGGAGGAGCCGCTGGCCCGTATTGGCGTCTACCTGGACTACAAGCGGGGGCTGGTGTCCTTTTACAATGCAGAGAGCATGACGCACCTGTACACGTTCAGGGAGACCTTCACTGAGACTCTCTACCCTTACTTCAATCTTGGTTTCCTGGACAAAGTGCATGAAAATGAGCCTCTCAAAGTTTTCCTACCAAAGATTTAAAACAAGAATGAAACATTTCCCTGATGCTAAAAATAAAACAAATATTATTTATATTTTTGATTGTACAGACAAACATGATACAGTGAATGTAAATATGTAAATATTTGATTGATGTATCCCAGAAGATCCAATTGATCGTGAATTATGTAAAAGCCATGTTTGTATTAATCTGCATCTGCTCCTCATGCAGAAGAGCTGCAATTAAGAATGTAGCATTTTATCCATTAATAATGTTAAAACATTTGTATTTTGTTCTTTTAAAGGTTCCTAATTTGATTTTATAGATCTTCTGGAACAGGTCTGCATGAGCCCCACAAGATGCTACGAGTTGTTTTCAGTGTGGACAGACAAAAACAAAGAAACACACAAAAAGGTTCAGATGTGTTTAAAAATTCCAGTATTTGGCTATAATATTCAATAACAATGATACATTAGCTTACCTTTTCATTTAACTAAATTGCCCCTTTACAAATGTCAAATATTTTCTTACCGATCAACTTAAAAGATCCGATTTGTTAGAATATGAGGCAGCTGCAACGTTTTTATTTGAGACGTAATGACTATAACTCAGCAGGACTTCTGTTAAAGTGCTGATTGCATTTAAATTCTCACAAATTTAGTAACATGTTGTAAACGGGACATTTTTTTAGGTTTGACAGAAACCTATTCCAACTCAAATATCTTAAAATAAATGTTTTCATCATCGGCATGTAGAATTTTCCTATTTGTTTTTAGCATTTTAACATCATTGGAGATCAACGTTTTCCAGCACCTCTGTGTTTTCCTTTCATTTAATATTAAAAATTTGAGAAATCCCATGTAAAAAATTGGAAGGAAAAGCTATGATGTATTAAAAATGTTTGTAAATAAGTTTTCAATCAAAATGTCAATAAAATTCTGAATTTAAAACGTCAGAAATCCAGTTTTAATGAGGTTTGTTACAGTTGCATCTGAATGGATCCCTCAAATCAATTCATGCACCGATGACTTGAATGCCAAATAAACTGTGCCACCAAAATTCATTTCAGAAATTTGAATGTGTTAATTTACCAAATTTAAAATAAATTAAAAAAAAATCTCAGACACACCAAACACGAATCTGAGGAAAATCCGAAGGCGGTTTGTGATTTCAGATAAATTCTGTCTATAATTAATTGTCAGTGAAAGTACATCATGTTTAAAGGCTATTAACTTTTTCTACATTCATTTGAGGTAAATGCCCAGAAATTACACAAATATTTCAAAATATACATTTCATATCTTAATACAGTGTTTTTTGTGTAATCTGCTCATTACTGGTGATGTTTACTATCTACTTTAACAATTTACTCAAGTATTCGTGAACTAAACAGCTAGAAAATGATGTGGAATGAGGATTTTTCTGTTTCACTCAGTCTAACTGATTTAAATTTAAAGTATGTGAGTCGGTTTCTGTGGTATCAACCCAAGTATTTTCTCCTCGGCTGGAAATGGGTGTGACCGTCCAAATGTTAGAGCCAAAGTCTGCAGATTAGTTGCTTGTGTGTAACGTGTCCTGGAACTTTGTGCTGGTGTAGCGTGCATGAAAGCCTTTTTTACTGAGACTCTCGTCGGAGTGAAATTTTAAAGTGATGGCGTCTCCGGCTGAATACACGTCCTCTGGAGCCTAAAGGAGAAGACGGAGATAGTGAGGGATCATTTTTATGGTAGTTACTCTGCAACTTTCAGGAAAGTAAAAGAATGTCCACATATATTAAGTGTCTTCTAAAAAGAACCAAACTCTAATTATACTAAGATAAAATACCCATTTTGTTAAATGAACTACATGAAAAATATAAAGAGTTAAGAAATGTTAAAGCTGCTGCCATTGACTAATTAGAGTCACCATGGTAACCACATTCCCAGCAGACAGAGCGGACAGAAAAACTGATTAAAACAGTCAGTTTATCTTCTCAATTTAAAAAAATCTCTGAACTGTACGAGTCAGAAACATCTGGACATCGGTTGTTGTTGTTTTTGATGTATAAATTACTTTTAAAAAAGTGTAAAATATGTGAGAAAATCTAGTTTCTTAGTATTTTCTTTGAGAAATTTGTTCCAATGTTGTAGCAAGTTCTAGATGCCACATGAAGTTCTGATTTGTTTGTTTTTTTAAGCTGTGGGGGGGGGAGGCGCAAACTGAAAAACGTGACAGAAACCAGTGAACTAACAGTCCTACCACTGCTCCACAGTAACGTCCCAGCCTCGGAGACTTGGCATCAGCACCGTCGTACAGTTCCACGTAATCGTACCCACAGTCTGGCTCCTCCTCGATCTCAAAAACCTGGAAGATCATCTCCACCCCGTAACCCTTCTCAGCAGTGATCACCCACAGACAGTCGGATCCTCCCGGGTAGTTGTTATCTCCAAACTGTGCGTGGGAGTAGAGATCTTTCGTCTTGATGTCGGCGTTAAGGCTTCCTCCACATTCTGGGAATTCACAGCACAAAAAATGACTAAAGGCTGGTGAAATAACATTTTTTGGGGCCGCAGTTGATCATTTCACTCTTCTTCTTCTTTTTATTTACAGTTTCTTCACCCACCTGCTCTGTAGGACGCCTCGAAGCCCCTCTTTTGCACTGAGTTGTCAGACAAAAAGCGCAGGAACATTTTGTTGCTGCTGGAAACAACCGGAGACGGTTTTCTCGTGCCACAAAAACACCCCAAAGTTGGTGCTTGAACGTCTTTCCCGTCAAAGATCTCCAGGTGATCGTAAGCACACGCCAGATGAGCCTCCATATCAACCTCGTTAAAAACCTGAAAGTCACTCTGAGTGAAATTTAAAGAGAAATAAAAGCCGAAGAAATGCTCTGAATTATTTTTTGGGACGAAGACGTACGAGTTTAATTCGATGGCCTGGTGTTGTGGACAGAGACCAGGTACAGGCCTTCTTACTGGGATACTTATCAGGCCAGTTGGGGCTGCTGATTGTGCCGGACACACTGTTTACAACATGATCACATCCAGCTAAAGATAAACAAAACAAGATATAAGAGAAAAACATTAGAGCTGCATTACATCATGGGAGTTTTTCCAGAGACCAGCCATCTATTTAAAGCTGCTAAAACTCTTCAGAAGACATAAACACATTATAATTATCTTATAATTTAAAGGTTTAACTGATGCCAAAAGTCTAACTGGAGAGATATTTTACCTTCCTTGCAGTCGTGTTTATTATCATGCAGCATGAAGCCGCTGCGACACTGACAGCTGTAGCTCCCAAACGTGTTGACGCAGTCGTGCTGGCAGCCGCCGTTCGCTTCGAAACACTCGTCTACATCTGTGGAGATTTTCAAAAACTACGTCTTGATCAAATTTCAAAATAAATGCCGAGAAACAAACAGTCAGTAGTCAAGATTCTGTTATCTGTTCATGATGATGAAATTAACATCATGTGGAGTTTAAAATCATTTATTTAAGATTTAACTTAACATGACATATGGATTGAAATACTGTAAGTCTAAATTTGACTTTGTTATAAATATATAAATTCATTTTATGTAATTAATATCGTTTTTTTCACATTTTATGATGAAGTAATAAAAATATTAGTTAATTATTAGAAAATATGAACACTGGTTTGAGAATTTAGCACAAGAATAAAAGTACTGAATCCTCTTTTTAGTAAAAAATTAAGATGATGCTCCTAAACTATTGTATCATTGTAAAATGTGTAAATAATGATTCATAATTTCAACAACATTTTATTAAGACATCTGCTTCCTACCAGAGAAGAAATGAGCCTTGAAGCCCGTCTTGGACACAGTGTTGTCTGATTTAAACTCAATCCTCATGTTGTTGTGAAGCGAGGTGATGACGTCAGGTTTCTCTGAGCCGCAGAACTTCCCGTGAAGCTTTGAGTCTGAGTTCAACCCACTGCGCACCTCCACGTAATCATATTTACACACCTGACGAGGAGAAACACACAGAGATGCTCCAGGTTAGAGAGAATAAACACAATCAGTGAGCGGATCAGTGAAAACGTACGTCGTTGCCTTCAGTTTCGAACCCATCGAACACCAGGGTGATCCGGTACTGAAGGGGCGCCAGCAGCTCCCACACACAGTTCTTGTTGTGTGGGTATTCATTAGGCCAGCCGGGGGTGGTGAGGGAGCCATTCAGGCTGGTGATGAAACCGCCACAAGCAGCTGCTGGAGGGAATAACCACAAATCCACAAATATTTCTGAGCAATAACTTAAAAGTTCTGTTTTTAATTAACTGCAACTGACAAGACAAACTTTAAACCCATGTAATGTTTTTGTTAAAGCATATTTATTTATATATATATATATATATATATAATATGTATATTATATATACATATTTATTTCAGATGAGTTAATAGCTACATTTTAGGGATTACAGAAAATATTCATTCAGAAAAAACTAAATTCCTGAATGAAACTAAAGTTCTTGTCCATGTGCTCGCCTACAAAGTTTGTTGACTTTGTCTCGAACTTTCTATAAAAATATTTTTCATCTGCTGTTGACCCACTGTTTGGTACTATCCTACTGTTTTAATCTTTTGTTTGCTCTTATTTCATCTCCAAAGTTAGAAAGAAGTTCAAAAGTCACAGTTTAGGAGTATAACACTGCCCTCTTGTGGTGTAAGAGGGCAATCTTTCACCCTAACTGTTAAAAATAAATGTGAATTAGATGTTTTAAAAATCTGATTTCTGTAAATGTTCCTGATATAAAAGTGAACAGGATGGAGTAAATCTCTAATGGAGTAGAATATTTCTTGTAACGTTGCAGGAAACAGGCAGTAATCTGTGATGTTAGTTAACACGAGCTTTACGCTACACTCACTGTCACAGCTGTGTCTGTCAGCTGCCAGCTCGTATCCAGGATCACATGCACATCTGTAGCTGCCCAGCGTGTTCACACAGCGCTGCTCGCACTGACCCTTGTCAGGTTTGGAACATTCATCCATCTCTAACAAAAAAAAACCCCAAAACAAAACAACCTTTTTAAAATACAGGTTATCTGTGAACAAAAACCCCATCTTGTTTCCGAAACGACTGTCTGACCTTTTAAAAAGGTGGCAGCAAACCCGGCTTTGTTGACCGATCCGTCAGATACAAACTTGAGCCAGAGCTGGTTGGAGCTGCTTTTGATGTTTCGAGGTTTGTCGTAGCCGCAAAACCGTCCGAGTAGCGGGCTGCTGTCTGAGCCGCCATCCCTCACTTCCACGTAGTCGTAGGTGCAGCTGTCGTGTTTCTCAATCTGCAATCGCAAGTTTTTTAATTATTCATCTGATCAGACATATTAAGATTTGAAAACATTTGATTGTTTACTAAGGATATAAAAACTGCTCTTGGCCAGTAAACTAAAGGAGTCAACGATGAAACTGTGTTTGTGTTGTTTATTTTTGTCCTGTGAAGCTAAAAAGTGACGTTTACCTCAAACGACTGGAAGGAGAGTCCGACTTCAAACCCTTCTGCCACCGTGATCTGCCACACACACACTTTGTTGGACTGGTAGTCATCAGGATAATTAGGAGACTGGATCTGGCCGCTGTCCCGCTTCAAATCTCCTCCACAAATAGCTGCAAACAAGTGAGATTTTAGTTTATTTAATTTGTTCTCTGTAGCATGAAATAAAAGTTTTGAAGGAAACAAAAAGAAGTGTTTCTAAATATAAATAAATCACTGCAGGGTCACAACTGGATTTACTCATTTTTAACCTTCGTAAGAAGCTGAAAATCCTTTTCCGACCCAACTGCTGCTGCTCCTGAATTCAATCCAAAGACGACTGTCGGTTGAGATGATCGGATCTGGAAGTGTGTCACCACAAAAACGACCTGCAGAAGCACAAAACTGAGTTCTTCAAGGTGGTCGGATAAAGTGATTTTATATCACGGTATTAAACCGACCTTTCAGAGGAGCCTTTCTCCAGAACCCGTCTCGGATCTCCACGTGGTCGTACCAGCACAAATGGCTCCTGAAGAGGTCCATGGACGTGAAATTAAGGACAATCTAAGACACAAAAGAAACACTGATAAAACTTCTGCTCTGAACCTTGTGTTTATTTACATGCATCAAAGATCTGGTTCGGTTAGCGGGTCTAATCCTTTAAATTTCTCTTGATATTTGACACCTTTTCTCCTGGAGTGACAGAAATCCTCCAAACACAGTGATTGTGTGATGAGTAGCCGTTAGGAAAACCAGGAGACGAGAAGTTTCCAGCACTTTCCTGCAGACTTTCCCCACATTCTATCAAACACAAAAACAACAACAAAACACTCAAGCTGTTTTTCATCCTCATGAAAACTTAAGTTGACGTGCTAAATTCATCTTACTTGGACATTTGTAGAGTTTTCGGGCTTGGGCAATGTCCCCTTTGCTGAGCCTGGTCCTCTGTCCGATAGATGGACGGACGCCATCAGCATCATAACGCGGCAATATGGTGTCTAAGAAAATGCTTCTGAATCAACAAATAGGAGTAGAGAATTATAAAATATACATTCTTAAAATCAGCAAGAGAAATAAGACCTGAGAAATGTGAAATAAAATCAGATTTGAAACAAAGGAACATTTAGAGGGTGAAATATCAACACTTTGATACTTTTTTTAATCTGATCAGATTTAGAGCTCCCACTCTCACGTTGTTTCCATGGTGATAAACTCATGAATGACAGGCATGTGCAAACAAAGTGCTCTGAATGGGGCCTCTGGCCGGTGCCAGCCGGCTCAGTGGAGCCTGCTCCTGAATGCCCGAGAAAAAAAGGGCCACTCCAGCCCAAATTATTTAACAAAGCCTGAACTGCCAGGCTTTTATTTAGCTTGGCTCGCCTCCACGACCCAGACCTGCAAAAACAGTTTATGAGGGTAAAAAAAAAGAAAAGAAAACAAAGCAAAGTGAAAGGCAAAGGGGCAAACAACATGCACAAGACAGAAATAAAAAGGAGACAAGTGTGAAACAATTTCTGTTACAATCACAGTAGATTTTTAATGAAGGAACAAAGAACAAAAGGACAAACATCAGGTCAGATTTACTGTATGAATGTTGCTGAACTGGAGGCTTCAATAAAAATCATGCAACTTACGATTAAGTCTTCAGCACTTTAAAAACAAGAATGTTTTGATATGTAAAAGCATAGAGCTGAAAATGTTTAAAAATAGACATATTAGTGATGTATGGTTGCAGCTCAGTCAACAGAATCTAAATACAGCCAATGATAAATGAGGAAATAGAAACGAGCATCACATGCCGACCTGGAAAATGTGTTTCTTGCGTAATGCATGATGCTTCCGAAGTCGTACACCTCTCCCAGGGAGTCAACCTCGCCCGGCTCCATCTTCAAGAAGTTATACTCCTGCCCTTGGAGAAACATCTGCAGCATCAGTAAACAGACGCGTTCACATGATGCACACGTACAGCAACACTACCTGGTTGGATGTTGTCTCTGATGATGTTCACGTGCTCATCACGATCCGGACGCGTGTGTTCATGCCAGAAGCCGATCACATGACCGAGTTCATGAACCACGATGCCGAACTTGTCACAGTTCTTGCCGATGGAGATGGCCTGCGGGCCGCCACCTCTCCTCCCCACGTAGGAGCAACACCTGCAGGATGGAGACTGGTTAAATGATTACTCATGCAGCCAAAAATCTCTTGAAATCATCGATGATCGTGTGTCTAACTCACCCACAAGGTCTGTAGGTGAAGACGATGTAGCTCTCCTCATTCGTCCTCTCTATGAACGTCACGCAGGTGTGTTTCTCCCAGTGACGCATTGCCTGGCGAAATATGGCTCGCTGGCTGCCTGAAAAGGAACTTTGCGTTAGAGTTTTGATAGTTTGAGGTCATAAGAAAATGAGATTTACAGCTTCTTTTAGAACTCACCACTAAAATTCCCACTGATCTCGTATGGGATGATGCCGTCTGGCCAGACTCGCTCAGGTCGGGACGTGGCTGCTCTCCTTCGACGGTGCAGACTCTGTCTGTCTGCAGCTCGCACTTTACTTACAGTGGAAGTGGAATTAACATCTGTAAAGTGCATATTTTAGTGTTACTGACTATCTTTTAAAAAATCAGTCAGATGATGATGTTTGTTCCAGTTTAGTCACCAGAGTTTGTGGAGTCAGATACTTGTACTTTATAACTTTTAAACATGCGGAGATCATCTTCATCCAGAGCAATGTCTCCCAGAAAGGCGGCTGTACAGAAGGAAAACCACACAAACAAGAACATTACATCACTTCAAACGACTAAGGACCATTTAGAAAGTCATAAGGGTCATAAGATTTTCTTTATCACCTGATAAATGATTGAGATTAAGAACCATGTCAACAAACAGTGTTTCCTCTAACTGGCTCCCTCAGCTGTGTGATGTAACAGCCTCTGATAGTACAAATGAGAGGATGCAGCGGGGCTTGTGGCGGCCTTTTGATGTAAACCCACTCATGCAAAGGCTGACTGTAAATGACTGTAACCCCTGCGGCGTGTACTCCGTGCCCTGCAGCCAGAGGGATTTCACCGGCGTCCAGCGTAGGAACTGTGCTGGCATGGCCTTGGTGACCTCCGGTCTCCAGGCAACTGCCTTGAAGTGGAGGAGACGTGTGTTTTTAAAGTTCCAGAAGTCACAAGTATAAAAAGGAAACCCAACCTGCTGCAGGCCCCTTCATTAGCAAAGTGGATTGTGCGCCATGTTAGATGGTGGAAAAAAATGCTGTTTATCTTAACGTCTGGTCGAATTTGCTAAAATACTGAAAACTAAAAAGTTTTATCAGACACAGCTTCAAACTGTCAGCGTAATTCAATTTCTCACACATAAAATAAAAACATTATCTTCACATCTTTAATGTAGCCATCATGATTAAAGGTCAAACACAGGTCAGTTCCTTTATGACAGATTCGGTTTCATACAAATAATTAAATTATTTCATCTATATGTGAGATTATTTCACAGTTTAACTCAAATGAAACTTAATAGCTTCCATATTCAGAAGTTGCTTCAATTTTTCAGTTACTTAGTCACTCAAATTTATTTTCTAAGAAGATTAATATTCACATAAATGGACCCTAAAACAAAACTGCATCACTTTTGTCACTCTTTCTGCAACCTCGAATGTACTTAAATAAAATAGAAATTCTAACTTAATTAGACAAGAATTATCTTTCTTTTTTAATTCAAAAGAAAATAAAACTTTATATGTAAAAAAATTAAATAATCTAATCTTTCTTTTAAAGCAAAAAATGTAATTAAAAATGTATATTAGTGTCTGTGTCACTTCATTAAAAACCATCAGCAGTGACTTATATTCTATATTTAACGTGTATTTATTTATCACATTCAGATAATGGATTTAACCCTTTCATCCATGAATTATTATATATAATCAAAGGAAGTCATTTATATTTATCTTTAAGTTTTACAACTGCAATTTTAAACATTTATATGCAAATTATTTATTTTTCATAAAGTTTTCATGTGTTTATTCAGATGGAAGACGTGCTTGACCATGAAACATGTATTTAACAAACACATGCTATGACATGTACACTGCCAGTGAGTGACAGTCTATGGAGTGACACACTATGTGGTAATTTATATATAAATAAATAAATAATACCTGAATATGTACAAGGAAACATCTTTTGATTAGCTGATCATGAAAGGGTTAATTATACAGATGTTGCACAGAACAGTTTGCTTGATTGGTTGTTTTGTTTTTGTATATTTGCAGATATAGTTCTGAATTCTCTCGTGGCACCACCAAGAGCTGGAATTATGTTTAATGTATTTATTCGTAAATCAGCTCATCACTCAGTTTTCCAACACATCAAGCTCGTTCTTTAGAAGTAAAACACACAGTACCAGCTTTGCAGGGATCCTTATAATCGATCAAATCCTCTTGGTGAGTAAAACTCGTGTCTTCAGGTTTCCAGTGATCCTCCAGAGACGCGCTCAGAGCGCACAGCAGGACCAGAACCGTCGGAGCGGCGTCCATGTCTTCTCATTAAATAATCAGAAGAGGAAGCTGATGAGCGATGGGGATTATTGGAGCAGTCAAGGGCTCCATTCAAAAAAGGGAGAAAAGGAAAAAAAAAAAGTTCCTTTACTGCGGTGGTGGGATTTTTATAAACACAACGTCTCCATGCAGCTGCACCGACTCGCTGACGCGCAGGATCAGAGGCGGAGATCACGCACACACAAACACGCACACGCGCACGCACGTGAAGCCTCGACGTTTTTCACCTGCTAGCTGCAGGATTATTCACATTTGCATATCGTTATTAATCGACTTTTAATATCTGTTTCATGTCAGGCGCGCGCATGAAGACAACAGGAGTCAATTTAACTGTAATTTAAACTTAATAACAAGTATGTAAATGGCTATCACATGGTAAAAGTCAATGTAAACAATCCCAGAATTCATGAACTTTTAAAAGTTTAAAACTGTTTTAACTTCCTGTAGCTGGTTTATGTCACACAGCCATAATTGTCTAAACGCGTTTTGTGATGCAATTACTAGCATATTAATTATTTAATTGAACCACTTATTTATTATTGAGCCATTAATGTATTAAACATGTATTTTGGCAGGACATGTTACACATAAACTATTATCAAAACAGTAAACATTCAGGTTGTGCTGATGATATTTCAGTCTTATTAACATCTCTTATGATAAAAGTTTTTCTTTGCTGCTGCTAGTAAAAAACATTGATGTGAATATTAATTAGATGCAGGAGCTGAAGCTAAAAGGAGATGAGCTCCCCCTAGTGGCTGGCTGCAGTATAGGTTTTAAGTCCCGCCCCTCGACAAAAATTAAAATACACCTCACAATTCTTACAATATAATTTGAGATAGNAATATAATTTGAAATAGTTTTTTTTTTTTTTTTCACGTGTCCTTCCCCTGCTGCTTTATGTCCAAATATCAGTTTTCTAATAAACCGAGCTGTAACTAGTTGTTTGATGCAGGTTGTGTGTGTGAACCAAACGTCATTTTCATACCAGCATTTTCAAACTGTTGCCACATTTTAATGCAAGAAAAATTATTTAGGAGACAGTTACAAACCGTCTTTAGGAGTTTTTTTTTGTTTGCTTACTTGTTTGTTTGTTTGTTTGTTTGTTTGTTTGTTTTTCAGGCTAGAGACAGTGGAGAGTGGAAACACAACTCATCCATTACTGCAGCTACACATAATTAGAAAACAGACTTCCAATAAAAACAATTTTAAACATGTTTACATAGACAACGTAAGAAGTTAAAAGAAGCATAAACCATTCTCTGATGTGTTTGCTGATATCTTGAACAAACAGGGAGGGTGGCCGCCATCTTTTTTGAACTGGTGAAGAACCAGCAACTGTTACCTGAGACAGGTTGTTCTGAACTCAGAGGCGTCAGAACAGAGAATGTTTGATGGTTCCTAAATGATCCTATCTGTAAAGCTTTGCATTCAGTACGGTGATACAATCCATCCTCTTCAGGAGGCTAATGAAGTTAGGCCCCTACCAACACACCTGGATCATGGACATTCTCTACAACTTTCTCCACCATGTCCCCATAATCTCCTCTATCAGCACAGATTCTCCTCAAACTCACTGACCCACATCTCCAACTCCATAATCACATTTTCAGATAACGCTGCAGTGTTTAAACTCATTACAGGTGGGGATGAGGTTCACAAACTGATCCTGTATTACCTACAAAACAATCCACAGCTGTACACCAACAAAACTAAAGGACTGATCCTGGACAGGACTCTCCCACATTCCACTGCTGCCTTTCAGCAACAGAGAGCGCACCAACAGACTGCCTCACAGCGTGATGTGCAGGGCGCATCTCAGGGCGCATCTCTCAAAGAGAAGATCATTAAAACTGCCCTCTGAAATGACTGGATACTCCCTCCCATCACCCGAGGACATGTCCAACACCCACAACTACAACAAACAAATAAAGACCATCATCTAGGACTTGTCTCGTCCTGGTCACCGTCTCTTTGAGAACACGTACAGGTCATTCAAAACTAGACTGCTGAACCCATCTATACATATATAAAACCACTGAAACGTGCGCTTTATATTCCATAATATGTTTAAACACTCAAACACATACGATGAGACGTTTCACCGACTTCTGGAAATAAATGTTGTTTTGACGTCCTCACTTTGTATATGTTCTAAATGTCCATTTTTTGTTTCTTTTCCTACTGTGATGGGCATCTATTCTATTCTATTCTATTCTATTCTATTCTATTCTATTCTATTCTATAAACAGACAGCCATCCATTTATTTTCTATTCTTGCTTATTCCTGAGCTGGTGTCTATCTCCAGCAGTCATTGGGTGGTAGGTGGAGTCACACCTGGACAGGTTACCAGTCCATCACAGAGCTCTCCATGTTTGTATTTAGTATTATTTTTATTTTCATTAACATCAGCTTGGTTTATCTTTCCACTGAGTGACGGGTGTCCCAACTCTTCTGTGTTGCTCATCCTGAGTCGTTCTACTGTCGCTTCATGCTGCTCAGGTTGGAGGTGATGATTCAACTTAATCGGCTGGTTCCTTTACTAATAAGCATTTTATAACCTTCTACTACACATGCACGGCATATAGAGAATCCAAATTATGTTTCTCTGATAGCAAACAATAACATGAATTGATTAGGACATATAATAATATAAAACTATGGTGATAGTATTTCCAAGTGGGAATAAGGCACACAGCAGGTAGAAATATGTAATATAAATGGAAATATGAACATGTAGATAAAGTTGGACATAAAATGTTTTCATAAATCGAACTTTGCATCAAAAACTGATGTTCACAGTTGCATGTTTTTACCACAGTGTGGCACTAATGGATAAACTGCAGAATCCCATCCTGCACAACAGAAGGAAAACAAAGAAAAGCCGAATGAAGAATGACGCACGCCATAAAAGCTGCTGGTTCATTCTCATCGTCAGATGGAAGAAGCAATAATTTAATCACTAACATGTGTGTTTTGTTTCATTGTGTAAACTCATGTTGTTGAACTGAGCCTGAGTTGAAGACCCACCAGCCTCCCTCCTCCTCAGCTGATTTGAGATGGGACTCTAATCCAGAGGGGAACACATCATGCTTTGGAGATCACTCGTCACAGGATGGCCATCCACACTTTGAACTGAGGAATCCAGAGGAAAATTCCAGTTGGATACTTTTTATATTTAATAAAACCTTGGATGTCTTAAATTTGTGATGATGTCCCAGTTCTGGATCCCGATCTGCGTGGAACTGGTGTGGATCCTGGTGGTCGGCGGCGCGATGCAGCCTGATGATACAAGAGAAGCAGGTTCATCCTGCTATGGAGGATTTGACCTCTACTTTGTTCTGGACAAGTGAGTGTAGCTGTTTTTACTTGATCTCAAGAGAGATTTATAAAGTTTGGTGATTCATCTGAGTTTGTTTTGATGCTACAGGTGCAAAAACCTTTACAACTGTTCTCTGAAGGCTTTAATTGGCTCCGACTTGGCAGTTATAATTCCCAAAAATGTCAGCGGGGAGAGAATGACCTTAACTTATTTTGTTAAAATTTTGATTCTAGGCTGCAGCGCACAAGTTTTTGTTTCACTGAAAAGATTTTTAATTTTAAAATGATTGGATTTCTATTGTTTAGTCTGTGTTTCACTGTCTGCTACAAAAACACAAGGTTTAAATTTCACTGTTCATCAAACTGTGATGATGTTAAAATTGAAGCTGCAGAACAGGTCATGTGTCACAAAGAACGGATTTAACACAGAAAGCATGTTCATGCAGTCACTTATTCATCTGTCATGTGTTCATGCAGCCGTCTGTCACTGAAAGCAGCAGCTCACACCAAACTGGGTACTGGTCTGCAGGCAGAACCCTTTCTCCATTAGAGCCAGATGTTCCAAAGATCTTAGCTTTTTGGCTTGTTGCTCCGCTGAGGCTCACATAGCTGGATAAATGAGAACTCAGGGAGGAGAAAAGTGGCAGTGCAGCGAGGGAGGAGGTGGAGGCTGTTTCAGCCCACAGATTTCCACTTAATCACAGATGTCCATGTGAAATGTTTGTGACTTACTGATTTGTTTGTTGAGGCTGCAGATTTGATCAAATCTGAACCAGAATCAAGCTGAATCATGTGATTCTTCAGATTTGGTTTGCAATTAAATAAACAAATCCAGAAGCTTCACAAGAAAAGTCTGAATGATTATCACCCAGAAAACAACAAAAAAGGTTCAATAGATCAATTTTTTGTGAGAATACACCAAGAAATTTTCAGAACTTTATAACTGAAGCAGATTTCTTAATGATTCATGTAAAAAAGTGATTGTTACACTCTAAAAAAACAACTTGTTGAATGAACATGAAAAATATGGAAAACAGTTCCTCACGAATTAAAGCTTTTATTTTAAGATGAAACAATTTAACTTGGTTTCTTTCCTGGTCTGACTGTGGTTCATTTTATAGGGTAAGTCAAACGTTTCTTTCCAGTAAATGTTTTATTTTTAATAGGGACTGGTAAAGTTGTTTGTTCTGTTATGGTTTTGGGTTTTTCTGTTTGTTTTGTTTGGGCTTTTTTTTTTTTTTAATCTGTATTCACACAGTTCAATTCAAATTTTCTTATGTTTGTGTTGGTTTTCATTCTAATTCCTGCTGAAATGCCACACAAAGAAGTTTATCAGTGAATTAAACCAAATCGCAGCTGTCTGCTGAATAAAAGTAATCCAGCGTTCACCTCCAACATGCCTAGAGAATGTATATATGTAAACTGGACACAGGAATGTAACATGGAAGTAAAGGTTGCTATGCTATGAGCGCCCCCTAGTGGCTGGTTCAATTTTTTTCATCTTAGATTGTCTATTTTCCAGTTTTTTTATTTCTGTTGAGTCAAATATTCTCACTTTACTCCATGTTTACTTGAATTTAACCGATGCTTAAAAAAATGCCACGAGTTTCCAGTTCACTTATCCTAAAAAGCCTAATTAGTCTTTCTCATACTGTAACTTATTTAATCTGTCACTACATTAAATTAATGGATTATAAAGAACCCTGTTTTGTTTTTCAGGTCTGGTAGCATACAAAATTACTGGAATGAGATTTATTACTTTGTGGATCATCTCACTCTCAAGTTCATCAGGTTCGATCACACAAAACGCTCAACAACAAGTTCATCAAAAGAATGTTGTCACTTAATCTGCCTCTTTTCTTTCCAGTCCTCAGTTGCGGATGTCTTTTATAGTGTTTTCCACAGATGGGCGGATTCTCATGCCTCTAACAGAGGACAGGTGGCTAAAACAGACACAGTCATCTATTATAGAGGATTTAATTTGTACGTTCAGTGTGTGTAATCAACATGTTTTGATTAGAGATAAGATTCGTGCTGGACTGGAGGAGCTGAGAGAGGTGGAGCCAGGCGGAGACTCCTACATGGACAAAGGACTTCATAGAGTATGTCATCTGTGAAATCAATAAAAAAAAACAACCAACCCCACCCAGCAGTTAGAACTCCAACTTTTTAAATGAGCCCAATTTAAATTTACAGCCTCTGATGCTTCAAACTTTTCTCTACAGGCCAGCGAGCAAATTTATTACGGGACTGGAGATGGTGAGCCAAACGTTCTAATTTTTATTATTTAATCACAACCACTCACTGAAGCTCAGTAAAATGTCTCGTCTTTACATCGAAATAGTTACCCTAAATTATTTTCCAGATAAAAACACAGTAATGGCACGTGGTTTTGTTGTTTAGGTTACCGGACAGCGAGCGTCATCATTGCCCTGACAGACGGGAAACTGAGAGAGAACCAGTTTGATCTGGCACAAGGAGAAGTGAGAAAGCAATTTCAATCACTTAATTTAATATTTTGTCATATTTTTGTGCTAACAGCCTCATTTCATCACAAATTTTCTTACAGGAGTCACAAATAACACTAAAATCGACATTATTTCTCATTATAACTACTATTAAATATTTCTCTTTGCTGATTTATTGCCTTTTTTGATTCAGGCCAGCAGAGCACGCCAGCTGGGTGCCACCGTGTACTGCGTGGGAGTGAAGGACTTCAATGAAACACAGGTAAACACTGTCTGTTCGTTAATCAGCAGACGTTAATTAAAATTCAAGAATAATCATTTAGCTTTAATTGGCAGCTTTCTACAATAGCAGACAGCAAGGACCATGTTTTCCCTGTGCATGATGGATTTCAAGCTCTGCAAGGCGTCATCGACTCGGTAAGACACGCAAAAAAATCCCTAAAGCATCATTTCAATTTTCTCTACCTGAGATTTAATCTGTATTAAGATTATGTTCTGTTTTAGGTCTTGAGGAGATCATGCATTGAGATCCTGGCTGTAGAACCCTCCAGTATCTGTGAAGGAGGTAAAGAAACATGAACACAACTTTGTTGTGTGTTTAACATGTAGTAATACTCCATGTATTACTGCTTCAGAAGCTTTCCAGGTAGTTGTCAGAGGAAATGGTTTCCTTCACTCCAAAGATGAGCAGAAAGTTCTCTGCAGCTTCCGAATCAACGACACTGTTACTTTGAGTAAGTACAAAACTGGATTCGTGTTGTTGTTTAAACTTTATTTGGCTATTACTGTCAATAATTAAACTCTTAAACAGCAATATAATATGGTGACTGTAAAATCAATATTTGAGGTATTTTATTAATTACCACCAAGTGGAATTTTAATAGATTATATTAAAGGGAAACAGCAAGTAGTAGTTTTACAGTTTCTTCCAAAAATATTTATAATTTAACACTTAATGTTAGTAACTGATAAGTTGCATTTTACGTGCATAGGTGTAGAAAAGGAGAAAACCAAGACAAATTGTTTCATGTAAACAAATATGAGATATTTAAGTGGGAATTTAGATAAGTTAAATTGCAGTAAAATCCCACATTTACAAAATCAGTGAGACACAAAACTGTAAAAATTGTTGGTTTTTTTTGGAATACCAAAAGGTTTTGAGCAGAAATTAATGGTCAAAATAAGTTAAATAGGTTTTTATTATTTATTTTGTGAGTTAAACATATAATCTAACTGTGTTTAAAGACTGTAGCAGAATCTGGCTGCACAGGGTTTGTTCGTGGTGGTTAACATTGATTCCAGATTGGTGTGTGCATGTTTTGGTTGTTTGTATGATGGATTGTTCAGATTAAACAGACATGCAGCTCGCCGTCACCTTGAACAATAACCAGCATAGAAACTAGATGTTTGGCTGAAAATAAAAAAAAACACCAAGACTTCATCCTGGAAATAAGACGTCAACTTGATGGATAAACAAATAAATTCAACACCTCAAAGAGTCCAAGCTGCTTTGAAAGCAAATTAACTGTGATTATTGTACCATTATTACTTTTTAGAAATAAGTTTTGCTCTGCTTGATCAGAAAAATGGTGGCTAATTTCCTGTTTTATTCTCCTTTTTATTCCAATTATTCTTCGAAGACTAAATGATCAACTTTTAAAGGTATAAGTTTCAGATAATTGTAGCAAATAAATGAAAAATAAGCTTTTATCCTTGTTATACACTCAGCACTTTGCAGCCAGTGATGTCAGTGTAAGTTTATTTTGGCTGTGTTGATGCTAATGGGGTGGGGGTGGGGGGGAGCTGACTCTTTGATTTGATCCTTCTTCAGAACCTTCAGCTCCATCGTTCTTTGCTTCAGATCAGCTGGTAAAACACTCAGAGTGTCTCAGATGTCTGAGGAGGAATGTGGATCTCATCAGGGACGATTGCTGTCTTTAGACACGTTAGGCACAAACTCAGCCAGGACAAATAAACCACCAACCCGCCCTCATTCTCTCCACTTTCCACAAGAAAAGGAAGTCCAGGAATTTCATAACAGAAAAACTACTTTCAGGCTCTTCTGAAGACGGAAAGAAATTGATGCAGTTAACTCTTCCTCTGCATCACAAACTAACCCTCGTAATTAATCTCAGTAATCTCATATGCTTCTGTTTGAACAGTGAGGAGGCCTCTAGTGGTGAGAGATACTTACCTTCTGTGTCCGGCTCCAGTTCTGGAAACATTTGGAACGTGAGTGATTATATTATAAAATTAAAAATACTCACTAACATGATGTTTTCTAATTTATGTTCCATGAGGTAAAAACTGCAAACTAAAACTGGATTTCATGTTTATTGATTGATTTATGAGAATTTATATCTAAATCAATCTTTTTTGTCTGATTTGATTAAGTTTACATTTCTCATATTTGTGTATTTGTTGTCTCAGCTTCTGTCTTTTGGCCCAAACTAAATAGAAGTATTGATTATGCGTTCGTTCAGTGCTGTACTGATTTACTTTAAGAAGCTAAAGGCCAAAGAAATCAAATGATTCTTGATTTTATCAAGTTGCAAAATAACCCACAAGCCACATCATAGATGCAAAATAATCAAAAATAGAGGCAAAACAATCACAAGATACAGAAATTATTATTTATTATTATTATTATTAGTGTGTTTGATGAGTTCCATTCATTAATTGTGGTTCTGCAGGTCGGCCACGCTCCACGTCAGCATGAACAACGGCCTCAGCTTCATATCGAGCTCCATCACGATCACAGCAGTCACCTGTGTGAGTATGTTAAAGACAAAAACAACAAAACACACGCCAGTATCACAAACCTTGTTTTGGAAACTTATCAATGGATCATTTTTCTTGTATTTGTCCATCTTTCTCAGTCTAAACGAATATTTTAAGTGTATTTTAAGACGCATATATTTTCTTGTAGTCTAACGGGATGATTGTGGGGATCGCGCTGCTCGTCCTGCTGCTTCTCCTCACCGTCGCTCTGCTCTGGTGGTTTTGGCCTCTCTGCTGCACCGTGGTACAACAGCGAACAACTCATTTTAAAGATTAATAAAGTCATACGTGTTGCTACACATAAAACATAAAAGTTTTGTATTTTTTGTTGATTTGCAGGTTATTCACGAACCGCCTCCACCAGTGATAGAAGACTTCTCTGTATGTTTATTTTAATAAGTTATAATTAGAATAAAAAACCTGTAATTAACACAAAAACATCCCAGTTTCTGTAAATATTCGTGTCTATTTTATGTATTAATAACAATAAAGGCATGATTCTTACCTTTAGGATGATGAAGATGGTTTTCCAAAGAAGAGGTGGCCCACTGTAGATGCATCATACTACGGCGGGCGTGGAGTCGGAGGAATCAAGAGGATGGAGGTAATTCACCCCAATGAACTGAATCTAGGTATAAATATGATAAATGCTTCTACTTTACAGTCTACAGTTTTACAGGAAATAGGTGTTACTAAGAAAATGTGGATTATTATGAGGTTACATCAGATTTTATTGGATGAGTGTTTAAATCTGACATTTCCTGCGTCATTCTGCTTTCAATATCCGTCAATATGTTCATTATTAACCATCATGTGTTTCCCAGCCGGCACTGAGAAGACGAGCTGCTACACTTTGATACTCCCTTGGATTTCAGCAGGTTTACCTCGTGTTGCAATTTATTATCATCATGACTCCTGTGGTGAATTTCTTCGTCTGGATGCCGATTTTAACTTCCGCTGTGTTTGAAAACATCCTGCAGCATCTGTTGTTAATGTCAGGCGAGAACTGCAGGTGATGAGATCAGATTGTACAACTGCACCCCTCTTTCATAACCTCATGGTACAGCCCTTGTAGTTTTGGTTACATAATAATAACTACGTCTTAACATAATAACACAAAAGAACAAATCCGAATTTGCAAATTCAACACGATTAGATGCAAATCATCAGCGACAACCCCAGTTTGAAATCCTGCTATAAAATCAAAGATTTGAGTTATGTTAACATTTCAGGTTCAAAGGAAACGCGCAGCGACCGTTAACGCAGCACTCAGCTTGTAGAAAGTAAACGATAAAAGATGGAACCAGATCAAACAGAAACACAACCGAGCAAAGCAGGAACTCATTCTTTAAGAAAAGCTGAGCACGCAAGTCCACGCTGCATTAGAGAGAGTCACTTTGTTGTTGTGACAAACTCTGAGAGCCAAAGAGAGTCAAAACGAGGCCATCTGGACCGTAAACTGCAAACGCTGCAGAAATACTAGTGGAATCAAAGAGCTGAGAGATTTTAGGAGTCTGAATGTGTGTGTGATTTATTCATTTCCTCAGTTGCAGAAAAACTAACGAGTAAACTTTGAGGAAATGCTTCACTCATGTCAGTAAGTTTAACCAACAATGGACCAATCAGGAAGGGTTGCATGAGTTGGTGTGATCGATTTCAATAAAGAGAAGTTTACCAGTCCGTAAAAAGAGTTTTAGCGACTGGTGGTGCAGACTGAGCGGTCTGATGCTGCCAAACACACGGTTCCAAACTCTGTGATGGAAAGTATGCACAGCTTCATTTATGTGTGTCTTTCTGACAAGTTAAAGCCGTTGTGGGTTCTGAGCGGTAGCTGAAAGGGAGAGAAACAGAGTAATGAACTTTCAAGATTGCTGATTTAACCCCCGGTGGTCTGGTTATTCTTTATATTTGAGCTTGTTGAATCATAGATTCTGTCTCAGTTTGTAAGATGTTTTTATTTTAAAAACTGGCAAGAAAACACCTAATCTGAAACCGCCGGTCTCAGTCGTCAGAGATAAAAGAGCACAGGATTTAATTAAAATCTGGCAGACATAAAGCAACATCTGGATAGAAAACACAATTATTTTACAAGGATTTTCAGTTTTTTAAAAAAAAAATGAAGTGAGAAATGTCCCTGATTTCAGAAAGTAACTGAAAACTTGTACTTTTTTTCAGGTTCGTTGGGGAGATAAAGGCTCAACTGAAGAGGGAGCCAAACTGGAAAAAGCCAAAAACGCTCGAGTTGTGATGCCGGCTCAGGAGTACGATCCGCCTCCACCACAACCTTATTACCACACGCACAAAACCTACCGTCCTCAAAAGTGGTATTCTCCCATCAAGGTGCTACAGATATTTATTTGATATATATTTCCCTGTATATATTAAGTGCTTTCTTTGGCTTTGCTTTGAATTTTCTGCTAAAAATGAAACTTCTAGAGTCATTTGTCACTGAGTTTTTAAATAAATCATAGTTTTGGCTGTCAGAAAGAGGGATCACTTCCAAAAATGTATCCTAAAGCACAGTGTGCATGTGTTTGACACAGATGTTTAATTTATGTGCTGTGAAATACGTTTTGACATCCAGACCAGTGGTTTCTTTGCACCATAAGTGACCAAATGTCTTAGTGTTTTCTGGGAATGACGTGTTTTCAGGAAATAGTTCATAAAATTCTGCTTCTTCACATAACAGTCAGCTGGATCGCCGGTAATAAGAACCAGACATGCACTGAACTAACCTCTGAGTCTGGAATCTGTTCAGCTGCTCTTATTTTTTATCAAAATAAAACTTCTCAGGAAATCTGGAAACAAAAAAAAAAAAATTGCACATGACTATTTCAATTTTTATCTTCGCAAAGTTAAAAAGGACGTGAAAATAAATGACCGTGGTTGTATATTTACATGTAAGTTATGATTTGTGATTGTTTGTTCAGGGAAAACTGGACGCGCTGTGTGTGTTTCTGAGAAAAGGCTACGACAGAGTCTCTGTGATGAGACCTTATCCTGGAGACAAGGTGAGACGACAGCAACTCCTTGTTTGAAATCAGTATAGAAATATGAAACAAAGACGGCATATATATATACTATATATGTACGTATATACATATACATGGGCACTAGATTATAAATTGGGGATGATAAAACTACAATTCTTAAATACTATATCAAAACTGTGGGACAGTAATTAACAGCTACAACACGCTAAGTCATATTTATAGAATATAATCCTGTTATTTTTACTCTATTGTACTGAATCAAAGGGATTTTTTGTTACCTGATCGGCCCTCAAGTCTTTGACAAATTACTTTACAAAGACGTGAGGGCCTGGAGCTGAACCGCTGTCTCTCAATTTCGAAGGCGGGCTTAGCCAGTTGAGAGAGAACCAATCACAGAAACCCGGAAGTGACGCAACATATGTGACGCTAAAGCGGATACACATGAGGCGGAACAAAAAACAAAAGGTTTAGCGAGCGGAGCCGTAATGTTAGCTAGCCATGGTTAATGGAGGAGAAAAGACGAATATTAATGACAGTTGTCGCTTTTGTGACAAAAACTTGTGAATACGAGGTGTCATTGCACACTCGGTTCACGCATTTGACCGCCCTAAGCAAACACAGACGTAAACACTTCATCCACCTCTGAGTCCGCCATGTTGAATGTTGTGCTCTGGGTGGAAAACGCTATAGTTCCGCGTTTTCAGGATGACGCACAGCAAAGGTGATATGTAATTGGTCCGTCAAAAAATTAGACGCGGAAATGATCGGGTGCGGCTCCGGTGTCCGACCCTTCTGCATTTGAACATAATGCTGGAGGATCTGATTGGTCAGGCTAGATTTTTTGTTAAGTAATCCTAAAACAGATATTAGTACAAACTTGAAATCTTTATTAACTAAACTCAATGCTGGGAGTATAATTACTTTGGATGGTGGTTGCTGAATGACAAACAGGTGAGCTGATTACAGATGGACAGCAGGTGAGTGGGATTAACTGAGAAGAAGCTAATGGAACTGAAAGGAAACCAAACTGCTGATTGGTCTGAAGAAACGCGGCTCCTGCCTGCAGAATTCATCATGATGCTGCCAGGTTTGGTTCTGAGCGTCTGCATCACTAACTTGGCTAAAATGCTGTTTGCTTTCATGAAGCTCAATAAAAGTGGAATTTGCTCTTTCCGTCTGCTGAGAGCTGTGAGACGCTGCCAGCTGTTTTTCCACACCAGATTTAGGAATTTTTATGTTCCCAGTTTTTCCGTATGTTTTTTTTAAATATATTTCCACATCTTGTGTTTGTCTTTATTACAGGGGAGGTGTATAAACTTTACCCGTAGCCCGACCTACCCTCCTCCCTGCTACCCCATCTACAACCAGCCCTCCACACCTGTCTACACTTTGCCTCAAAGGTACCAGCGACGCCCATCTGAGGACAGCCAAAGCCTCGACTTTCCTCCTTCTCCAACTTCCACCCTACCTCCTCTGCCATCAACTCCCCCTCCATCTTCCAGCACCTCCAACATGTACACACCCCCTTCAATCAGAGCCTTTCCTCCAGCCAACATGAACCAAGTTTCTACACCTCCTTCTCCTGAGGTCCCACCTCACTGTAGAGCACCTCCTCCTTCACGGCCTCCTCCACGTCCCAATTATGAGAACCGCTGACAAACCAAAACTTGAAGGATCTGAGACCTTGTCACTGTCTTAATGTTCCTTCTTCCTGCTTCTTCCTTATTTAACTGCAACGTGAAATCAGCAGAAATATTTTGTTCTGAACTAGAAGGTAAATGTTAGTGTAGACACGCACAGCTTTGGCTCTGAGGCACTTTTAGACTTTTACTCACTTTACAAAGACTTGTCTTCTGATCAGACGTTTTGGTTACGACATTCATTTATTTCATTTTAGACTTTGAATCAAAGAATTTTTCACTTTTATAAATTCAAACATAAAAAAACTAAATACTTCAGTTGCTCGAAAACTGCTTAAAACCTGCCTTAGAATATTTTTTCATGTTATATACTGTGTTTTATGGACAATGACTATATTTTTATCGGCTAAATATTGTTTGTATTCCTTCATAGCTGAGCTATGTTTCCTGCTGATTTAGATCTTAATGCTAAGCTAAGCTAATCCCTCGCTGGCTTTAGTATATTATTCACTTCACATGCTAAGGAATGGCAGAAAACATAAAAATCTGAAGTTTTCTATGTGCTGAGTGTGAAACTGTTACTTCTGATGAATCAACCTGCAAATGATCTCATACTAATTACAGACCAATGTGACGTGCAATAAATCGATAAGTTTATTCTTTTATTTGTGTTAAATGTCATTTTTGTTTCTTTACGATTGTGAAGTTAAACAGAAATCTCCCAAATGTTCTTTAAAAAGTTTTGTTATTCTTTAGACTGATTCATGCTATACTGTGTTCTATAAATGATCTTAAACAGATAGTTAAGATTATGTATTTTTCTCTTTTAACAACCTAAATTATGAGGAACAGATAATAGTTCTGTGTTGCATAAAACATTATATGTTTTGTATTTTATAATCGTTAAGACTTTGGCGTTGTTTTTGATATATTTTACAACTGTAGCACTCATCAGGCAATTTTTCTGCTCAAATAACCATCAAATGAGAAATTGAAGACAGTGTTAAGGTTAATGTTTTTATTTATTGCCTGCGTGAGCCACAAACAACGTTTTTCAGCTAAGATTTGTATTAAGACGACAGCAGTAATCCACTTTATTCTTGGCCTCAGCTGTTAACTCATCAATCAGGTCAGGATTAAACTCTATTTATCCAAACTGAGGCCAATCGAAGATCCATCTAATGATCATAACCTCTTAATGGAAACCTATTTTAAAAGATCTGAACTGTCTATTTAACTTTTATTAGTTTTTAAATTTTAAAATGAGTTTTCTATCCTTTTAAAAGTGTTTCAGTGTTTTTGGTGTGCGCAGCGGAGCATGTTACATAACCTATGTTCACCCTGCAGAAACAGAGAGGCTTGTTTATACTGGTAAGAAGATAAAACTGGGGACAGACAGTAAAACTGAGACATGAAAGAAAGACAGATTGTCTTTTCAGGGATTTGAACCAAATATCTAATGTTTGAACCCTTCCCAAAAAAAGAAGGATGAGACGTGTAAATGGAGTTTGACATTTATGCAACAAGCCACAGAGCGTTTTATTTCAGTCAGACATCTAAAAATAAATCCTAATTTCCATCTGTTTTTGTTTGATATATATGTATATTTTTAGATTTGGGAATGTTTTCAGAGACAATCGGATTTGCGGTTTTGTGTTTGAGCTCATAAAGATGCTTTGAAGAAAACATCCAGAAACATACTGCTGCAGAAATTCATGTAAAATTCAGCTGCAATGCACGAGAGCTGAAAGGAGGCTAGAAACTTTAGAAGGAATTTTTTTTTTAAGAATGCACTTTTATCCAGAAGGATAGAGAATAATCCACTGCGTTGAGACAACAGACTTGATCTAATTTGTACTAAATCTCACAGATTTATCGGTTTCCATCTGACGTGTTTACTGTGATTAAATCTGCTCTGGCTCCGTTTCCACATTTTCCATACGCTCCCCACCGAAAGACGATCTTACTCAATCTTTTTCCTGCAAACGGATATAAACAGATTCATCTTAAATTCCAAAATATTTCATCAACAACTTACTTCTGGGTAAATACAGGCTGAAAAAAAATGTACTTTTATCCTACTTTCATATATTTTAAAGAAAATATTTTATGCCAAAACTACATGTTTCCAATACAACAGAGCTGTTTGTGTGGCAACAAAAAAATTTGCTGCAAAATTCAAGTTCTGATTTGAAAACAATTAAATATTTCATATAAAATAGGTATCAAAGATTTGAGACTTTTAACGTTGAATGGCTGTTTTATTTTAATCAGGCATTTGCTGCAGACACTTGAGGTGAGACAAGAACAGAAAAGACCTTAAAACTGGTTCACACATATTTACACTGTGTAACTTTAAGATCTGTTCCTAATGTACAGCACATTTATAATCCATTTAAACTTATTGGTAACTTTAAATCCAGTATTAGACAAATAAAGTTCCAGATGTTGTTACATCTGGTAGAATTCATTCTGCAAAAAGGCAGTGATGTAATAAAAGTAACAAAATGCAAGTAAAAATCAGAAATCTTAATATGACAGAAGAGTAACACTCAGCTTGGTAGAAAAAAATGAGAAAATCATTTGACTTTTTGTCTTATTTCACAAAATTGGAGAGAAATAAACAAAAACAAAGTGAGCATGAGATAATACTGATTATGTAATACTGGTTACATACGCACAGCCAAAAAAAAAAACAATTTAAATGTAAATAACTAGCAGAAATCTTAAAAATGACAAGCTACTAATATCTTCTGGTATCAAAACACTGATAGTTTTCTTTATACGAACAATTTTGATTGTCGAAAAAATGTCAGTCTTGATGAAAATGTGACGTTCTTAAAAACGATGTAATAATTTTTGTGTGGAGATGGTTAAACACAGACTGAAAGCAGATGTTCTGACTGAGGTAGAACCTTTATAAGATATAAATTTAATAAAAGGACTAAAAATAACTTTATATTTTCAGGCTGCGGCAGTAATAGTAATTAAAATTAAAACTACTGAATATTGCAACTTTTGCTCCTTTTTGGTAAAAAACTCAAACTTGGCATTTTTTAAATCATCTGGGTTGAAAAGGTGCAGCAGTAAACGGGTCGCTGAGAGTTTTTCTCGCTATGTTCCAGGAGTAGAGCGGCCCCACAGCCACCGAGCCCACGGCGGCCTGTTGACCGACCCTGGAGACCACCCGGTGCACCGTCACCGGCCGCTGGAGCAGAAGCGTCTCTGTGTGGAGCCGAGCTGCTCGCACGCTGGGAGGTGGTGATGGTTTACCAGGGTGATGCTGTCTGCTGTTCTGGATCTGCCACGCGTTGGGTCTAAACATGTTACTGTTGCCGGTTTCCTGCCGTTTTCCAAACGGAGCCTGAAGGAAAACATCAGCTGTCTCGGCAGGTTTACGAGATGCCGAGAAGCTGCTACGTGTGATTTTGCTTTCTTTTCCAGAGGGTTTAAAGGGGTCGAGCAGGAGGGCGTCTGAGGTTACTGAGCTGTCTGAAGGAAGAAACTGGTGACGATCAGGGATGAAGTGAGTCTGCAGAGGGCAGAGCTGACCGCTCCATCCATCTGACAGAAACACGTGTTTATTATTAACACATGCAGCAGCGTTCTGTTGGATCTTCTGCTTTTGTTTCTTCTCATCATGAAGCTCAGGGGCTGCAGTCCAAGCAGCTCGCACTCTGTTACTGTTCAGCTCCCTCTGCAGGTCTGTGTGTGAAAAACCAAACAAATACATGAGATGGAGTCACACGCCTCACTTAAATCATATTAAATGAATGAAACATTGAGTTTACTGTTTGTTTCTGTGAAAAAACAAACAAAAAGGTGCAACTTTATTCAAAATTATGTGTAAAACAGGGTTAAGTTAGCATGAACTACACAAATCTGAGCTAAAAATCACAGTAAAAATCCTAAAAAACAGACAGCTGATGTTCGATCTTACCTGAGCAGAACTGCAGAACTATCCAAGCTGATTATTTTATTTGTCTCAGACATATTTAATCATCTTGTATCTTGAGACACGAGGAAAAAACCTGCAGCGATTTTAAACCGTACAATGTTTTCTGTATTTTCTTGTTTCATAATGACACATGAGTTTCCTGTTGGTGACCCGGATGGTTTGCAGACATGCTGCAGATGTTTGACATTATTTTTTCTCTGATATAAGCAGAAATGACATCTGAAGATGATGCTCTACAATCGGTTTCCTCTAACTCTCCGTCGATGATTCTAGCATTTAAAATGTGCTTTTTTTTTTTTTAAATAATTGCAGATGGCTCTTTGTCTTCTTTCCTGGAGAACCGGACGCTCGGGATTTCCACAAAAAAAAATTCCGATCTCTATTTCTGTGATCAAGAAGCATCGATCCATGTCGCAACATTCTGCTTTTTATTACTTACATTTATTTTTAGTTCTCATGTTAAGAATTTTAACTTCACTGACATTTTTCGAAGTTTATTTTATTTCACGCTTGAAGATAAAAACCACTAACAACTCAAAACTGTATCTTTCTAATTCAAAAATACACAACAGACGATCAAATATAATTTGGACAGTTTCTTTTTCTAATAGGATGTAATAAAACTTTTAAAAAATGTGCTACCTAAAATTAAAAGTGAGTCACAACCTTACCTGTGTGATATGTTGATTGTAATATATTTAAACTTGTTGAGTTGAGCATTTTTTTTTTTTTTACATTTGACAGTTTCTTGCTTAAAAATAAAACCTTTAGAGCTTTAATGTTCCTATAAAAATGTCCATATCTATATTATTAACTTTTATGTTCAAAATAATCTAAAATCAAAATATTCTGTGTACTTTTTAAACTGCGTTTGAACATTTAAACGGGAGTCGAACCCGTAACCCTCTTGAGTTCTCCACAATCTGCTTCACACCACGTTAGAAAAACTTCAGATCACTCCACGTGTTGACATTCACATTTGTACTTTATTTGCCATCCTTTTATAATTCTGAAATAATCTCACAAAAATAGGAGCACACCGTTTCACAGCTCTGATGCAGGTTTGGGGCCAAAATGACAAAGAGCATCTCAAACACGCGATAGAATCACATCGTTAAAACAAACAAAAACAATCCGTCTCACGTCAGCTACTCGTCTAAACTGGCTTTAGCGATTACAACAGCACACTAACGTTTGCATGGGCAAAAGCTCGGGAGTTGCATAGGTTCAAACAGTAACTGTGACTAACGACTGAGCTGATAGATGGAAGGATCGTAAACAGGAGGATCTTCATCCTTCCATTGCTCATGCAGTAAATACAGCAGAGGCTTTAACATGGCTTCAAATGTCAGTTTCTGTTTGGACCAAAAAAAAATATTCTAAAATTTATCCCGTGCATGTTCAGCTCAATTTCCTCACAGTTTTTGGGGACAGATGATAAAGTGTGTTTTAGAACCTCCTTAAAGAACATGAGAGTGAATCTCAAAGTGCTCGCAATGCTTTTGGCACAATTCTCAGATTTAAGACTTTAACATGGATTTTTATTTCTGCAACTCAAATGCTCACCGTGATGTGTCCGATATTGCACATGGGTAGTTGATATATACCCATTAAACTTTCTGCACCTCACCCGCAACAAAAACACAGAAATCCTGATCATTTCGAGATCTCTCTTCGAGTCACGCCGAGTTCTTTTGTCGTGTGCTTTTCCGAGTCCCGTTTGAAAACAGCTACATGGATAAATACAGATGAAGGTGATCTGGTCTAACCCTTCTGTGTGATAATCGAACTGCTTCAGAGCGCCACTAGCCCCTCGCACGTTCGATACCAGACGATTTCTGTTAAAACCACCATAATAATAATTAAACGCGACATGTAGAGGAGAGCAGAAAGTCAGTGTGCTACATGTGCAGCTCTGACTACCTGAGAGAATCTGGAGGGGTAAGGTAACGAAAACGGGGGGGTCTGTGCTTCCAAAAGGGGATTTAATGACGAACCAAACACTGCAGCAAATAACAACACAAGTAGACAACTCAAAAAACCCCAAAACACACACACACACACACACGTTTCAACGATTCAAACTCACACACTGTTTACCAACACACATCAACAACATGCTTTTCTATAGGAATCCTGTGACCACAAAAAGCCTCAAAAAGCATAAATTCAAACTGAACAAGATGAAAACTCTCAGCGACAAAAAAAAAAAAAATAATCTGAGTAAAAATATAATCCTCCATCGGTCCATGTAAACAAACACAACATCACTTTTAGGTTCACAGGGGTGGAATAAGACACGGAATCACGTCTAATCTTCCAGGTTAGGGTAAGGATTATCATCTCTACGTATTTTAAGTACCGACAGTTAATGAGTAAATATAACCAAGAAGAAAAAAAAACAACTCTTAGCACACGATTCTGCACAGAGGAATGACATATTTATATATTCTTCCATATTAATGAACAATTATTATGCTAAGAATCATATATATTTTTTATATAGACTAATATTTATTTCTTACATTCATTCTCTAACACTCTATTTATATTAACAGGAAAACAATGTCATATATATTTATATATGACATACATCGGATTCACAAGTGAAGCAACATGTCTTCCACAAGTCAAGCTTTATGACGAGGACTCGGTATATACGGTCTGGATCAGAGGCTGCAGGAGTCGTCCAAGAGATCTATTTACATAAAACCGAATGAGGAATGTACGAGGAACTGCACAAATAAATGTATTAATGTGTGGAGGAAAGAAAAGCGTGACAACTATCATTAAATGGGATTAGTGCAAAGGCTTTGGAAATGCTACTGTTTTTCTCTTATTTTCAACTTTTGTTGCTTTATGAACTTATTTGGATGATTTCATGCATTTCTATTGGTCAATCGTAGACTGTCCATAAAGATGAGCGACGCTTCTCCCCGAAGCCAAAATAAGCCATTTCCAGGAGCAGCCATGTTGGATTTTTGGAGCCCATGAACGGGATGTTTTGGCTTCATTTTAAAATAAACCGCGACATCCATCGTCAGAATTGTCTATGGGAATCCATGCTGTCAGAACATTTACATAGTTTCTCCTTTTCAGCTCAACTTTTAGCTGGATTAGAGTAAAATTTCTGAAAATAAGAGTTCCAGAGGAATGAGAAGAAGCTGAAAGGAGAAGTGTTTCATACTGTATGGCTGATCGCGGTGATGTGTTTATCACTTTGAAGCTACTTTCAGATCCATTTGTTGGCTTTTTGAACGACTTTATGGCACTTCAGCATCACGTCTAATGGCTGTTCTACTCCCAGATTCGGACTCTTTAGCAGCTTTAATTTGGTGAATATATTCTGTAACATTTATGCATCTGTGCAAATCAGGCTAAATGACTTTAGTTTCTAAGAACTTGTTGATGCAAACAAACCTCGTCTGAAGGAACGGTCATTTTAGTTTTCGGCTTTTTTTTTCTTGAAAACGTGCAAACAAATTTGGAGAGGAGAATTCAAAAAGGAAAACGACGACAGCTTCACTTATGCACGACAACTACAACCACTTTAAACTATGTCTATAGTACATTACAACAATGATCTCTTCTTGTTTGCTATTAGACATGATGCATTATTTCTCCAAAAAAAAAAGAAAAATGTTAAGATTTTACCCTTACAGACAAGAAAAACCATTATCTTTATGCTTTAAAATGTTGGTGATGATGAATTTGCTGCTTTTTCTTGATGCACAGAGACAACAGAGAGAGAGAGAGAGAGAGAGAGAGAGAGAGAGAGAGAGAGGATGAGAAGTGAAAGGTGAAGCGAAGGCAGATGATGCTAACGATGTGGCGGAAAGCAGGAATGAAGAAGCGCTGAAAGGTGAGGGGCGTGTCTCTAATGAAGATGACAGTCGGGGGAGTGCAGGGAGTTAACTATGACAACAGTGTTGATTTGCTGTTATGCTATGCCGGACTATTATCCAGTGTTACAGCTTCTATGAGGGGAGGGGAGGGGGGGTCGTCTACAAGTCGATGAGCTGGTCCACCAGCAGCAGGGAGCGGGCCAAGCTGGGCAGGCTGGATTCAGAGCCGCCACTGTTACTGCGCGAGTGGCCTCCTGAAACTGGCCGGAAAGACAAGGGGGAGGTAAGGGAGGGAAGGGGAGGGGAGGGGGGACGAGACGAGTACAGACAAACAGAGGAGAGGAGGAGCAGAGGAGTTACAACAAGCAAAGAAAGCCGTCAAAGAGAGGAGAAATAAAAAGTTAAGAAATCAAGAGCTTTTTATTCAATATCATTAAATTCACTCTTCATTTCTGATCTGAGACCTGCAGTTTTTGTCTCCGTCAGGAAAGTTTGAAGACCTACCTTGGGAATTCTTCCTGCCCGTGACGGGAATGGGATCAAACTCGTCCTCCGTGGCCGCCTCTGCACTCGTCTGCTGGGTTTCGAAGTCTGAGATCAGGAGAGACGAATCTGCGAGAATTTCATTAAAACCTGATTAACTGTGGAAGAATACGCAGCGGTTTGGAGAGGGTTCACGTTTCTTTTCCCAAACTGTTGCTTCGGTTACATTAATGTTTTTATAGAAACATAATAAAATCTCTGCTGGTTTAGAACTTGTGAGATTGTGAGACGAGGTCAGAGACAACTAGACGAAAATCTAGAAAACCACATGAAGTTATAAATAAAGGTGGAAATACCTCTGAAACCACCCAGTGGATTAAATGCTCACTTTCTACAAGATTTAATGAAGCACAAATAAAAATCAATCCCCGTCAGTTGAATCTGTAGTTTGAACTGCCCCTCCTCGACAGGCTGTTCATTTTGCCAACCTGACACGCAGCGTCTGTAAAGAATGACTTACGTTTTCTCACACTTGTTTGTTTTAAAGTGGTAGTAATGAAGTGAAACGTTACGCAGCAGGGAAGCACAGAGCCAGAAAACTGCTGTCTGGGAAAATACTTCAACTTGAGTCTGATTTTCAACTAAAATCTACAGAAACTATTCGCAGTACTTATATAAATACTGAAAAGTTTTTATTAAAGGAAACATGTACTGCTCATTTTAAGAGAGCAGACCAATCTGTGTCAGCTGGATTCAAACCTTTCACTGCAAACAGTCTCCTGAAACAAGGGGCGGAGCTAAACCAAATAAACAGATGGGGGGTTAAAACAAGGAAGTTCAATTCTAAATGCAGGAAATCCTTGTTTGATTTATTCCTTTTCCAGAATCCGAACCAGAACAGATTCTTCAAGCTGCAGAGAATAAAAACTTCTCGCTGTCACAGCTGAGCTAAAAAGATACATTTCTGTTTGTGTTGCTTTAAATCAAACCTCTAACAGCTTTCTTCTCCAACTCACCTCCTTTAGGCTGTGCCGAGTCTCCAGACAACAAACTAAAATCATCCAAAGCAGAGGTGGCGGAGGTGGGAGCAGACGAGACGGAGGAGGTGGCGCTGCTCGCTGCTGCAGGAGGAGCAGGACCGGAGATCAGAGAGCAGCTCAGGAGGGAGTCGTCTGCAGTCAGAGGGTCTGGGTCGGGTCAGGAGAGAGTAACACGTAAACATCAAGTTCTGTAGCTGGAATTTCTTGCCGTTAAGTTCTGATTTTACTAATGTAGATCAGCAGAGGCAAAGTGAAACAAATCCACCCTCTAGTTTACTTTACAGAGTCGAACCTTTTACAGATTCCACAGACCCTCCGAAGGGATCAGATAGTGACAGCAGGTCTGGAAGCAGGAGCGAAGACGTGTCGGGAGATTTGAGTCCTTCGATCAGTTTCTCTAAGACCAGAAAACCAAAACAAGAGCAGGTAGAAAAAGAATAAAAATGTTTCCATAATAGTGACATTAATTGAAAACCATCAGAATAATACTAACTCAAGTCTTTTATTTTGAAACTTTGAAAACATTTTTTTAAATTTGAAAACAACATGTTAAAAACTTTTTTAAAGGCCTTCCAGTAACTTGGATTAGAAAACCCAACACAGAGCTGTGTGCAGTGTTGATGAACAGAAGGGGATTTTCACCTGGAGCGTCTGACAGTTCGAGGGTGTTGAAAGGATCCGGGATGGTCAACAGCGAAGCTCCTGATTCCAGAACAGCAGACGGTCTTTCAGCTGATACACGAGCAAATAAATTCATGAAGTATTTGTGATCAGGGAGAAAGTATACAGCTGAAAAATGAGGCTTCGAATATAAAATGCATCAAAGTGTGTTTCGTAATATAGAGACCTCAAAATGCTGAATTTATATCACCCAAAATATAAATTTAGATTAAAATCAGTGGTAAGATTTTAAATTATGTTTTTTTTTGGTGATGCATATGGACAGACCAGATTTTCTAAAGCTAATCGAAGCTGTCAGATGAAGGGATTAAGCAGATTAGGAGGTTTACTTCACGGGTTTGACAGTCCATTCATCTCCTTTAGACACGGACACGCTACAAAACCCACAAAGAATTAAAATGAAGAAACTAATCAGGGGTTTCCTTCCACGCTAAAGAATTTAATATCATTTAATTTAAGCTTTATTTTGACATTCATGTTATCATCATGTTATCTCAGAAAAAAATAAACATTTAGTACCTTTTATTCTCATATTTTTAGACAATATTTTGATTTATATTTAAATGCCATCTTTTTAAAGCTCCTATAGATTAATTAATAATGTGACAGGAATGCAACAGCCTGATTTATTAAAATACATTAATTTATGTGCAACACTTGCAACCATATGAACTCGTTTTAGGATGTTTTTACGAAGCACAATAAGGTCAAACAACAGGCACGATGTTCTGTTGATAGTTTGTTTTTTACACTGGAGTTTGTAATTTTACTGTTTTTCTTAATGTTCTTGTTTTGCTTCACTCTAAATCTAAAACAGGCTTTTTATACAAATTGTCTGACTACGATGTTTTTGAGCAACATGACAGTCAGTGAACAATCAGCTGGATGCATAAACAGAAAAGAAAAGACTAAAACTTGATTTGAAAAGTTGAAATTTTAACACACCCGTTTCCTGTGGAGTGTTTTCGGCAGTAGAGGCCTGCAGACCTGGAATCAGCTCATCAGATGACGCGGCATCAGTGTCTGAAAGTAAGTCTGGAACCAAAAATAACATCCTTTTTATTTGTTGAACTAAAAAACAGATTTTCATTCAAAATAATGACTAATTGAACATTACCGTTGGTCTTTTTGTCATCAGGTTTGAACTCGTTGGCGGAGAGGTCGGAGAAGTTGTCGTCGTCGAACGGGTTCCAGGCTGGTTGTGTCTGGGTGTTGGTGGCACCAGCAGAGGCAGGAACAGCAGACACAACGTCGCTTTGGTCTTGTGCTGCATCAGAAACCAGCTGAAGCGGCTGGCTGGAGCTTAGTGGAGATGCAAGTGATCTAAAGGAATGACGACAAATACATTTAAAAACTAGCTAAGGGATCAGAATCAAGGTAAAAAGTAAATACATCCTCTTTTATTTGCAAAGTTTTACATGTAATGATGCTAATTTAAATCATTTAAAGATCAGATAGAGATAATCAACATATTGTTGACTTTATTCCAGTAAAGCTGCACTTACTGACTCAGAGGAGTGTTTCCATTAGCTCCCTGCGGCGGCTGTGAGGAGTCGCTGAGTGGAACTGCAGCAGCAGCATTTAAAACTGCATCACACGCTAAACGTTGGTGATCTCCTTCTTCAGACGTCTTTGGAGTTTCAGGTGGAGTCTGATCGACAGATGAATTAAAAGAATGATACAAATCATTTATCAGACAGAGTTGATATAGTTTAGGTTTTGTTTGAAAGAAAAGGGCTTCTTTCTACCTGAGCTGATATTTGGCTGATCTCAGCTGCAGCAGGTTGAGTTTGGGCAGCTGATGGTTGAATTATCTCTTGCGGCTGAGCTACTGTCGGTTTGCTGGGAGAGGGCTGGGCGTCTGGCTGCTGAGCTTGGCTTGTCTGCTTGCGGCGCACGGGGCGTTGAGGAGGGGCGGGGCTGGATGGAGTCTGTGCTGCCTGCTGGGAAGTGGAGCTGACCACAGGGGAAGGTGTGGTTTGTTGCTGGGATGTCGGCTGTGCTTGCGGTGGGACATCAGCTTTGACCATTTGTGATGCTGCTGATGCTCCCGTCTCTCCTCCGACAGCTGCAGCTGTAGGCACCGACTGTGACATAAAGAAATGCAACAAAATCTGTTACAGATTTTAAAAAGTTTGTTTTTTTCTGAGTGCTTCACATCTAAATGCACACAGACACCTAAAGTTCAGCAAGCCAATATATCATTTTTGGTAATACAAGTTGTTCTGAGCACATTTATCCTTAAACTAGTTAAAAATGAAGAATTCAAACAACCCACTGGTTCTCAGTCACATTCATGGCAGATGGAAGCACGTACTTTTATTTGTCAAAGGTCTAAAAGCTCAAATCACATGAATACACAAACTGAGGTCATTTGAAGAATGAGATTTGAGATTGTGGATAGAATAAAATATAAATGGTTCATTTTCCATGGAAGGAATTCAATTTTATCTGCAATACATTTTCAGTCTGACTTTTAAATGCTAAAACTTTTGAAAACGTTGTAAGGTGTTTTTATCCTTTACTTAGTATTTAAACATCTACTTTATCTGTAAACTGTAGAATTTTAAATATTTCTTATATTAATAAAAATAATACTTTGTTTTTAATTTGACCTTTTATAGTAAGAATGCCCGAACGATTAAAAGGAAAATCAACACTTATTTCTAAAAACTATAAAAGGATAGAAACATTGGATTATAGATACAAAGACGTTTTCATATGAGAGTAAAAAAGAAATGGATGTATAATAAGCAGAAATGAGAAACGAGTGAGAGTTTAATCAGTGAGTTTGTACCTGTTTTTGTGAAGCTGCAGCCTGATTTGTATTGTTTTGTGTCTGAGCTGACGCCTGGGTCTTCTGTGACTGGAGCGCTGCAGCTGGTTGAGAGAGATCTAAACTGACTCCTGCAACAAAGCAAAAACCATCCCTTCAACACATGTACAACAATTTAATCTGATAGCACTGTTCTCATTTGTAATAATCTCATAATCTGTGGAATAAAGAATCAGATCAGGAATAAATCTGAAATCATCTCTAGACGTGAATTACAGAAACATTCCTGATCATTTCGAACTTAAATCTGGATGATTCTCAACCTGCATACTTGATGTTGAGACTGTATTCAAAGCTTTAGAATGCTTTTTATTTTTTAATTAAAAATTAGTTGCTTTTTCCCGTGTCAGAGTGCAGCACGTACCCACAGGCTGAGCTGCACCACCGGGGAGATTAGCTCGCTTGCGAGGGGTGAGAGCTGCAGGCTGGATGGGTAAGATGCCAGCAGCAGGCTGAGTGTGGACCGCTTTGGGCCTCTGACGAGGGGTGATGGAGGTTTCAGTGGTGGGAATTGGATCTGTCAGTCTAACAATAAAAGAAGGATGTCGATCGAAACAAGCAACATGATTATTTAATGAGTAAAAAGAATACAGACTGTAAGTAATCAGTTGAATAATCTGTAATGTTATTACAGCTCGAGATGGGGTACAGAGTGAATGAGGTCATGCTTGCCTGGGTTTAGTCTGGCTTTTCTTAGCTGCGGCAGCCTCACTCGCTTTGATCGGCTCTGGAAGTTTGGTAGGAATCGGGGAATTCTAGTTCAGGAAGGAAAAAGGAAATCAGGATGAAGAAATCGTCATACGTACAAACATTTTCCACTTTGCATCTGAAGAGTTACGGATTCTTCTTCTAACTAACCTTCACATTCTGAACAGGGCAGGTTCTCTGAGCCAGTTTAAAAGCAAAATAGGACACCTGATAGATATCGGGTCTTTTGTCAGGGTCTGGCTCCAGCATGTACCCTGAAAAACCATCACAGGGAAACTTAATTATAAAACTCTCTGACAAAGACGAAAACATGCTCGTTTTCAAACAGTGATTAAACAGGTACTAACGAATGAGGCAGTGAAGGTCGTAAGAGTAACGGGAGTTATCTGGAATGGTGAAACTGCCATCGCAGATGGCCACCTGACTTTCACCGAACGGGAGAGTGAAGAAGCACAACTTGTACAGCAAACAGCCCAGCGCCTGGAGAGGAAAACCACATGCAAACACCCAGCGCCGGGAAAAACCAGAAGAGAAGAAGATTAAGAGGATTCACGTGAAACACCATCACCCACATAAAGCCAAAAGTGTTTGACCTAAAATCAGATGGAATGATTCCCTCCTGAAGATCTGTTTCATGAAGGTGTGTCAGACTCACCCAGATGTCAGCCTTTGTGGTGATAATCTTGTTGTTGTAGAGGTTTACCATTTCTGGAGCACGATATGATAAAGTAGTGTACCTGAAACAACATGGTTGTAATTAATACAAGGATAAAATGAAAAGTAGAAAAAAGCAGTAAATCAAACAAGAGGCACAAACTTTTTAATCTCCTCCTCCACAGCAGCGACTCCTTCAGTCTGCGGGTTCTGAAACTTGTTTGTGGCGCTGCCGAAGTCACACAGCACGTAATGTCCTTTATCATGCAAAAGGATGTTCTCCACCTGTAGACGTACAAAAACTGTCTGACACATCGAGCTGCTTGCCATGAAAACACTTCTATCAAACACTCGATCCCAAATCCTGAACATCACCAGCAATACTTTTAATAAAAATTCTCAGATCTGCACTGTGATGAACTTATCTTTCCACATGGATCAAAACTGAAGAAAAACTCTTAAGACTTAAATTCAACGTAGACCCACAGCAAATTACAGCTACAAAGAAAATTAAGAACCTTTGACAAAACACAAGAAAATGACGGTTACCTTTAGGTCTCTGTGGATAATTGACGTCTTTCTCTGGTGCAAGCGAGAAACAGCGTCACAGGTGTCACAGAAGATTTGAAGCACCTCGGACTCTGTGAAGCCAGTCTGTAGCCTCTGATTCATCAGATTGACCACCTGACCTCCTGCAAAATAACATTTAATTACACAGCAGTGCAAATAACCAAGATGATTGACTTTATGTGCTTTTAGAAAAAGAGAAACCTATATCCAAATTCTACAATGAAAACATGCAGCTATAATCATGTTCACCTGCAGTCAGCACTTACCCTTGCAGTAGTCCATCAGTATGAGAACCTCCCATACATCCCTTGAGCCTAACGCTGTGATACTGGAGTCCAGATACCCAACAATATTCTTGTGTCCAACAAGGTCTTTCTGCAGGATCACAAACACTCTCTCATTAAACTGTGCACAAAGCTCATACACAACCGAACAGCTGCAGCTGTTCCCAGAAACAATACCGTGGATGAAACAAGGAAATAATGTTTCAATGATTTCCGAAATGGAAAAGAACATAAATGCCATGACACATTTATTCTGTCTGGTCAGTTTTCTGTGGCGCAGTGAGGTGCACTGTCCTGCAGGGGGCGCTGCTGAAGAGACAGCTAATCAGGACTCTTTTAGGTAATGAAAAAATGTTAAATACTGCAGCTGAGGTGAGTAAAAAGATGCAAAATGAGAAAGAAAGAAATAAGAAAGTGAAACTGGGCCAATAATGTACAAGATGCTGCTGAATGTTTGTCAAATGATATGATCTGCCTTGTTCCTTATCTGAACCTCAATTCATTTCTTCCTTCCTTCCTTCCTTCACATAAGTAAGGCAAAGTCTGCTGCAAACTCTAACCTCAAATAATGCATTTAAACTTTACAAACATCACTAAATATTCACATATCCTGGACAAAATCTGTTGTATTTCTGTCAATTTATCCATAAATACAACTCGTATCATCTTATTTAAGATCTGAGTAAAAATCAGACTGAAAAACATGGTATAATTATCAAAACAGTGCTGCAGGCTGTGTTGTCTCCGTTTCAGTGTCTGGGTTAAATACAGCGTCTTGCTTGTGTGGTTTTCTTTCAAAATACTTCTGTTTTGCAACTGCCTTTATGTGTGGTTTTACTGAGCAAAACAGCCAGAGCACAAAGCGAAAACCAGCAATGAAACACCGAATCTCTGCAACTCACCATTATCTGAATCTCTCGCTTGCACACCTGCAGATCGTGCTCGTTGTTGACATACATCCTCTTCAGAGCACAACGCACCCCTTGATTTGTTTTCACCAGGAACACGATTGCAAAACCCCCTACGTGAAAAAGAAAAAACATTAAATAAACATTTGATAGAAACGGTATTAAATCAAGACAATTAACTTGTTGGCTGACGTTTTAAAAAAAAAAAAAAAAATGTTTTATCTTTTATCAGACATTGCAAAAATCTGGAATGACACTGATCCCTCCATATTAGCATATATGCTATTTCTTTTCTTCAATTCTGCTTCATTGCTTCAAGAACTGTCTTCGTAGTCTTGCATTCATAAGGACAATCAGGACCACACGGTGCTGCCTTATAGCTTTATCTATTAGTCATGTCAGTGCTAGAGGGTTTACATAGAGGCCCGCAATGAGGCCTAAACCATCTGGTATAGCTCAGTCCAAAAATTCACTCTGCTGAGTTTAGCTGCGATAGAGTCATCAGTTTCAGACAGCTTCTACTCAGCGCTCAGCCTGACAGGCAATAATCGAGAAGCACAGCACTGTGCGTATGCAAGGAATATCTAAGAACATGGGTTTTTGATTCTGATGCAAAGATTTAAGCAGATGCTTGCATTCTGATTATCGATTTCAGGCATCAGACACTTGATTTGAACTGCTGGCAGCACGACATAACCGAATCAGAGCAGAAAGTACTGAAATCGACACAAATAAATGCTTAACCATAAATTTTAACCACATGAGTGTTTTAATATTTTGTCCAAATGATATAATGTTCTTGATACAGTTTGGATGCTTTTCGTGATGATTCAAAATGTATTTTGTGCAGGTGAGGCCTAAAAGTTTGTCAATCAGTGACTGTTTTTATAAATATGTAAATATGTTTATGGTACTTTTGAACCATAAGAGTTAATAAAAATGTGTGACAGGTTGCAGATGTGACTTATAAATCTGAATCCATCACGCCTTTAGGTGAGGCATGAAGTTACATGCATTTGTTGTGACTGAAACTAAGGACTGACACTGTCATGATGCTTCAACAACATGAAGAATAAACAAAGAAAAACAAGAGAAGGGAAACAATCTCACCTTCAGCAATGATCTCCTCGACAGTTACTTGGTGCCGTCCGACACTGAAGGCTCTCCCTATGAAGTTTCCGCCTGCATGACTGGACCCAGAGCTTCCACCACCTCCTCCAGAACCGGGCCCGGAACTGACCAGCTCCCGACGAGAATCAAAGAACTTCCTCATGTTGTCGATGTGACAGTATCTGTGTCTTTTCCACGCAGCAAGAAGCTGCTGTTTCCTGTGTGCAGACTTTTTATTACACGATAATTACAGAGTCTCAATCTTTCTGACGGATCAAACTGTTAAAGAGAAGCCTTGGTCTTTTATCATGATGTGGACAAAACTCAGAGATTTGGGTGGAAATGTTCCCATTTGCTTGCCAACACAACCAGTTTGTGATAGCTAGAACGACTAGCAGTTATGTAATTGAATTACACCACCCAGGAGGTTAAAGCATCCCCGGAGAAAGTATTTCTTTTACAAGCCACCAAGCTGTTCGTGGTCGGTTGCGGCTGTTGATTAAAAAATAGGTCTATCTCCATCTCGTCCTGCCATAACCAAGCTAGCTAAATGCTAGCTACTTACGCGTTATGACATTTCTTGTAAGGTTATCCAGGTTATCCTCTGAAGATGATGCCTTCAGGTCCGCTGTATCCAAAGTGTAAACTCTGTGACAATATTAGCCGAAAAAATCTTTCCATTCTCAATAAAGTACAGCGACCGTCGTTTGACGCCTCATAGCTAACTGTCCATGATTTTAAGCAAAACTGAGATTTTTAGTTAGCTCAGGCTTTAGTGTGGCGCAACGTTGACAAGAGACTAACGACTACGTTTGCTGCAACTGTAGCTGTAAACATGTAACCACTGATTCTGACATCCACCAAAACATTAGACTGAGGTTTCAACCCAGCGGTCTAATCTCTGCAACCACAGCAATCTTTGGCTGCCAGCGATATCGCAACATCCTAGCTGTTGCTGTTAAAGCGCGCAGTGAATTCTGGGTAATGCAGTTAATAGAGCGGGTGCTTGAATGGGCTACTCCCCCTTGTCTTGTTGTCACACGTTGCATTCACGGTACAAGTAGTCTGGATCTTTTAACCATGTTTTTATTTTACCTGATCGTGATAATTTGTCAAACTGTCATTGCCACATAATTTTAAGCACATATTTCATATATTGCTGTCATAATGCAATAAGTGGATTGAAAATTAATGGAAAAAACAATCAATATTAGAACAATGCCTTTAAAATACATTTAGAAAAACTGGGCAAGCTATTAAGACCATATTTTCTGCTTGGAAGCAAAAAAGAATGCGTGATGATTAAAAACTTCCACAGTTATTTGCTTGATAGCCTCGATAAATACCTCCAATTGAAAAATATTACTTAATAACATTTTTATGAAACTAAAAATGTTTGAAGAAACTTAGCACTGATCGTGACGATGATCAGTGAACGCAACAGTAAGCGCGGAAGGAGCATCCAGGTGGGTGGGACGTGCCAGCGGTTATTAAAAGCGACAATACCTGTCCGCCAGTCTTTAGACTGAGTGAAAATTCCTGGGAACAGGTAAGTTAGAGTTCCGCTTATCGTCCAGTTGTGTTTTGCGGTTTGACTTTGATAGAATAAACTTCCGTCCGTTTGGTTTGCTGCGTTCAGGGCGTGACCGCTAACTTCATGTCCAACGACTCGGCCTCAATTACTTTATTCAAGTTTAACTTATTATTATTTCCTGGCTGTATCCGGTTTTACGTCTTTTCTGAGAACTATCCAGTTGCAGTAACGACTGTAGGATGTCTTAACTCCTTTTATATTCGCTTTAAAGACATATTGCTCTTGTTATTGCTCAATTTTCTTTGAATTCACTGACGTGGTAAGTTTGTAATCCAGTTATTTCGGTTCCAAGAAACAAAGCAGTAAGAATGTGTTGCTGTCTTTACTGTATATTAAACTTGGCATATACACATTTGCATGAATTTAAATAGTGTAAAGTATAAATTTGAATACGTCGCAGTGGATAACAAGTTTTAATTTGGTTGAGGAGATTCAAACTGGTTGTGAAGGTGAAGATTAATTTATTTGTTGTATAAGCAGCAGATTAAGTTTTACTCTGATGTTTACTCACATGTTGTGACTGCAGGTCATGTGGGTTTAATCAGTAAAAAGCGCTACTTTTCTATCCGCTATTTAGATTTTTATCCTTATAAAACTTTAATACAATAAAAATTGATGTTTTATCAAAATACAATCATCCTGCTGTGTGAACCAGTTGGACTTCAGGTAAATCAGTTGGACTGATATTTTTAAGGCTTCATTAGTGGGTAAGTATATGGTAAAATGAATCCCCACGACAATTACAGGTGTGTCCAAACAAACACGAGCCTGATGGGATCAACTCCTGCTCAAGTGGCGCACAAATGAGAACAAATCAGCATGATGGAAATCCTCTCTGAGATAATGACCTGCATGTAATATTGATCACAGTTTAAGAATCTGACAACAGCTGGATCATTTCTTATTAATGTGTTATAAATAAATCCTCGTGGGTTTGACGTCTTAACCGTATTTATTTGTTCTTTTAAAGTTTTCTGGGTCTTCAGAGTCTGACACATCTCTCGTACAACAATGGCAGCGGTGAGTTTTTCCTGTCGAATCTGCTTCTGTTGTTGTAAAGAAATATTAACAAAGAAACTGATGTTGTTAAACATACGTGAGTTTTTTTTTTTTTTTCAGACAAACATTTGCATAAAACAATTAAAAGTTGAGATTTATTATATCAGCGACAGTAATAATCAGATTTTTCCTATAAAAATGAATAATGTTCATTCTGTGGATATTTATGTCAGATATAGTTTATGACTTCATATTTATTAAAATATGAATTTATTAGAATCAGAATTAAATCTTTTTACTTTTAAAACATTGAATAGTTGCTGTATTTTTGTTGGGACTTTAAACTCTGTCCGTTTAGCAGATAACTGATTTATAACTGCGTCTTGTTTATTGAGCAGATTGGAAACCGTGGCACCGTCACCGAGGCGGCTGGTTTTGATGCTGAGGCTGATGTCCAGAAGCTGAGAGAAGCCATGAAGGGAGTTGGTGAGCGAAGCCTCTATATTACACTCTACAAACAATCATTTGTTAAAAATATTTTCTAAAAATCTATATTTAAGTCTCTATGGAAAGACATGCTCCAGAGGAAAGTTTGAGAAGTTGCTCAGCACTTGCGTTGTCATGGCAGCTTTTCCTTTTCCATATTCTGTTCGTTCTTGGTCTTTTTTTCTTCATTCTCTGCTGGAGGAAGCGGATCCTGACTTTGCTGATCATGCAGCAGTAAACTGATCTCATTATCAGGTCACAGCGTTCTGAAATGATGCTGAAGCTTTCACGCTGTAAAAGGTGCAGCCTGACCAACATCCAGACAAACATTTTCTGTCTGTCAGCCTATTTTCCTGTGAGGAATGTTGATTTTGTTAGAGTTTATAAGTCTAATTAAATCCCCCTGACTCCTGGTCTTTCACTAACAGATGGTTTCCATGCCAACAGCAGCAGTTTGTCTGGATTATCTCCACGGCTGCAGAAGGGATTCCTGCTTTTGTGTCTTGTTGTTAAAAACCTTCCTCTCTACCTGTATCTGTGCTTTTATTTATACTAGTATCTATAATGTTTTTGTTTATCAGGGACGAATGAGGCGGCTCTCATCGAAGTGCTGGCCCACCGTACTATCGCCCAGAGGCAGCGAATCAAAGAGGCCTACAAAAAAAGTGTTGGAAAGGTGAGAGCATTGACTGAGTGGTGTTTAAATTAGGATTTCAATCTTAAATGAATAAAAGAAAAATGGGAGGAAGTTGAAAAAAAGGATGTGTAAACTTCCATAAAGTAATCAGGAGCAGATTTATTAACTGTGCCAGCAGCAGCAGTGTTATCTCTGAATGTGTTACTCCTGTATGTACTCTTAACTTTGTATTTACTCTGTAGGCGCGGCTCCAAGTTAACTATTAACCGAAAAGCAGAAACCACTTCTAATCACAGACTAAGACAGAGAAGACCCTGTTAGAAAGAGGAACGTTCTCTTCGGTGATCCACAGTCTGTGTCTTTGTTTCATGATTAAAACGGATCAATATACAAACCAACAGAGAAGTTTGTTTTTTTTTTACAGTGTACTTAATGAGATAATAATTAAATGTTCAGTAAATAAGTGTCCAGAAAGAAGTCGATAAACTTCTTTGAGAGGGAACTGCAGGAAAAACTGAGAGGCAGAAACAATGAGTCATGTTGGCGACGCCCACATGTGGTCACACATGGAGCTGCTCTGTCACAAAACCACGCCCTCTAGTGGAGCATCCAGCACCGGACTGAGTCAAATCTGATCTCTGAGCTGTTTTAAATGGACTTACCAATCATTGCAGATGATTTTGACCTGTTTTAATCCATGTCCCTCCCCTTCATGCAGGACCTTGCTGATGATCTGTCCTCGGAGCTGAGCGGGAACTTCAGGAGCGTTGTTCTGGGTCTGCTGATGTTGGCCCCTGTCTATGACGCCTATGAGCTGAAGAACGCAATGAAGGTCAATTTGCACAGTCTGTTTTTACAGGATTATTGGTTAATATTCAGATTTTATCTGATCCCCTCAAATATCACCTGAAAAACCCAATTTTTCTGTTGAGATCCTTAAACTCAGAGTTACATCTTGACTTTTAGTCCGTCGTGCTGCTGTAAACGTGTTTTCTACACACGTGCAGCTAAAAACGAGTGTCAACATAAGAACTGTTAAATCCAGTTGTGACATTTCTTTTCATCTTTCCGCTCGTGTTTTCCCTCCATTTTTTTTTTCTTTTATTGAACGTCATCCGTATTGATGTTGTTCCAGGGGGCGGGAACAGAAGAGGCGTGCCTCATCGATATTCTGGCTTCAAGATCCAACAGTGAAATAAATACCATCAATGCGGTCTATAAGAAAGGTAACCATGTCTTCTCTATGAATAGAACTTCTGTGGTCGGGTTACCGTATGTCTGCACCCTGTGGTCAGTGTATGACACGTGATATTATGCAGCAGCAGCTGAAGCTTCATTGTAAGACGCAGCAAATGCAGTCAATTATTCATAAAATGAGTCACATCTCTGCATTTCATTGTTTCCTGTTTTTTGCATTTAGTATTTTATTTATTGGTCTGTAAATATCGAATATTGTATGAATTAATTACTATGGTGAGCTTTGAGCTTTATTTATTTGCTTTAGTACTGAGCAGAATGTCTGGTGTTTATTAAGAGTTTTTCAGTCTTTTTGAAAGTTTTTTTCTATTTCTTGACCATTTCCACAAGTTTTGTTTGTTTTTATGTAGTTTTTATATAAAGAGGCTCCTAAACTCATGACATGAAGTTGTTTTGGATCAACCAATGATAAATAAATCCATTTAAACAGGATCTTTAGGCATCTTGTTACTGGCAGCTCGTCACAGAGATGAGGAATCTCTCACATTCTGTTTCAGGTCTTTGTTGGTTTAAAAAAAAAAAAAGGAAGACATGACTTTCAGAAACCATGATCACGTCAGAAAAGTTTTATGGATTTAATTTAAAAGTGTGAAGCAGAAGATCTCAAAGATGAGATGATTCCAAGCAGCAAATAAATTAATACAAGCGTCAACCTCTCAGAAACCCGAAAACGACAGCTTCCTCGGAGCATCAGTGGAAAGAGCAGTTTGACCTGATATCTGAACATGATCCAACATGATCACGCTGTCACAATTCAGCTCCACCTAGCGAAGATGTTGCACATATGTTGTAATTTTCTGCATCAAAGTATTCTTAAAAACAACAATAATGTTCTATATTCTCATTTTTATCATGTTTATTTGTAGAATATGGGAAGTCCCTGGAGGATGCTGTTAGTGGCGACACATCAGGAATGTTTAAAAGAGTTCTGATCTCTTTACTAACGGTGAGCGAGCGTCGACATAAAAGCACATGTATGATGCCGTTTTTACATGTGACATTTTAACATTAAATCGCAGGCTGGACGAGATGAGAGCAACAACGTGGATGAGGCCCTGGCTGTTCAAGATGCCAAGGTAACTTCTTATTATAATGAGGTAAAATAAACCTTCCAGTTTAAAGTTAACATATAAAATCTTATTTTTGTGACTGTAGGAAATCTTTGAGGCTGGAGAGGCTCGATGGGGCACGGATGAGGTTAAATTCCTCACAGTTTTGTGTGTTAGGAACCGAAACCATCTCCTCCGAGGTATCAAAAAAAGACCGTAAATTCTTATGTTTCATATTTGTTGATTTTACTGCCCCCTTGTGGAAATGATATGAAATAACACTTGATCTGATAATCTCTTAAATTATAGACACAGCAGCTCACAGTAATGAGTTTTCCTGTTTACATTCTCTGTTATTATGTGTTTTTTTTGTCTCTCAGTGTTCGATGAGTATCAGAAGGTTTCTGGGAGGCAAATAGAGGACAGTATCAAGAGGGAGATGTCTGGAAGCCTGGAGGACGTCTTTTTAGCCATAGGTCTCCTTCCTGCTCTGCTTCTTCACTTTATTCTATTAAAACCTAATAGCCATTTAGTGTTCCAGTTAGCACAGATGTTTATTTATTGTTTATTTATTTATTTACAGATGTCAGAGTTTTTGTTTGAGCATTTCTCTTCAACGTTTTATTTATTTACATTGCAATACAAGGAAAATCCCCATGTTCTAAAATGATGTTCCATCTTCTCTGCAGTGAAATGTATGAGGAACAAGCCTGCGTTCTTTGCAGAACGGTTGTATAAATCAATGAAGGTGAGTGTTTCAGATTTTATTGTAAATAAAAATATAATATAAACCCTCCTTCTGATGTATCACTAATACGATTCAGATAAAGTTGGATTTCTTTCTTTTTAGGGTCTGGGCACCACAGATAGTGTCCTCATCAGAATAATGGTGTCCAGGGCTGAGATTGACATGTTGGACATCAAGGCACAGTTCCTGAAGATGTATGGAAAGACTCTGCACTCCTTCATCAAGGTGAGGGGTGGACATGTGCTGCAGTAAGCAGAACATGTGCAATAAATCAGCTCCCATCTAATAATGCTAATTGCAGCGTATCTTTGTGATGTTTAGCCTCAAAGATTTAGGATATTTTATTCTCGTGTCTTTCATAATTAGATGTAGTTCTGGTTCTTTGAAGTCTCACAGATGTCTCTCGTTTCAGGGAGACACGTCTGGGGATTACCGCAAAATCCTGCTGGAGTTGTGTGGAGGCGAATAGAAAAGATCTCAGGAGAACATGCGGACATCTCCGTATTCTAACCGCATGTTTTTATTTCTAACCACATCATGTTTTTATGTTTTCTTCTTCTGTGCCTTTTATCAATGAACACAGTGCCTTATTTTACAGTTTGAATACCAATTAAACAAAAGACCAGTGAGCTTTTACATGTCTGCTTCTTGTTATTGATCTTGTGTTACTGATATTAGAGACGTGCCGGTTTCGCTCACATCTTCAAACAGATAATAGATGAATGGTGAGGACGTCCAGCTTTCACTCCCAGTTAGACATTTATATCACCATCCAGTCAGTAAAATCCATCTCTTTAATTGACTGCTGAGTCAGTGATGCTTCATTTGATTCATTTGACATAAACAAGTTGCTCTCTCAGTTTGAGACGCAGTAAAATGAGCCCAATGAAAAACTCCTAGAAGTTATAACTCAATTTGATCACTAGGTGGCACTAGAGAGCAGCTCTGGTTTGTTCTGCAGCAGCTGGGATGTTTGAATTGTTTTTAAATGGTAGATTTTAACTTGACAACATGACCCATCTGCACGTGTATGTTATCATGGCTTCCAACTGTCTTCAGACAGCATGATCCCTTTTGGAAAAAGCTTTTTTTTAATGATTCTGTTTAATAGTGATGCTGTTCAGTCTGTGCAGCTAAACATGCAACTCTGTTTTGAAACGGGAAATAAATCCAGGTGGTGAAAACGTCATTTAGTCAAATCTCATTTGAAGAGAATCCATGAAAGACTGGATGATTATCTCTGTGGTGCATAGTTTAAGGGTTTTTGTCCCTCATTGCGACCATTATCGTCACGCTGTGCCAATATTTCAAAATATTTGACATTTGAATGAGCGACTCTTGCTTGTATGTCGTCACACAAAACTAAACGATATCCTGTCGAACTGTAAAATAAAAGCTGATGACAGTGAAAATACTTTAAAATCTATTCAAATGTTTTATCAAAACATAATTCATGTTAATGAAGCAAACATGTTTATCTTCATTCAATCAACAGACGACTTTCCAAAAATAAATCAAAAGAGAAATGTTAGATTGTTTGTGTTAAAACAGTTACTTTAAATCTTTTTAGTGCAGAATTAAAAACAAAAGGTGATAAAATACAACCAATTCTTTTAGTTCCTTTAAATATTGTTGGATAAATAAATTTTAAAAACACTAAATATTATGTTATTTATAGCCAATAAACTTGTTAAAACTGGTAATTTATTCAGTTAAAATGCATTGCACATGTTTTATACTAAAGTAAAACATGCTAATATCAAATATTAGATCCTATTTTAAAGGATGGAGTGATAAGGAATTTATTTCAAATGTAATGCAGCAAAAAAGCGTATTTCAAAATTGTGATTTTACAGATTCAAATGTCAATTTTTCTCACAAGACATGAAGAAACTTTGCATATAGAAAGTGTGAACTGCTGCTGCTGCGAGGAAGAGATGACTTTCACAAATAAAACCTAGAATAAAACACTAAATAAGGACAAGAACAGAAGGAACAGCAGGAGAGACAGTCAAAGGCCAGACTGAGGATGTCGAGTCAATACAGGAAAAGCACAGCGTGTATCTGATGAGTCAACAAAATCATGGTCAGTGAATATGAAGGACGACAAGCATGAAAATGTTTCTTTCCCTTAAAAAAAAAGCAGTTTGGAGCCTAAAAATGGATTTTATATGATCTTTTTATGGTGCAATTATATCAGCAAACTGAAGGGAGCAAGTAAATGATGAAAAAAAAATTCATAAGCAACAAATTTTAGAGCAGAAACTGATTAAAATTTTCCTGCTTAATGGAAAACAGAAATGTAAGAAATCTCATCAAGTCAAAATTGCGTTTGAATTTCCCAAGAGGAGAATGAAGCTTCAGTGTGTAAGTTTTACTGATATAAACACAGTTTGACTTCATTTAGGTTTTTTTTTCTGCGTGTAAAATTATATGAAAATAAGAAATTTCATGTTTTATATCTTTAGATGCGCAACATTAATGTTTTGTCACTTTCTACAATATCTCAGGAGGGACAAATTACACAAACGCTTCAGAAGATCAAATTTCCTGAAGACATTTGGAAGGATGTAGAAAGTTTGGTAACTCAGCTGGTTGAGATTGGTTTAATGTTTGTATCATAATTATTTATTTACACTTACAAACTGGCTTTGCATATTAATTAACTAAATTTAACAGGGTTATAATTGGATTCAACTAGAATCCAGATTCACTATTTGAAAAATGAGCTTTCATTTGATGTCGCGTTTCAGACGCTAGTGAATTAAAGTACAGTATTTGTTTTGGATTATGTGGATTTGATGCTGGGTAGATAGAAGCTGTTGCACCTGAAGGTCAGGTGTTGCTTTGAAGTTTTCCAATGATTTCTGACAGCTGGGGTAAAAATTCAGCATAGCAGTGACAGTGAAACAAAAACAGTCTGACAGATGCTACAGAGCTCTGCAGAGCTGAGGGGAGCTGCAGAGCTGGAAAACAAGTGACGCTCGAGTTATATTTTTTTATTAAACTGGTTCCTTAAACACTTCCAACATTTTAATAGAGTCTCAGAGTTTATTTTTAACCCCAGCTGTTAACACTGTCGATTAAACTAATATTTTATCCTTATTTCAAACCCCTTTACACACTGTTTTCTCCTCAAAGTATATGTTAACATAACACCTGCAAAATGCATTTAAAAACGACATATTTCTAAAATATTTATTCGTGTTCTTTGTTTATTTAAGACAAGAAAAACAAATACAAATAGTATTTCCAGTAAACAAAATCTGTAAGCTTAGCTAATGTTTAGAAATAAATAATTCACTGTGCATGTTTAGCTTAGAGGTGAAGCTCAATAAATAATAAACTTTAAAGAGGCCATTTCATACTAATTTCAGGACTTTGTGGTTATTTCTTAAGTATTAACCAGTAATATGAAACATTTTATACCTAAAAAACATCAGGAAACACTTATTAACAGACTTTTCAATCTATCTGCGTTAAAATTCGGGTGGTTTCGGCTCCTTCCGTCAGGCTGCTTCGGCTGCAGCTCGTTCATATTCATTATTTGAATTTGCTGGACTCTGATTGGCTAACAAACTAGCCTATGAGAGCAAAGAATACTGTTTCCTGCCCCACTGCGCGTGGCAACTTCAGACGTCGTGTCTTCCTGTTTGCTACGTTATGCTACAGCTTTTTAGTGAGCCGAATGATAGACGTGGTTTCAACTGCAGGAGCTGCCAAAAACTAACGAACAAAGGAGTTGTGATGAAACAGATTCAGGCCGTTCGGACTCGGGAGAACTCGGGTTTTATCACCACCTGCGTAGTTTGAGAGATTAAAACTGAAAGAGAAGTTATTGACCTGTTTTCACACCCACTATGAAGGTAAGAACACCTGTGGAGCTAAAATATTCAACAGAAACCTCAGAAAAACCGTTTTTAATGGAAGGGCCTATTTAAGAACAAGGAAGAAAAAAGACCTTCATCCACCAGTTCTTTTAAATTACACAAAAAGTTTTTGTAAAATGAGAGTGTGCAAACCAGGTATGGTTTACATGAAAGTCAAAGAAAATATGTCTACTATCCTTTTAGCTATCCTTAGGCAAAGCTATGTAAACATACAAGTTATAGACCATATGTTACAATTTCTCCCTCAATGTGCTCAAACCAACAGTTTTGTCTGCACAAGATATTGTTATTGGACAAAATAATGATCAGGTACAGCAGAAATCCAAGTGACCTTTAAATTACGTGATCATTAACCTGCTGTGTTTGTGCTGAATTTTCCTATTTAGTTTTTTTTAGAAAACTGTCTCCTATTTTCGATGACTGAAATTCAACAAAAATCTGCATAATGAAGCACCGAGCAGCAGGTGGATCGTTGCCCCCTGCAAAGAAAACTCAGACAACAGATGGGAGTTTAACAGCACAGTTAGATACTCAAACTCAACTGGCACATAAAACAGTCCGTTCTTTGAAACGTTTGCTTTTTCCATGTAAATTAAGGTCTGATCTCTGTTGGACAAAAAAAAAATATACTTTTTTTCCCCCATTATGCTGAACTTTTCAATGAATATTGATTTAAAAAAATTGAAAGGTGTTAGAAAGGTTTGAATCATTATTCTGTTCTCATGAGTTGGATGGTAATATATTCAGTTCATATTGGATCATATATTAAAGCTGTCAGGCTTTTGGAAGAAAGTCCAAATTGAAGGCTGGGGGCACTTTATAAAATCAAAAGAATAGAATGATCACAAATGGAGTAGAGCTGGGCGATAGAACGATAACGATATGTATCGCGAAATAACGTTTTCTCGATAGAAAAATGAAACTATTGCGATAGACGTTATCTCTTTCTCTTCCTCTCTTAAAAAAACATAAGAACAGCCAATCCACATTAAGTAGTGCAGAGACGATCCAATCACAGCCGCAGCGTCACGTCACGTGACTTGTTACGTACAGCACAAGCCACACATGTGGATTTGTTTGGGAAGTAGCCAGCGGCCGTGCCGTTTGGGTAACGGAGGAAATGAGAGTGCCGACAAGAGAAAAATCAACCGAGAGCTTGGATGACCAGGTTACCGAAGAGAACACAGATGACGGTTCCAATGCCGGAGACTGTTGAAAGGAATGGACAGAGAAGTTCCGTAGTGTGGAGGTATTTCGGCTATTTGAAGTCTGACAAAAAACAGAGTAGCGCGCACTGTAAATTTTGCAGAAAGCATGTTCCCACAAAGTCTAGAAATACAACAAATCTTTTTTATCACCTGAAGCAGTGCCACCCACTAGAGCATGCTCAATCTTTGACTGAAAGCGCTAATTCGTCATCGAAAACGACCAGGGGAATCCCTGCGACGCAGCAACAGTCAATTGAGTCAGCTTTCTCCAGCGTCTTACCATATGATAAAAAAGCTAAGTGACATAGCGACGTAGCGTCTACCTTTTGTGTAGTTTGCAATATTTGCCTTTATTTATCTGAAACTGAAGTCTTATGTTCCTTAAGTACATCTGCCCTGTTGAACTTATTATGGGAAATAAATGTCTAAATCAAAACAAGCTGCTGATTATTTCACATTTTACTTGTGAGCAACGGCACATTTAAATCTTACAAATATAGTTATTTGGCTTATATCGTGATATGTATCGTTATCGCCTGAAATGGAAAAAACATATCGTGATATGTATCGTTATCGCCTGAAATGGAAAAAACATATCGTGATATGTATCGTTATCGCCTGAAATGAAAAAAAAAAACATATCGTGATATGAAAAAATCTTATATTGCCCAGCTCTAACATGGAGGTAAAAAAAAAAAGAATAGAAAAACTTGAAACACGATTCAAAGAGAACGATATCTTGGTGTCAAACTGAAGTTGGAGCGCGGATCAGCTCTGAGTAACTGTGAGACCCAATCTGAAGTCCGTCTCACTCACTAAAGTTGATTGCGATGCGAAACACATTCTCTCACCTTCGCTTTCTGGTCATGTAGATCTGATGTCAGGGTTGTCTTTACACAAACTTTCACATATTTCCGTTTTAATTAATTTTATAAAAAAAAAAAAAAAAAAAAGATAATGAAAGCTGTTCATTTTCAGATTGAAATTTTATCAGGAAAAACACACACATACAGTGTTTGGATAGAAATCGAATCCAGCAGCATGTGTTATGAAACCTTCCCTGCATGGTAATAAATTCAGCTCTTTTAAATTCAACACATCCAGTTTCAAACCTACCTGCTCTAAAAAGTAGCAAATCCCCATATAATATTTCTTTCCATGCTGCAGTGGGCATGTAAAAATGTTTTAGATGGATTTGTTGGTTTTATTTTCACAATGTTTTGTTCTGGTGTTCATTCTAACAGGTAGTCTGTCCCCAGTGTTTCCCAGAGTTTGTATTTTTTGCAGTATGATCTCTGGCCCGAGTTCTGCTCCCTCCATGAGAGTCTCCTGGCTAAAGTCTATTATTTATAACTTTCAAACCATTTTCTGTGTTTAGGCCTGAAAGTCTGCTGAGACCTGAGTTCCTCAACAACATCCTGTCCACAGCAGAACTGCTCGCAGCTCTATGAGCGTGTACAAGTCTTGTTTTAAAATCGTTTCAGGGAAGAAATCCACCATTTTTATTTAAAAGTTAGTTACAAGGACACATGGGACAGTTTGTTTGTGTCAATGTTACAGATTGATTCATATCTTTAACTGCTGTATAAAATGTTTTATATCACAATATGAGGTCATATTGAGGACAAAACTGAAACCTTGTCACGACTGCTGTGAATCATAAAAGGACGAGGATTAACTCAAAAAAGTAAATGTATCAATAACCACATAAGATCCACCTACCCATTTTTTATTTACTTACTTATCTGACAAGCTTCTACTCCAGCAACAGAGTTCGCACCAGGATGTTTCCCTACCTTCTAAAACATTTATAACTTGTAAGAAGCACGATCCATGCTCATATCTATTATTTACAGAAGAACCTCCTGTTTGTCTTGTATGGTAATTTCTCCAGTTCGGGTTATAGTACCAAACTGAGTGAGGAGAAAATGTTCATAAACTTTCCAAATTACCCCACAAAGAGGCTCCTGAGTGACGACTTTGACTTTAATGGAATAATCAAATACTTTTATGATTTCAGCTGTTTTGAAGGACAAAAAAACAAATTCCACATACAGGTTCTTTAAGCTCAAGTAGCTCCAGGAAGTTCATAAAATGTAAAACCACATGACTGTAAAGAAGATGGAGCTTCTGCTCAAATACCAGACAGAGTGAGTATGAAAATCTAGACAGGAATTAAACTTAAAGAGGCCCTTCCATTAAAAACAGTTTTTCTGAGGTTTCTGTTGAATATTTTAGCTCTACAGGTGTTCTTACCTTCATAGTGGGTGTGAAAACAGGTCAACAACTTCTCTTTCAGTTTTTATCTCTCAAACTACGCAGGTGGTGATAAAACCCGAGTTCTCCCGAGTTTGATCGGCCTGTATCTGTTTTGTCACAACTCCTTTGTTCGTTAGTATTCATCAGCTCCTGCAGTTGAAACCACACCTAGCATGCTGCTGGCTAAAAGCTGTTAGCATAAGACGTAGCAAACAGGAAGACAGGAAGATGTCTGATGTTGCCATGCACAGCGGGGCAGGAAACAGTATTCTTTGCTCTCATAGGCTAGTTTGTTAACCAATCAGAGTCCAGCAAATTCCAATAATGAATATGAACGAGCTGCTGACGAAGCAGCCTGACGGAAGGAGCCGGAACCACCCGAATTTTAACGCAGATAGATTAAAAGGTCTGTTAATCAGTGTTTCCTGACGTTTTTTAGATATAAAATGTTTCATATTACTGGTTAAAACTTAAGAAATAACCACAAAGTCCTGAAATGTGTATGAACTCTTTAATAAACTATGTCTGCAGCACAAAACTTGTAGTTTAAACTTGATGGTGGTGGGAACAGAGAGGCCGAGGCAGGCAGCTGAATGGAGAGTAGCATGAGCTGAGAATGCTGGAGGCAGTTGTGAAAAGCTTAAATCTATTATTGTAGAACTGTCCTGTGAGTTGGACTGACAAAAGCCTTTAGCACAATGTTTACAGCAAAGCCTGACAAAGAGTTGGCTCTGTCCAAATCATGACTGGATCATGCAGTAACAAGGTTCTACCCTAAATATAGACATGCAGACCAAAAGGGAGGTTCAGGTGGATTTATCTACTGTTGATATTCCTGATAGATGCTGTCTCCTGGGTCCAAACCTCGGTATCGTTTAGGGATTTTAGGGTGGAAATCCAGACTAACTGGAGATGTAATAACTCAGGATTACTGGGAACTCATTGGTGTTCCTACAGAGGAACTGGAGAAGTTCTGGGAAAAGGAAGTCTCCACTTAAATTGTTGCTGCTGATGAGTAGGAGAAGACGGACGGACGGATTACTCGTTAATGTGGGATCTTGAAAATCTTTTAGTTTTTTTCCTAAAATTTTCCCTGTAATTGCAAATTGAAGACCCATTTGGGTTCCACTGGATCTCACTAAGAAGCTGAAGAAGAAAACAAGTTCTCCAAACACCTGAGAGAACTGAGCCCGACTGATTGTAGAAGACAAGTGGCTAATGTGAAGATTCAGCAGGTATTTATGCAAGAGGTTATAATGAGGAGCAGCTGTGACCCGAGTCTCATTGAGCAGATGTTTCCTCTGTAATTGAGCAAAACTACAGAGAAGGAGCAGAGATAAAGTAAAACTGGCTATGCAGAGACAGTCTCCATCACTCAACCATAATTTCATAAAATTATTAACCAAACGGAAGCTTTAAATCTCAGAGCTGAAACAGACTGAAATAATATAAAAATGATTTCAGTGTTTAAAGTGTTTGCAACAACTTTTACCTCAAAACGATATCATTAGAAGATTATTTTCCATTGTAACACCACACTGTTATCTCGAATATGCAAATGAACTCTTTCTCTCTTTATTGTTTTAGCAGATAAACAATAAAGTGTCAGTGATAACAGATCGAGCTCGCTGCTGAATGCTCCATCTGACAGGTGCAGCTGGACATTAATAGGATCAGTTCTGACTCTGTTTTGTTTGCTTTGTTCTCGATCAGTGGTGCGCTGCAAATTGAAGATAAACAAGCTAGAGCCATCGCATTAACAGTTTTATAAATGCAGTGAAGAAGAACTTGCAGGTTTGTTAAGACAGAGGTGGGATCTGATGGAAGAGAGCAGCACAAGGGATCAAAGTTCCTTCAGTGAGTAAAAACTGGAGCTCAAAGATCTGCTGGGTCTTATTCATCAGTTAGAATCAGCTACTGCTGGACCACAAGATGACAATCAGCATCTCTAAAGGGTCGAATCCTCAGTCAGAACATGGATGAAGAGTTGTAAATCCTTAAAATAAGTTTCCTAATTTCTATTTTGTGACAGATATCTGTCATCAGGTTCAGAAGAACAACAGTCTCACGTGTCAGAGGCCACATATCAAGTTTAGATTGTTTTAAGACATCTACAACAGGAAGTGTATTTCAGATCATAATGTTGAGTTAGGTGTGAGAATGTTGGTTAAATTGGGTTTCAGCTGGAAATTTATTGTGAACACGTTTAAATATAATGATATGTAAATATAAAACAGCAGGAACATTCTTTACCAACACATTATCATGTTTGTCAAGATTAAAGCAATAAGTCATATGCAGGTGGAAAATATTTAGCATAGAAATCTCTTTTCTTTTTTGAGCTTATGAAATTTCCATTTATTTTCTGTCACTTCTTCAAGGTTGGCTCATGTTTTTAACAGACCCAGGAGGAAAACCCAGACCTCTGTCATTTAAGAGACATAATCCAGCTTCTNCAACTGTGCGGCAACTGCGTTCCCACAGAGCCCAGAGGGGGTCTTGTCATTATGAGCTCCTGGTTTTGTCACCAGATGTTCGTGGTCGATTGCCTCAACTGAGACGCCTTATGGGCTGCCCTCGTGTCATACTTTATCTGTTGATTATCAAACATCTAACACATTTAGGAGCTCATGACACTTTTCCTCTCGGTTTTCGTGGGGACGCAGTTTCCGCACAGTTGCGACACACAGCACTGGTTTTGTCCCGCTCTCGCCTCACATCGTCCTTTTTGCTCTTCATTATGAAGCTCGTTTTGTGAAACATTGTTAGTGCTGCCCTCCTCATTAATGTCTCGCTCAGGTTCAAACTGAAAAGGCTGAACAGATGACATGTGTTTGTGTCGCTAAACAGTCACAACGGGGTCCTGAAGCTGGCCGTGCAACCATTTCAAGTCACCATCCAGAGCAATGACGATGTACGTGTTCTATTTATACAACTTTGACTAAAACGAATACATTTGGGAGGTTTCTAATGTCACTTTTATCATGATGGATAGTAATAATTATGTTTTAAGAACTACAAGTCTTCATAGCTCGTTCATAGGTTCGTTTTAACGGGGACAACCCGGCAATGTAAACAGTGACGCTTGGTTGTTTTACGTCGCATTATTGTTAACTTTTGCGCCCTCACTACACTGCAGGTTTTGCTGTGCAGGTACAGAGACGCATTAGAGCAGTGGCTGTTCTCCAACAACAATACAAGTTCTCCAATTTATTCATTCAGGTAACGCGGGGCACTTTTTTGGCAATTAAAAAAATCATGGTGCTGTTTTAGATAATTTTGTATTCAACTTATTGGGTGCTGCACTGTGTCTTACAACTATGTATGTAATATCTAGTAGTCATAAAATGTATGTATGTATGTATGTATGTTTATCTTATATATTTGTACAGCAGTCAAAATTAGGTGATGTTTTTGCCCACTTTGATTTCTTTGTTGACTAACATTACTGTACTTGTTTACAGCTGAACATCCTTCCTGGACGGCTACACCACAGCCACAGCCAATCCATCATACCTCAGTGCAGGTACCATATGGAACAATGATTTTTTTACGTTATTTTCTTTTCTTTTTGAATAGTGGAGTGAGCTTATTGGACTCCATAGTTGACACTAACTTAAACATTACAGTTGATGAGCCTTAGTAGCCATTGTGTTGTATTTTGCAGATGAAGGACGATACAAAATGTCAGTGGATGAAGTGGTTGTGAACAACAACATCAGCTGCCCTCTGGTTGCTCTCAGCTGCATGTTCAGTCTCTTTTATGTTCTCAACATAAAATACCCTAAAGGAGCAGCCCTGACACTGGAATTTATTCAGAGGTATGTTTGTCAATGCACATTTTATCATGTTCTTCATGTTGCAGTGCCAAGTGACATGATACATTTTGTGTTTGCCACAGGAGCCTGCTGGGTATAAATCCAGAAAGAGGGTCAAAAGCAGAAAAGAAAGGTGTGAAGCAGCACCACATACCCCCCAAACTGCTGAGATTCCTGTCAGATCTCAATGACTTCAGCAACCCTTGGAAGTTATAAAGGTAATCACTCTCTAACTCTCAAACTAACTCACTCACTAATTTACTCACTCCCTCACAAATACACTCTCACTCACTCATAAATACACGTGCTCTGACTCATTCATAAATGCACACACTCTCACAAATACGCTCACGCACTCACTCGCTCACTCACAAATACGCTCACGCACTGGCTCGCTCGCTCACAAATACGCCCACGCACTGAATCGCTCACAAATACGCTCACGCACTGGCTCGCTCACTCACAAATACGCTCACGCACTGGCTCGCTCGCTCACAAATACGCTCACGCACTGAATCGCTCACAAATACGCTCACGCACTGGCTCGCTCACTCACAAATACGCTCACGCACTGGCTCGCTCACTCACAAATACGCTCACGCACTGGCTCGCTCGCTCACAAATACGCTCACGCACTCACTCGCTCGCTCACAAATACACTAACGCACTCACTCGCTCACTCACAAATACGCTCACGCACTGAATCGCTCGCTCACAAATACACTAACGCACTCACTCGCTCACTCACAAATACGCTCACGCACTGAATCGCTCGCTCACAAATACACTAACGCACTCACTCGCTCACTCACAAATACGCTCACGCACTGAATCGCTCGCTCACAAATACGCTCACGCACTGAATCGCTCACAAATACGCTCACGCACTGACTCGCTCACTCACAAATACGCTCGGGTGCTAGCTCACATTCAAATACTCTCTCACTCTAATACAACTTTCTTCTCTTCTCCACGAGTTGGGTTTTCTTTTCCTATGTGTGTGTGTGTGTTTGTGTCTAACTCTGTTTCTCTGCCCTACAAATTTCTTTTTTCCCTTGCAGATGGGTCCTGTGCTGTGGAAAAAAGAAGGAAGGAAGCGAGAAAGATGAAATGTTCTCACAGAAGTATTAAGTGTTCTCTACTCTATGTGCTGTATGTGTAAAGTTGATGACCAGTTGTGTGTACAAAAAACACACAGTGCCTCAAATGACTCTTCCAAAGTCCCGCCCCATTTTGTTCTCTGCTTCAATGACAGTTGAGCAAGCTGGTGTTCAGCTTGTGTGTTGAAAATAAAAAAAATATACTATTTAAACAGATGACTTACTGTTATTTTTTTAGGATTAAGACCATTTGATACTAGATGTTTTTTCACAGTAAAAGCCCTTTAAATGACTGAAATTAGATTACAGAATTTTTGTTATTTCACCATATACACCATGTAATAATAACAGAAAATATCCTGTTATATTTACCCATAGTTTATTGTTAATTAATGGTAAAATTCTGTTTTTAATGGACGGTTAATTAACGGTAAAATTCTGTTTTTTAATTAACGGTCAAAGTCCTGTGTAATGAGCTGCCAGTACTTTTACTGTTATTTTACGGAAAAATTTCTGACAGTGAGGATTTCAAGGCATTTCCAGGCCGGAGAGTATATATAATATATCATTTCTCCACTGAGTTCTGCGTCTGCCCTGGGATCCCGTCTCACTGGTAGAAGACCAGGAGACATCCTAATCAGATGCTCAAACCATCTCAGCTGAATAATGTCAAAGTGAAGGAGCAGAGATTCTACACTGATCTACCTGTTTCCACATGGTGTCAGACATGGAGGAACTTACTCTCTCAGAACCGCCCCTGATGTCCTTGGGGAAGAGTTCAGATCAAAAACCACACAGTTATATGCACGAACATTCAATACGTACCTAAATATGTCATTCTCAGGCCGGTAACAACTTATTTTTTCCTCTTTTATATCTTATTTTCCTTTAAACCCAGAGCAAAAGAGTTGACCTTTTGTGACTGTCAGTAATCTTGTGCAGGACGGAACCTTTCGTCATTTTATTCTGCTTTTTATGACTGAGAAAAGAATAGTGGTTTGTCATTTATGACATAACTTTAAAGCTGAGGGCAAAAGCAGCTTAAATAAAGACCAAAAACTGCGTCAAAATGCTCCATTCAGAGTCATTTGGTGGACGTCATGGGTTTAGTCACCCCTTTGGTCTTGTACGTGAGAAAATGGGCTCTCGTTCTGATTCTTTTACCCTGATTTCTTACTGCTCAAAGCCTAAAGAACTATATCATATTATTTTTCTCTAAGTTTTTCTCTCTAAACTTAATATTCACCCACTTTGTTTCTTTCACCACATAAACTTCAAAGACAAAATGTCAAAGCTGATTATTATGAACACTCGAGTGGAGAAAAAGTGATAATATTCATTAAATTCCACCTTTAATTGTGCCATCAGTCATATTTTGTGTAAATAAACAAACAAATTCAGCTTTTACCATAATGACATTTTCCATCAGTCATGGATAATCACATGCAAGCATAAGAGGGCAATTTTAGTTTAATGCACTTGAATCTACTGGAGTTTTAATGCATTTACATTTATGTAATTCCATTTTTTTCCAACACATTTAGAGACATGTTTCTACATTTTCTTGTAATTCCTGATTATTCGTTAGTGAGACTCTAATTTGGACACATATTTACGTCAACACTTCAGAATATTTCAGCACTGTTTATGGGGACCTTCCCTCAAATTTAAGTACTCTGACTTATGCAAATTACTCCATCTAGTTTGTATATTTTATGACCTCTGCAGCAGTTTTCCTTTTCGATGAGACCGACATGTTTTCTTAATCATTAAGAACGGCTACAACGTCACAGGACAGATTTCTTCCAGACCCCTGGGGAATAAATTGATACTTATTCTTTTTGTTCTGGTGTCTTGCTGACAATCTGTCTTCTGCAAACCGTCAAATAATAACAATAATAGCAGGTAGTAGAGGCCATCATGACAAAATGTTCTGGACTTCTTTGCATGCTGTGTATTCAGATAAATTGTATTTTTTCGGCTGGACTCAATCTTGTACTTGAGCTCCTTTTTCTTCATGCAATTTGATTTTCAACTCTCTACTCCTGAAAAAAACCACATAATGGTTCTCTTTTGGTTTGTGGATTTTTCTGACATTCTCTGCAAGTTTAGAGACAAACGCAAAGGAAAAAAGAGCTGATGCACAAACTCTAAGTGTTTTACATCATCCAGCCACTATCTTCCATGAAAAGGTCACGTATGAAGCTGCTCATAGTGAGCGGTTTAATATATACACATCTATTTGTCATTTGGGAACTTATGGAATACCCAAATGTCAATCAATAAAGTCTTTTACCAAATTGAATTTCTTTAAATGGTGAAATCATAATCTCCTATCATTCAGGTCACTATGTTCTAAACAGAAACTCATTTTTTTACTTATAATTACAGGGTGTAGCGAGTAAAAAATATGTCCTAATGATGAGTATACTGTACATCCTGAGCATTTACTGACCTAAATATGTTTTAAATGTGTTTAATTAATGCATCAGAGGAAATGATGTTTACATATGGATTATTTTTCCTTGATTCCTGAGATTCAATAAACATACAGAAGCTCTGGGGAAAAATGATCCTTTCGTCCCTCGGTACTCCAGCTGAAGTCCCCGTGTCTCACACCATCCGTCTGTCACTTGAGAACGAGACCTCAACATGTTTGAAGCCCTCTGATTTTACGCACAGACTCACTCCCGACTCACACGAGTCATGCAAATTTTTCTGGTTGACCTTAAACTGGAGCCAGTGAATGAACATTAAAAAACTAATAGCAAAATCAATAGAACATAGAAGAACCCTCTTTCCCCCATAACAGCACGAGTTAATTGTAAAATATATACAGTAAACCATAAAATGACTCAGAAAAGATAACATTTTGTAAAAAGTACATGTTAAAATTAAAAAATATTCCACTACAAAACCTTAAAATTGGCCAAATTATTTATAAAACAAATGTTTTCTTGCATCTTTGTTAGTTTGTTTGTTTATTTATTTATTTATTCATTTATTTATTGTGATGTGATTTTTTTATTCTACTGATTTTTTGTGTATTCACTTTGTGTTTCTCCGCCAGAGTCTGCATAAAAACAACAACACTCTAATTAATATTCTCTAAATATCCGTACTCAAACTGCAGGCAGTGGCTATGCAATGAAATAAACCAGCTAAGCAAAGAATAAATCAGAGTTTTTCACATTCCTGTGAACAGATAAATAATCCTGCTCACCATCCTGCTGTTTCTCTGAGTCCTGACCACTAACTAATCAGTTCCAGATCAAACGTCATCACAGAGTCCAACCCAGTCATTAATCTCTTCACGTCCCTGCCCTCTTATTGGCTCGCTGTCATTTCCACAGATATCTCAGATATTTCTCTCCCTCCACTCTCTGCGAAGTCTCCCCCCGTCTCTCTCTGTTTAAAACAGCAGGTTCAGCTCACTAACTACAGGAAGCACAACGTCAGGGTCTGCGATTCACACACCTTTCACACCTTCAGCTGCTCCTCGTACGGAGAAACAACAGAACAGGTGAGTTATATGATTTTACCATCATAGAAAAAAACTGAATATGTGTACATAAACCCATATTTATGTGCATTTATCTTTTTTAAAATGAAATGAAAATGAAATGAATTACAAGAAAGTCAACATCAAAGGTTTTTTTATGACATTTTTTTATGGATGTAAACATTTTGAAAAGCTTCAAGTACTTTCTTTTAGTGGTTAATTAAGAATAAATGTGTGTTTTGGACACAGAGACTGCTGGGAATTGATTGTTTGCAGTTCTATTACAAACTATACTGCTAAAAATAAGTGTATATATCTGCTGAATGAGTCTCTGAGCGCAAATGTAGATTGTTGTTCTTCATGTTGCATTTAGATGCCAGCGGGATCCAATTTTATAGTTCCTCTCCTTTGCAAATACAGACCTTAGGCTGTGATGTTTGTGTGTTGTAGTGTGAAATGCATCCTTTGTCACCATGAACTGACGGCATGACAGCATGTGCTGCAGAACTGAGTTGAAGAAATAAGAGTTTAATTTAAAAATGATGTGCTGTAAGAAGTATATTGGTGAATCATGAGGTCACGCAGCAACACTCTGGCAGATTTCAGGTGCAGACATGAGCTGCTGTGTGACGGCTTGTATGCAGATGCCAAGCTGAAGACAGGAAGGAGTTAGAAAGTAACGACGGGTGTATCTCATAACTGGGACATCAAATCATTTTCTGCATTTTGATGAAGTCTATTCAACAACTCACAGCTGGCAGAAATCAATGACACACCGGTGAACTGACCTTCACTGTTATTTGTTCAGAAATACAAAAAAAAAAAAGACACATCTACTCATTCGTGATCCTCAAAAGCAGAGAGGGACCACAAACTGAGACAACCTCTAATTTGCTCCAAAATTCTAGCAGGTTATCACCAATCCTACATCACATGTCAAAATAATCAGTATTCCAATTGGCTCCTGATTAATACAGGATGTATTTTTAAAGCTATACTCAGTTCATAACACGTATCCTCCAGCGCACAAAGCCCTTTCCTCTATAGGTTTATGTGAAATAAGCTCTCAAGCTCAGTTATAATAAGGGAAAGTCACAGCAGGAGCGTGTCCTCTGAACGTTTCACTCATAAATACAATGACCTTGTCAGTCCTTTAAAGCAGCACAGCCAGTGTGCATTTAAAAATCATTTGAAATAGATGTCTTTTTCTTCACATAAGCATGAATTTAAGTGACAACCCAGATGTCATTTAAATCCAGTTTTGAGTTATAACTGAAAAATCTTGCACAGGAAACTGAGACCCAATTAAAACTTTCCGTAGCAGCTATAGAAGACAAAGTCTCAATGAAATTCCCTGTTTGGTACTTTTTAATTATAAAATAATTACCTGAAAGATTTGAGAGGTAACTGTTGCAAAAATGAATCTCGTGTTTCTTCCTCTGCACTTTGCAAATTACACTAATTAGTGGTGTATATGTGAAGTATAAAGAAAAGTGCAGCTATTAAGAGTTTGTGCTGTACCTGCAAATTACGCCATGAAATAAACTGATGATGTGCAAAAATAAAGAATGAGCATGTTAGCAAAGAAGAATGATGGTCATAAATCTTATTGATGACCACAGATTTACAGGTTTGATCATTTATGTGCTCTATACTGTGAGGATTTTAGACACGCAAAGGATTTTACATTTATATTCATTCGTTTTTCGTTCTTATTTCAATTTTTTTGCACAGAAGAGCAAAGAAGCATGCTCACAGCTTCTTCTTCCCACAGCTCTTTAATGCATCTCTGGGATCCTACATCATTAAATCCTGTTGAGATCTGCTGCTTCGAACCATTCGAGTCCTCGCAGGGGCAAAATCCTCTTTTAAGAGTTTGTTCAAAGATGTAAGTGTGTAGCCTTTGCAGTCACAGAGCTTCGGCACTTTTTGTATAAAGGCAGGCTGTTGTCAATAACGCACACCTGCACATTTACAAAACTCTGCCATTAAAGGCTCTTCAGGTTTGCTTCCATACAAAAGCCTTTCAGACGTCTTCTGCAGATCTTGGCACGTCATTTTGACATTTTTAAATCAAATCACATGTTGCATTAGACAGCTGGATGCAAAGAAAAGGTTTTTCTTTGAAGATTTATCAAAAAATGAAACATTCTGGTCATTCCTTTATATAAACTTGGCAAACTCAAAGCTAAAAGCGGAAGTAAAAGTGCATGCAGAAATGATTTGAGACATTTATTTCACCTGTAATCTCGTGCAGCTGTAGAAGAAGAGTTTAAAAAAAAGAAATGCAGCTATAAAAGTTTTTTTTTTTTATTGTTTTTGTTTAGCTTCAGTTTGAAGATTTTTTGTGTTTGACATAATCTTTAGCATGGATATTTTGTCTACATTTTGCATGTACATGATAAACTGACCTTTGCAGAGGTTAATAATGTTTAGCTGTAAACCTGCTTCACTGTATTTCTGTGCAACGCAGGTATTGACAGATTGAGCTCTGCTCCCATGGAGGGTAATCACAGCGGCTCGACTGGAAGCACGCAGCCGTTACAGGCTGACAGCCGCGTTTACGAGGTCGCAGTGCAGAGCAACTTCAGCAACCTCAGCTCCCAGTTTGCAGACGTGGCCTTGCTGCAGACTTTCAAACCTCTCATCATCCCGTGCTACGCCTTCGTGGTGGTGGTGGGCGTTGTCGGGAACTACCTCCTCCTCTACGTCATCTGCCGAAATCGCAAGATGCACAACGTCACCAACTTTTTCATCGGCAACCTGGCCTTCTCTGACATGCTGATGTGTGTGACGTGCATCCCGTTCACTCTGGCCTACGCCTTCAACCCTCATGGCTGGGTGTTTGGTCGCTCCATGTGCTACCTGGTGTTCCTCATCCAACCTGTCACAGTGTACGTTTCAGTCTTCACACTCACTGCTATTGCTGTGGACAGGTGGGTGAAAATTGTATTACTCGAGTCACTTGAATTATTCTTTTGTCATTTTCATTTCAGTCTTTGCTGCTACATTTGGGCAAAGATACTCCTAATGAAACGGAGATCAAGTGAATTCTGTCACTGTATTAGATTCTTTATGGCACTTCTTTGAATATGAGATTAAAATTGCAGAGGCCGGAATTCATCAGTGAACAAAAGCAATCACCACACTCGTCAGAAAATTAGGAAAATAAAGAGAAAACTTGATTGATGCAAATGGTTGAAAATGGGAAAATCAATGATCAGGGTGTGTTTGGGTCTAAGAAGTGATTAGGTAAGTAGGAAATTTGAATCAAACACAGTAAATTGCATTTGTTTAATTTTGGGGAATAAATCAGAACCTTATTATTCTGATTTGTAAATGTGTTAAAAATTAAAAGATCTGTCTCCTAATATGGAAAAAGTTTAGTCATCACAGTATAACTTCCTCTGTACGTTTACACAAACACTCTCAACACCAGCTTTCTCCTTTATTGTAGTTGTTTAGTCCTTAAAGTTTAAAATATCGATGATTTCCCCTGTTTCCTTCTTAACGAGACACTTTCCAGTGTCTCGGGTCACAGAGTCTGTTCTGTGCAAATGTGATTGCCCTATTGAAAAGCACACCATTATTCCACTGAATTCATGCTTCAGAGCAGCTTAACTCATTTAACATTTCCACATTAACTAACCATCTGAGCAGGAGACTTGAACTTTCAGTATAATCAGGCTGCAGGGAGCTCAGCGGCATTATGTCACTCATTACAGGTCCTGATTAACCGTCCGTTAATATAAAATCGACTAAAATAAAGTCTGTCTAGAAGAAGATTATCCAAAAAGTGTAAACATTAAAACAACTATACAACCAGACTGCGTGATATTAAACAATGTACAGCTACAATATTGTTGTTGAACATTGTTAACCGGAATAAACCCTAATTTTTACTGGGTATTGCGTTGACAGTAAATTCTTAATTATATTGTTGAAATGTGAATTTTAAAATATGCAAAATTAGGTTCTGTTCTGACTTTTTTGCAGGTATTATGCAACAGTTCACCCTCTGAGGAAGCGGACCTCGGTGGCGACTTGTGCCTACGTCCTCACTGGAATCTGGCTGCTGTCTTGTGGTTTGGTGGCTCCTGCTGTGACTCACACTTACCACGTTGAGTTCAAAGAAGAAGGTTTTACTATTTGTGAAGAGTTCTGGTTGGGTCAAGAGAAAGAAAGACGGGTTTACGCATACAGCACCTTGTTAGTTACGTATGTCCTCCCACTGTCGGCTGTCTTTGTGTCTTATCTCTGCATAACTGTCAAATTAAAGAAATGTGTTGCCCCTGGCAACAGGACACAGGACCAGGTAGGCATTCACCAGGCTCGTAAGAGGAAAATCTTTCGCTTAGTTGCACTTCTGGTGTCGGCCTTTGCAGTCTGTTGGCTTCCCATTCATGTGTTCAACGTCCTCAGAGACATTGACATTCACCTGATAAACAAGCGCTACTTCCTACTCATCCAGCTGCTGTGCCACCTGTGCGCCATGAGTTCCTCTTGTTGCAACCCTTTTCTCTATGCGTGGCTCCACGACCGCTTACGCTCTGAGCTAAAGAAGATGCTAAAGTGTCATCATCGCATAGGCGTCCCTGCCAGTCACTGTGCTGCAGGAGTGGTTTTATAATTACCTGCTTGGAATCTTCTCCATATTTTCTGCAGATGGAGACTTTGGCTATTTGTAGAAAAAGTCAATATATAAAACAGTGCTCTGATTGTGAAGTCAGTTCTGCCTTGAGCCAACATTTTGACAAGTTTCTAAACTAAGTCGGACTTTGAAAAACTTTCAACTGCTTTTGCTCGTTTTATCAAAATAACACCAAACTCTCTGATGACACTGATGTCTGAGTAAAGAAACAGAAACTTGAAGAAGTTGTGCAACATTTTAGCATTAGTTGTTACTGGCTAGTAATAATTCTAAATTGGACACGCTCCCTTCATTATGTGGTTACAAAAGCAGAGATCATCTGAAGGAGGTTCAGAGGAAAAATTATAAGCAGTTAATGCTGTTAATGACTTCAGTTTGGAGAAACAGAAAAATCTGACTGGACTAACAAGTGAACAGCTTGTACAAGTGGATTGCTGCTAAATTAAAGCAACTCCAGTTGGTATTACCTGGTTATTTACATAGAAATATACAGTTATTTGAACAGTGACAGCACCAGCAGCTAGCTGTAGCACTTCCGGTGAAGCCTGAGGCACTTGCTGCAGGATTATTATTATATTTCTGCTGAAAATTCATGTAATGCAAAACTAATAGGGATGTAACAGTTTCTAAAATACAGTTTGCATAAACTGTTTTGACATTTTAGAGACTGAAGCAGTCTATTTTTGGATTTGGTCTCACTTGGAGTAGCTATTAGCTCGTCATTTAGGCCAAAACTAATCTTCACTTCTTCAGACTGAGGCTGCTGCAGGATAAGGGCGAGCCAATCAATTCTTTCTTAGAATTGTAAGTGGCAAATATGGACTTCAGTGTTTGTAGTACTGTTTCCAGGAACTACTTACAAAAAGCTGAAATCTACTTTTACCTTCATCTCTTATAAGAACCAGTAAGAAGCCAGACAAGATTTTGCTTGATGAGAAAAAAGGTGTAGCTATACGGGATATGAAGAGAAAATTAAACCATCAGTTTAAATTGTCTTTGGAAATAGTCACCGCAAATATGATTTTTTCTACCATAATGTCAGCTGTGATTGTTTTTGTCCTTCTTGAAACAGTGTGAAGTGAAATTTATGAAGCCGGCTCCCTCGAGAAGCGGATGAATTTACACCAACGTACAAGTCGTTTAATTATTTCTGATAGCCTACTTCATTCAGCTGATGTATGTACGACTCTGTGTTGCAATTAGTGCTGCGATGTTTCAGGGTTTTTGCCAGTTTGTGCGGAAACACACTATGCTGATTTGCCTTGCAATAAAATAAACACGAGGAAATTAATCTTAAAATAATTAGATCATTAACTTTCTTTCCAATAACCAAGGGATAACAGATCAGCTGCTAAATTCTAATAACTGCCACATTCTTTTCTTGTGTTTGTCTCACAGCTTTTCGTCAAAAATCTTTGACAGCAGCTGCAATATGACACGAAATAAACAAAATAAACCTGAAGAGATGCTCTTAAAATAATCCTAAACCATGTTGCATCATTAAACTCTCAGATTGTCAGTTTTTATACACATACTTGTTGCATGTGTTGTATGTAAAATGTGTAAACCTGTAATTAAAGCCTATATTCTGGGATGTCTTCTGCTTCAGATAAGTAGTAAATGTTGGATTTAAATGATTTAAACTTGATCAGATGCACAGGTGCATTTACTCATTAGCTGTTGGTGAAATACAATGTGTTTGCATAACAATTAGATTTACTCAGAATACTGAAATGTGATTTACTGATGTCGTAAATCATGTGGGCAGCGTTTGGTGGTTGATAGATGGGGTTTATTGTACAGCAGTGACAATAACATATTGTGTGGACATAGAATTTGTATCTGCTATGCAGTTAGTTTGAAATACCTAAAAAGTGAAATGAAAGAAAATCAATACAATATTTCGGGTTTAGCTTTGAACGCTTCTGTGTTTACCCAAATAGAAGCTATCAGATGCAGTCAAAAAAATATTTAAAAAAAACAATCTAATTTTGTTCTTTGCCAAAACAAAAAGATCAAATTGTAAAAATGTTGATCGTGAGAATCAGAAACTATAAAAAAACACGATGCAGGATTTGACACATCCATCGTCAGATGCTGCGGTACAGATCCAGGAGATAACCCTAACCCTCCAGCAGCTTCTGGGTCTGATGGAAAATCTCCGATGGGAGGGAACCAGGAGGAATCAGATGACTGAACCACCTCAACTGACTCCAAACTCCCACTGGACACAGATGTTCTTCACTTTATCTCCAAGTCTGAGCCTGAACACCAAACTGAGAAACTCATTCAGTAAAACAGAAGCATGAACGATATTAAAGCAAAAAGAAAAACAGATGTTTATTCATAAAAATATCAATAAATTCAAATAATTCAACAGAATTTCAATTAAAGGGTTTAATGAGTCAAATAAAGGTGAGAAACCTGCAAGTTGAACAAGTGAATTGGATGAAAAGAACAGAAAAATTCTGTCATCAACAAACAAAAACTTGTACTAAATAAATAAAACTAAATCTGAGATTATATTAATAAAGATTAACCTCTCATGACACCTGCCCGCTGCCAGATGGAGACAGTATTTTCTGACTCCGGGCAAATTCTTGAACTTCTTTTGAAGATCGGATGTACGAATCAATTTCACTGTCGGAGATTTCCTCATCTCCGGTTACAATCAGCTCCGGCTCAACTCTTCTTCTCTTTGCATGAATCACACACGGGGGAGCAAATAGAACTCTTTTCCCCCAGTTCGGTTCTGGTTCTTGGATCTGATGGTTGTTTTCTTCCTCTGTCTCCTTTTCACTGTTCGAACTTTGCGGTTCTACAGAGGAACCGTCGGCAGTTTGAGTCATGTGCTGGGAGATTTGGGAGGCCCCTGTTGGGTTTGCAGAGCTGCTCTGACAATCGGCCTGCATAGTGTCCTCATGGGTCCTCAGAGCCCGTCTTAGAAGAGTTTTCCTGTGCTCCAGAATGTCCCCCACCAGCGGAATGACGCTATAAGGCGTCAACGTTTCCCTGACCCAGGGAATCTCCTTACCAAGCTTACACAGCATCTCTTTCAGCTCAGTTATTCTAACCAAAGCAGGGTTGTACTTCTGCACTTGAGCTAACTGGCAGAATTTATCCAGGGAGAATTTCATGCGGTGCTTGTTGGGTTTCAATGACTGCCAGGCCAAATATACTGCCGCCATCATGATCGATAGCGGCTTCCGACCGGTCACAATCCAGGAGTCAGCAGCCAGCTCCACCAATGCTACAGCTCGTTTGACTAAATCCTTAGAGTCCTCCGCGAATTCTTCAGGAACGTGACTCGAACTTATTTTGTATCTGTCAAAGAGAAAAAAACATTCCTATAAGATTCTGATTGAATCCAAGTGACTTCAGCCAAACAGGGCTAAATCAAAGTAAATCTGTAAATGAGTTAGAGATCTGAGGGATTTCTACTCCAACGAGAAGCTCAAAGATAAAACAAGATTAATGTCAAATAACTCCTATGAGACAAGTCTGAAATTTTAATCAAAGTTCAAAGCTGAACGGCTCCCGAAGGCAAAAGAGAATAACATCAACCATCAATGGCTGGAAATAAAAACAATGATTTAAATTCACAAGCTGAAAATATGGAGTGAGACTAGATTCACATCCTGTTTAATTCATCTTTTACGATTTTAACAGCACGAACTGTCTGGAGAAACATTTTTATCACTTACTCCTGACAGTGAGCTTCCATGACATCAGTAGCATTTATGATTGGCGCCTCGATGTTGAGGATCTTGATCAACTCCTTATAAACTTCTCCCACCAAAAACTGGTCAGAGTTCAACACGGAGTTGATGGTTACCATGGTGATCGGCCAGTTCATCTGCCTGCAGCTTACGAGCACGCAACAGCCAGCAAGAACTTCTTTCTTCTGGAGGCTCACTCTGATGAAACTCTGGTGCTTGTACGCCTGTTTGAAATACGTCTGCGCCACACCTTCAATTTCACTGCAAACCCTGAGAACCCGACCTATTTCTTTCACGCGCTCCAGACCTTGAGGAACAACAACAAACAATGTACATGTATCAAGAATTTTATTTGGTGAAGCTATGCCTGCTTGTAGATGATCTCTTTCAATGCAATTAGATTCAGCTGTGTCTGAGCAGGGAGACTTCAAAAAACCTGCAGCCACACCGGCCCTAGTGGACCTGGATCCCCCACCCCTAGTTTAAATATTTGCAGCTTTTTTTGCTCATTTTGGGTTCTCTTTTTACTATTTTTATATTCAGGAAGGATATAATATGTAGGCTAGTTTTTTAATCTTCTCATTTGTTAAAGCATAAAAAGAACAAAACTGAAACTTAAGCAAACAGATAATTAACATAAATTGTATTTATAAGCTGTTTGCTGTGAGCAGCCTGTCAGAAATTCTGATTTTATTCTCAGTTTCTTTAATGGAATCAAGTAAAAATATCCAAATTAACAGTCAATGCACATAGATTTGCATTTTTGCACCAACAAATTCAACCCAAAAGCAATATTAGAATTTAAATCCTTAAATATATGCAGAGTGCAGTGGATGCAAATGTAAGATAAGTTAAATAAGATAGACTTGCTGCTTTGAAGGGACGGCTTAAGACTTTTTCACAGGACTTTTGTTAAACAATTAATTTAATTTCCTCTGGGGAAAATATCTCACCTTTAATCAGGTTTACGCATGGTTTTTTGGCTTCAGCGGTGGTTCTGCTGTAACTGACTTCTATAAAAACGCAAACCAAGGAAACCAAAATTAACACAAATCTTGCAAAAATCCACGTGACACTATTCAAAACTAAAAAAAACAGGTTTATCCGGACGAGCCACACAGAACTCAATTTAAGGTAATTTTCCTACCGGAACCTCCGCTTGGAACCAGAAACCCCTCCGACACCACGGAGCCGCAGTCCACACACACCACCTGGGGCTGGGAGTACAAAGTATCGTCTTCAATGTTGGTTGAACCGCAGTCCAGACAGACCAAACCGGGCGAAGGCATGATTCTGTAAAAACCCCAAACTACAGGCTACAATTAAACATGGATTTTTGCTGTTTCACACGGAACGATACACCGGATACACCAACGTCTGAGGTGGGCAGTTTAAAAGTGTTCGGACAGATACAACAGAACGCTACAGAGTTCCGCCTTGCGGACGGTCAAAAATATTACAACTTAAACTAAATAAATTAAGAATAATAAAAAAAAAAAATGTAAATCAAACTGAGTACAAATACTGACACCCCCTCTCCCAATCAATTAAAACTCACTGGATAAAAATAGTGATCAAAGACAATAAACATATTCAGTGTTTTTATTAGTCTTGGGCAGTGAAAGGCATTTTCAACTCAGTGTTGTTTATTGAGTGAACAAATCCAATTTCTAAAAAATTACAAACTTTATAGTCTACAGTGTGTTTACCAAAGTTGAGGGGTTTGTTGTTCTGTGCTTAAATGATAAAATATTTAATTTCTCGTTATGAATGTTTTTTAAATAATGAAATCAGTTTTTGAAATAGGTTTAAAAGATTTCTTAACATTTAGACTTTCAATATTCTAATAGAAATTCCATGAAAAGCAAACTTTTTGGTGGGTGCTGAAAAAAATACTCACATGTAATTCTTCTCTCATCTGAACACCATAAACATAAAGAACATGTTTGTTTCAAATTAAAGGATTAAAAACAAGGGACATAAAATCAAAAATCTTTATTTTTTTCATCATATTAAACAAATAGTGCTGTTGAATCAGTTCTTTCAGTACAGAACATTTCAGTATTAATTATGTGAAATGTAATTAAAGTGCTTTTTGTTCATTCACAGAAAAAAAATCTGAAACTTTAACAACTTTACAGTTTGATACAATGAAGAAATTTCATATAGAAACATTAATTCAGAGACTTAACACATATATACACATTCTTCACAAGTATCACAAAAAGAAAGTGTTGTTAAACCAAAATCAACTTTATTTTCAACATTTATTCTATACTTTTCAGTAGCAGATATGTCCATTTTAAAATTTAAACTACTTCATAAACTTCAGTTGTCTGAGTAAGCTGCTCAGCAAGTCTTTAACAGTCACGTTTTTCATGCGACACTGTAGTGATGGAAGTCGAGGATCCAATCTCAATCATGGGTGTAAAACTGCATGGGCAGCCTACTTCAGAGAGCTCATGGACATGAGGATACTTGGCTGCTCTTCAATAACACGAACCAGTAAGTTATCGATGTACAGCTCCAGCTCCGATATCTTCCTGTCCCTCTCGGTGAGCTGGTTCTCCTGTTTCAGAACCAAAGAGATCAGTTCCTCCCGAGTCAGCTGAGAGTACGGCCCTGTAATCACAGCATCAACCTGTAGGAGGAGATAAAGCCGACAGATGTTAACACACTCGGTGATAACTGAGACTAAAAGAACATTAACTGAAACAAAAAAAAGACCTTTTTATTGAGTTGAACTCCACCGCAGTCCAGTCCAGCAGGTTTGTTATCAGTTTCCATTGGAACAGCTGGAACAGGCTGCTGTTCCACAGGATTAAGAGGTTTTACAGTTTGAAGTCTGCAATGAGAATCAACAATCAGTTGAAGATATGGTTGAATTAAACTGTTATTTTCCTCTTAATTACTGAACCGTCTCACCTGCGTGAATTTGCAGGCGGTCCTTCCTCCTTCACACCTGCCTTATTCTGCTTAGATTCTGTGTTTGGAGTCTGTTTGACCGCTGGCTGTGGGTTACAGGGGTTATTTCCCAGTACCATCATGCCACCTGTAACTGCACCTTCATCACTGTTCTGATGGATCAGAGGTGGTAAAGGAGCACGGGCTCCCTTCGAGGATCTGATTTTGAGCCGAGCCGACTCAGTCTTATCAGAGACTGCAGCTGTATCATCATGACCTAGGAGCTCATTTTCATCCTCATCATCTTCAAATGGGTTCAAGCTGTGAACAGTTCTGAGCTGTTTTGTCTGCAACAAATCTCCGCGAGACGTTCTGTCGACAGAAACATTCGTTTTAGATCCGGGTGACGTCTCCTCCTCAGCAGACGGAGGTCTGGATGGTGCGGGGCGTTTACTGCATCTGGTTTGATTGTTTTGTATCTCACTCTGGCTGATCTTTAAATCTTCTGAAGGTCTGTTCAGCGGAGGAATCACTTGCACCGAGCGCTGAGGAGGAACGCAGACCGTTTTGACATCTTTTTCTTTACTTTGCTTGTTAGTTTGTGACAGATGTGTCAACGCCTCCTCCTTCTGGCTCTCAGGCTGATTCCTTCCCGGAGGCTGAGGAGCTGGTCTCTTCTCCCGCTGAGCATTAATCAGGTCTTTTTCATCAACTACGCCGGTTCTTGCTGACGACTGACAACTGGAAACGAGACACAGAAGACATGAAGTGTGGGCAAACTTCCACTTTTTAATTAAAAAAAAAAGGACTGTCAGGTTAAATTATTGAAAAACAAGGAAATTTCAGCTCAAATTAAGCTTCACATGGATTTAATGATCAAAAAATAGTTGGCTTGAATGTTGAAAGGAATTTAAAAAGAGTGCCACATTAATTTTCTATTGTTTTCTTATCACTTATAATTTCAATGCTATTTCTAATAATGGATTACTTAAAAAATCTCTACAAACGTCGGTGTGTGTTATAATTTTCACTTGTTTGCTTGATATATAATATGGAGGACTGTACAATGAGTCCATGTCTCCATTTCATTTTGCACACTAAGCTGAAGGCCATGCAGTTTTAATGCTAGTGTCCAATTTCTGCAGACTTCTAAAGACGGGTTGAGTTGAACTCTTGTGACAAACAGAACAGAAGATGAAGAACATTCAGAAAACACACTGCATGTAAAATGTTGAATATTTTCATTAAGCAATTCAAATTCAGTTGAAGTCATCGATTCATAATGGCGCCATAGTGAAAAAAAGTCACGGTAGCTCGTGTTATATTGTGTTTTATTGGGATTTTAATTGAGTTTTTCGTTTGTTTTCTCATTAAAACATTTGGATTAAAACGTTCCTGTATTGGTTTGGATTCTGTGCTGACAGGAGATTTACACTGACGGCACCTTTTCACCATCGGGATATTATTAATTGGGGATGGAGGAGTGGCTTGTTTTGGAATTTCAGCTGTTCTTTGGTAGGAAATCCAAAAACGGATCCTTTGAAAACGAGATGTTGAGGTAGGATCAGGATGTGTTGAATGATGGAGACGTCACTGCTAAATATTTTGCGTAGACTGTTAATTTATTATTGTCTTAACATTAAATAGATTTTTTAAATTTTCTTGTGCACAATCCTGACAAATGCTCAAATGCTCATATCCAAAGGTTTGTGCGGTTGATTCCATAAAAACATATCAATAAATTAATAATCTATACAGTGTTAACATGTATTGATTGAACTGACCTTTGTAGAATAATTTCGACTTTATTTGTCGGGCCGTGAGGTTCAGGAGAAGAATCGAGGGTTTCCTCAGGAAAGTTTTCATCAAATGGGTTAATGGAAGCAATTTCTGCTTCTCTTTGCTCTCTCTTTGTTTGGTTTTTCCTCTTTTCTTCACTTGCTTCCTTCCTTTCCTTCTCTTCCCTCCTAACCCTCTCTTCTTCCTCCAGTCTCCTCATCTCCTTGAGTCGCTCATTTTCTTCCATTTCTTTTCTAGCCTTCTCCTCTTGTCTGATTCTTTCCTCTTCCTTTAGTCTCATTTCCTTCTCTTTCTGCATCCTCTCTTCTTCTTCTCGTCTCAGCTTTTCTTTAGCTAACCTCTCAAGTTCTTCCTGTTTCCTCAGCATCTCTTCTCTCTTCCTCTCCTCCTCCTCCCTTTGGACTTTTTCTTTCTCAATCCTAACCCTCTCTTCTTCCTCCTTTCTAATTCTCTCTTCTTCCTCACGTTTCAGCTTTTCTTTCGCTAACCTCTCAAGTTCATCTTGTTTCCTCAGCATCTCTTCTCTCTCCCTTTCTTCTTCCTCTCTTTGCATTTTTTCTAGTTCAAGCCGAACCCTTTCCTCTTCCTGCTTTTTAATTCGCTCTTCCTCTTTTCTCGTTTCTTCCATCAATCTCTCATGTTCTTCTCTCTCTTTTCTAGCCTTCTCCTCCTCAAGTCTCCTCATCTCTTCTTTCTCAAGTCTTTCTTCTTCCTCTCTTTGCCTCCTTTCTTTTTCTTTTCTCACAAGTTCCTCCTCTTTTTGTCTCCTCTCTTCTTCCTTCAGTCTCTTTTCCTCTGCTAACTTCTGCTCTTCCTCCAGCCTCCTTCTCTCCTGAGCCTTCTCCTCTTCCTCTCGCTGCCTTTTTTCTTCAAGCCTCCTATTTTCATCGATTAATCTCATCTGCTCTCTTTCCTCCTCCCTCCTCTTTTCTTCCTCCTCCTTCTGAATCCTCTCCTCTTCCTCCCTTTTAACTCTCTCTTCTTCTTCCTGTTTTAGTTTCTCTTCAGCTAACTGCTCAATCTCTTCTTGTCTCCGCAGCAGCTCTTCTCTCATCTTTTCCTCTTCCTCCCTCTTGATTTTTGTTCTCTCTTCTTCCTCATGTCTCAGTTTCTCTTCAGCCAACCTATCCAGCTCCTCTTGTTGCCTCCTCAGAGTTTCTTCTTCATTTCTCCTTCTCTCTTCCTCCATCTTTATCTTTTCTTCTTCCTCCTTTGACTCATCCAAACATTCCTCTGTATTTTGAGCTTGTTCTTCCTCCTCTTCTTCTTCTTCTTCTTCCATGCATGATGAATACTTCCTCAGCTCTCTCAGTGAATCCACTGATGGAGGTGACCTTTCAGGTTCATCCTCCATTGATCCGTGACCTGAACTAGTCAGGCTGAAGCTGGAGGCACCGCGAGATGTTCGAGGTTGAGGTTCTTCACAGTATACATGACTGCCATTGATGCACAGATTGCTCTGCTCCACAGGAGCCTGTTTTTGACGGCCAAGCGATGAATCTTTGGTGTCCGAGCTCCCGGAGCGTTTATGTAGTGAGAACTTGAACTTCTTTTTACCTGAAAGCAGATGATCATGTTAATGTCTGCAGTGACACAGGGGGAATGTAAAGATGATAAAGTTCTGACCTTCAGAGGAGTCCACATTTAGACCAGATGATTGGCTGCCACTCAGCGGCGCGTTCTTTGCAGGTAGCACCGACATCGACTGAGACATGTTCCTCTGGAGGTTAGACTTTGGAGCAAACAAAGACTTAATTTTGGGTTTCTTAGATTTTCTGTCCTTTCCTCCTTTTCCCTCTGCGTCACCGTTTGCATCCTCCTCCTCACTGTCGGTCAGAACCTGAGTCAAAGACGGCACAACAGAAACGGGATCCAATTCCTTTTTCTTGCCACGAACTTTGTCCTTGAACTTGCCGAGGCGAGAACGAGATTTTCCTGCAGCGGAGAGGTCGAACATGCTGGCAGTCATGTTGTTTCTCATGAACTGGATGTCCAGAAGCACCTCTCCTCGGTCTTTGTCCGGTTTGCCGGCCTTGTCCAGTAACTTAAACCATCTGCCAAAAACATACAGACTATTAGAGAATCTAAATGAAAATAAGCAGATAAAAACAAATGTTTGTACTGCTGCTACAATCGGTCACTTGCCAAGGTCAGGGCACCTATCAGAGATGCCTCGTCTGATCAGGGTTTCTAAATTACTGGTGGTGATCTTATGAAACAGCCAAGCTTTCATGAATGTGGTTCCCTCTCATGTTGCAAAATTTTAACCCAAATGAAATTAAAGACCTAGCATTCCTTGAAGGAACGCATATATCTGCTGCCTTTCACGCCAGAGGTTCAAAACAAGATCGATATTTGAGACGACAATGAAATTATAGTCATTTTGGTCAAACCTTAAAACAACATGCATATTTGGGTGATGAAAGTTTCCTTAAACGTGATCAGTGGTTCATTTTGCTACCATACAGGTAAAAACACCTTTACATACTGTATTTGGTACGAGGTAATAAAAAAAATACGATAATGATATTTATCTTCATAGTGTTATGCCTCACATGCTCTGTTTGGGATTCCACGTGTCTCTCCAGACATTTAACCCAGCAGAGTGTCAACAAAAGGCTGAAAGGGAGTTTTGGTTTTAATCCAAGGAGATTAGCCTTTGCTTCTTACACAGTACCAATCTCTAGTTAATCCTGTATTTACCTTTTAAACACGAGCACAAAAACAGAATGAACTCCCAAGAAAGATCCACATAAACACTCAGATGAGACAGCTGCAGTATAACTTGAAAGTTTGGCTCAATGAAAAATCTCAAATATAGAAAATTAGGAATAAAAAATAACATTGCATCAACTTTCTGCAGCTTATTGAAGTTCTGTCCTCAAGATTCACATACAGTAATTTCACAAAGAAAGGACAAAATGATTCAGTCAGCATAAAATGTGCTTATGAGACAAAAACAGGAGGACAGCTCATCACTGAGAAAACAAGTGACTAAAATCTGGATTCCAAAGGAAATGAGAAAATGAGGAAGGGGCACCATGTCTGAAAAGAGTGGAGGGGAAAAATCCCTGAATTCTGACTGCAGGATTTAGCATTTGTCATTGTGTTTCACACAGCTGTAATAATGTCCCTCAATTTATAGGACATGCACAATATTTAATGACAGACTTTCTTAGATGCCATCACGACTTTCCTCATATTGTCCAGAAGTTACTTTGAGATTCACCCCCTCCTCAGGAATGCTTTAGATGTGCGACACAAACAAACAGGAGGGAAAACGCCTTTTCCTGGAATCTAGAGTTCGGTTCACTGCTGTCAGACCTCCCCTGCTTCCCACTTGTTGATGAACAACAAGATGTGATTTGCAACTTTGCACTATAAATATCAACTTGTTGAGCTTCAATTTTTGTTTACTGAAAGTCCTTCAACTAATGCTGCTAAACAACATTATTTATCATGCAAATGCAGAAATTTCACTTATTTCTTTTGCAGAATTATATTTATTATGAAGTGCAAGAAAAAAAAGATGTATTCACCCCGACACTGACTTCTTTACACCTTTTTTTGAAAAAGTAAAAGAAAATGGACCATTTTTTAAAAAATCAAAGACAAGCTGTCTACAGGTCTGTCATGTTACATTAACACTTATAATTAAAATATTCATTAAATTGCACAAACTCATTAATATTCTGCTCAAACTGTGAAAACAATTTGAATCAGATGTCAGAACTCCGTTCACAATGCGTCTGACTTATTAACTAACAGTTAGGACAGGAAATGATGGTGATTATTAAAGATTGACTAACTCCTGGAGCCTGAAGTAAACAAGCTGCAAAAACTGAAATAATTAAAACTCACAGCAAAAGCAAACCTTCAAAATGTACTGACCAATAGCTCAACCTTCACAGAGGAATAAATCTTTACCTTGCCTCAAAACTTTGGAGTCAGAAGTTTGCAAATAAACATTAATAAACCAAACCTTGTAAATTTGGCAAACAAGTTCAAAGTGCAGCTCGACAATATTAATTTTGAACTTGCTAGAATTGTATAAATCAGTAAATATCAGGATTTATAACAATTAATTTACATTTTGCCTAAAGAATGAATCAAAACCCCAAAACTGAACTGAAAAAATCCTGATACCTCCCAAAGAATCACAGCTTGTTTCATTATTGCTCCTAAAAAGTACAAATGGAATCAATGCGCTCAAAAATAAAAACATTTAACACCATTCAGTTTGAACAATCTCACTTCAGTCTAACAAAAGCAGAGAGAAAAGTTCCATTAGCGTCGCCATGCTCTCTGCAAACAAAAAAAAGAAGAACCAAGTTTCTTCAGTTAAATCAAACGGGAAGTTGCAAAAGTGATCGAGCATCAGACGGGTGGAGTTCATCCCACTGTGCACGAGGTGGAATTAAACCGACCTTTAACAATTCAGCTAATCTAACTCCAAGTGGTAGAAAGTTTGCTGTTCTGCCGGACAGACAGAACCAGGAGGAGGATAATGGATGACTCAACATTTTGTAGATATTTATCACACTTTCTCTCAGCACACATCCTTCCTGAGTTAATGATAACACAATACTCAAAGTGACTCCAGCCTTTCTTATCACAGAGCACAGCTGTGAGTGGGAGAACAGCTGAATAAGTAAAACAACTTGACATTGATAATGTCCAAGGTCTAAAATTGGACAGTTCTCACTGTGTTCGTGTTCCCGAAAAGGTGAAATAAAAGTGCAGAGGTGCCGAGAGCAACATTAAAAAGTGACTCACTTTGTCATGGAGGAAAATAGACCAGATAAGATCTGTGACGCCTGAAAGTTTTGACCTTTTACAAGTAGGTTTCCATGTTTATCTCATATTCATAGTTTTAATTCTGATGGCAGGTTTTGTTCATTAATGCAATCTATAATAAATTCAGCTAATTATTGCTTCTATGTGATGGTATTTAGCTCAATGCTGAAGTTGGATGAGATGTTTATTCAAAAAGAGGCAATTTGATGTATAAACAAGACAGTTTCAGTGTTGTTATCATCTGCTTCTTCCTCATTATAAATCAAAATAGCTGCAGGTTGGAGGGAACTGTGACAAAGTGAAGCAAATTCAGACGACTTTAGCAGTAAACATGGCGCAGTAAGGAAAGCAGTGAACCACATGAAATGCATTTAGTCAAGGCTGCTTGGTTTCACTGAAAGAAAAAAGAAAATGCTGACCTTACACAACTTTCACTGTTGCTATCAGTGTTTGTTTTCATTGATAAAAACAGTCAGGAATGCGAGGCCAAAGCTGTAAGTTCAGATCATGTGAACTCACCGAGCTCATGAAAATAAACACAGATGCATGAAAGACCCATTTTTACGACACTGCTCCAAGTAATGATTAAAATACTTAAAAGGCTGGTTCAGGTAAGATGTAAACAAGCCTTGATATAGTCAAATGTGCAAAACAAGTGCATGAACTTTGCATTAGCACATGTGAACATCCATTGTTTCAGAAAACAGAACTACACACAATATTTAAAAGCTAAGAGAACAAGATTTGAGTCATTTTCTTTAAATCAGCACTCATCGGATGCTCTGAAACAGTATATATATTAAATCCACTTCAACACAATGTTTTAGTATGATAATGAACAAATCATTGAATCTCATTCTGTTTAGACATCTAGTAGAATGAGGGAAAAAAAAATAATCAAAATTGTGTAATTAAACAAATAGGCAAGTTGCTTATGGATAATATTAATCCAGGGATTAAACACACCCAGCAGGATATCTTGGCACATAAAATTAAATTCTGTTATAGCCGGATTAGTTTCCCCTTTTAATCACTATTAGTTTTAAAAGGTACTTGTTTTAGAAAAAAAGAAAAACTTTCTGTTGGAATAATTATCAAGCGACATCAAACTGTGCAGGAGAGAGTTGGTTGTTGTGAAAACGAGCGGAAAATCAAATTAAAGTGATCCGTTTCATTCTCCACAGGCTGTATTGTTACCAAACCATGACAAACATTTCACAGAGCCTCCAGGAAACGGTGACAAGATGTAAAAAAAAAAAAGTACAATTTCTCTTTTAGGATGAGCTGACGTGACCTGTAAAACTTGCTGGTACCTGATCTTTTTGTATGAATTTTTAAAAAACATGAAGTAAAAGGGTTTGAATGCTTTTGCTAATTGACTTTGCATGAATTAATCAGACGGTTGCTCCTATATGGGAGTAAATTTTAATTTGCTGTGAGGTTTAAATCATCTGAAGATATTTCTCTTCTCAACAACAGGAATGAGCCAAGTCAAAGAAAATAAATCTTTTCACCTACTGCATTCATTTGCTTGAGTAAGTAAACGCTGCTTGGCGTCCTTGAGGGCTGCAGCCAAGGAAACAAATCTCTCAAGTGGGCAACAATTATACATGAAACCCTCCCAAACCAGGCCCGGGCAGCCATGCATGGCTTTAAAAGCTCACGTGATTGGAGATACTCACTCCTAAAGAGACTCTTCAAATGTACACATTTGTCTTTGTTTAATTCACTGATTTCCAAATGCTGCAGCTTAATTTATTTATTCAAATTTCTTGGGAAATTAAGGAGGATTACAGAGTTTTGTTCAGGGGTTACAAAAGGTGCAACAAAAGTGGTAAAAACTAACAAAGGTTGTTCCTTTGTGGCCCAGATTAAAATCAGTTCATTTGTTTTTGTTCTAATAATTTCCCCCATTTACTTCTTAGTACAAGACAAACTTGTTCTCTCTAATCTGACTTGAGGGAAACCAGAACAGATGGATAAGACACATCTGACTGCTCAATCAAACCCTGTTTGACAACCTGCTGAGAATAACTTTACATACCCATTAGTGAAGAATCTCAAGATTCTCTAAGTGTAGAAATTCATTAAAAGACACTTTAAACTGCAGTAAACTTTTTAAAGACATTGTGATTTGACATATTTGAAAGAAAGCAGGGTTTTATTTTAGGGTTTTCATGGTTTTTAAACTGTGAACTTACTCCGTCTTGTTGCGGGTGTTATCCTCACTGAGCTGCAGCAGGTTGATGACAGCCTGACCCAGCAGCTTGTCTGGACCCACCAGGGCCCGGTGCAGGACATGGACATGCAGCGTGCTGCGCTCCGGTCCTCCTCCCTGCAGCAGAGGCGGCAGGTCGAACGTGGCCTCCTCTTTCCACATCGGAGCCACGGTCTTCTCCACCACTGATGTCTGAAACTTCTCCTTACCCACTTGCATGAGTGCATATGCGTCATTGGTACCGCTTTTACCTTTTATCCTGAGCCCTCTGGCTTGGAGTGCGGTTACCTGGACGCTTGTGGGACACCACTGCTGATCCATTAAGGACATGTTCCCACCTGTGGACTAACAGTGTTTAAGGCCAAAGCAAAACAACAAGCCCAGTACCATCGGGCTCACCGTGAAACTGTACAGACGCTCGAAAAAGTTTGTTCAAGAGCTTCTCTGGACTTCAGGAACCAGCTGATTGGGCGTGTTCGCATTCTGAGGGGCCCTGCGTTCAGACAAGCCACGCCCCCTCCAGACTGATAAGTGGTTGGGTAACTTCTTGGCACGTGGTGTTCATTCACACCTCAACACTCAATTAAACAAACACCTGAGTCTCCTTAGTACCTGGACATTATTATCGTTTGAATTTATGAACTTTATTTACATGATTAGACAAAAACAATAAACCCGAAAAGGGAGAGTTCTAGGTCTGAAACACGAAGCATGTCTCACAGGGGCCTCAGGGACAGACTGCTTTATTATTTACTGGACTAACAGAGCTCATGATCCTGTGTGGATTATGTTCATTACAGTTATGATGAATGAAATGTCTAAACTTCCTGGTTACAGATTGTTTCTTGTTTAAACAGTGACTCCTGCTGTTTAAGGAAGGAAACACAAATTGACCATTTTTAGTTCAATTACTTCATGAATTGTTAAAAACTAAAGTTTTCCCGCTAAATTAAACCACATTCATTATCTGACAGTGTTTGATTTTACTCTCACTTGTACACAAAGTGGAGCAAAGGTTAAATCTAAAGACAAAAATAGAGTCTTGAGCCAATTAGTAGACGGACGTCCAGGTTCTTGCACCACAGTGTCTGCGCTATAATGACTGTGAAGGTTAGAAGTTCAACTTGTTGAAATGTAAATGTTCATGACAACGCAGATAAATTATGCAATTTTTTTTGAAAGAAAACACATTTATTTAGTCAAATATAGAACTTGTTTTTGTTTAGGGGTTAAATACAAGAAAATGTATCTATGGGCTTCAGTGACTGCATTTTACAACATACTTACAAAAAGTTGCACAGAAAAAAAAATTCTGGTCTTGACTCCATAAAACTTTTAGTTTGTTGTTTACAGACTCTGTAAGTCTGTAAAAAAAAACCACAGACATAAATTCACACTGTCATCGTTTTTGCAGCGTCCTTGTTGTCTTTATCATTTTCTGGATTTTCCTCTTTGTCATCACTTTATTTCACATGTTTCACCTACAAGAGTTTTGCTATAAAGTTTTTGCTGCTCCTCTTTAAAAGCTTCTTTCACTTTGACTCGTTTCAGTTCACCGTCCCTAAAAGAAACATACATTTAAAATGTCAGTTTTCTGAATCAGTTTTGTCTGTGGGAACACTTTAGACAGTTTTCTTTCAAAATAAATCCGCTAAAGCCTTTTGTGATCCGTGTTCCACGCTTTATACCAACTCAATACCCACTCAAGTCTAAATATAACTGAGAAATACTATCTGTGACATTTAAATAAAACAGTCATTCACCACATCAGATCCATTAATCCTCCTTTGGCAGCAATGGCTGCTTTCACTCTGTTGGCAAACTGTACTGCATCCTCTCCTTCCTGGATGTGAAAAAATAACAAAAAAAACATGTCAACAAGTTGCAATGTGCAAGAAAATAAGCACAAAATCATAATGATTGTCACTAAATTACAGAAATTATTTAGTCTATACATGTGTCTGTACAGGTGTCTGTAAATAAATCATCTCAGACAACAAGCAGTTTGGGTTAGACTGAAGGCATGTGTTCTAAAATTCGCCAGATATTTTCTAAAAGTTTTTAAAGTTAATTAATCTTGATTAAAAAAAAGTTGTGTTATCATGGAAAAAAAATATTTTTTTTCCTTTATTGCTTCTTAAATATAAAATCAAAGTATGTTTGTGAAAAAAATACCAAAAATAATCTAGTATATTTATCTAAAGCTGCCTAAATGGAAGCTTTTTAAAACACGATGAAGAAAAGAAAAAATATTTTGTTTTTGTTGATATGTTTTATTGTTTTCTCATGCACAGCTTCTACAAGCTGTTTTTAACTGATGCTGCTGTTGCTCAACAGCTAAATTGGAGTTTAATAAGCTTATGTCATAAATAAGAACATTTTCTTTTGAAATCCCTGAACAAACCAATCAGAACTGGAATTTCATGTTAATTTTTATCTTCTGTTGTAATTGACGTGATTCTTTATCTTTGAAACAATTTAATCTGAATATTTCAGAAAATTCTCACATGTGATATTTAATCTGTATCAGTAAAATTAACCAGATGCCTAACTTTTTTATGGGGCGTCACCTTTCTGTTCATCGGTGGCAGGTACCAAACGTTGCAGACGATCGCCCAGCTGCTCATCGTTCTCAGAAGGTAACTCACCAAGCCAAACTTCCTGCTGTTCCAAAAAGCATCTCCAAAACGAGGATCATACTGTAAGAGAGATTAAACTCCTACTGATGGATCTTTGAGCAACAGAAGAGAAAAAGAACAGAATTTACCTTAATAGCAACAGGATAGACGGTGCAGCCGATTTCAAAGCTGCCCTTCCTGAACATCATCACTGATGTGTTGTTTACACAAGTGCCTGCAAATGAAAAACCTGGTTTAATATTAACCCAACGCATGTTTTAGACACATTACTTACTCACCACAAAGATATGTCCTAAATAAAAAAAAAAACATTTTTTGCAGGTTAGTTTATTTAAATTTTTTAGTTTTACATGTTTTACAAAAGAAATGACTTGTTTTGTTTTAAATTCTGATTGCATCATAAAAAATGAAATTTAGTTGTTTTTCTCTTTAGAAAACTGTGAAAAGCATTTTGTGTGCTTTACACAAACCAGCAGAAAGAGGAAGTAAAATAAATATAACACTAAGCGTCACAGTTTATGAAACAAGATGAGCAGGAAAAAGAATCAAACATAATCACTGATAATCAAAATGTTCTAAAACTGAAAAAAATCTGTTCTATATTCAAATATATTTTTAAAATCTTAATCTAATATTTGACAAATTGTGTTAACAAGGGATTCTAACATGTACCTTCAGGGAAGATGAGGACAGGATGTTTGGTGTTATCAGCAACATGATCACTGAGTCTGAAACAAAAGATAAAAAAAATTCTAAAATATTAAGCAGCAACATCAGTAACCAGGCGGTGAAGAAGTAATTTATTAAAATAATGAATATGTGTAATTTTACCTTTTGGCCACTTGGTGTCTGTCTTTGACTTCTGCTCTTTGAAACCATATATGAGGAGAAGTTCTTACCATGGCTCTTTGGATGATTCCCAGCAACCCTCCATGCAACTGGCCCACCTAGAAAAAAATCTATTAGCATCATAGTTTCCCTAATAAATATACTGCAGCCTGACAAATGTGTCATGATCATAAATTTTTATAAAACTTTTCAGACAAATAACATTTCATACCAATGAGCAGCAGCAATCGCTGGCCAAGATTATCCCATCGATTGGTGTTGTGTGATTTGCCACACAGATTCCATCATTCTTTGGTTTGTTCTCTCTACGAATAAACAAGACAACATATATATTTACTAAGACATTTAACTAAAGATATATGAGTGAATATAATGCCTTCATTCATATCAGAGAAGTTCAACTTTCTGATGTACAAATTTGAAGAAAAAAACCTCGAACATTCAAAGCCACTAGAGGTCCACGACTTGGAACATTAATGCATATAAAAACTCTATTTATTTGCTCCTAATGTAAATAAACAATGATATTATTCTTTATGCTGTCTCTGTAAGCTGCATTAAATGACCTCATACCTGTTATGGTAGGTGATGATTGCTGTGAGAGATCTAACACACATGTGGTAACCCATAAGATGCACCTTGTCACTAAGGTAGGATCTCAGCCTGGAGACAATGATACCACAACCATCAATTCAGCTGAATGGTCAGGTTTGAAACGTTTGATCCACCTAATATTTTCTCTGTAACTCACTTTATGTTTGGTAGAAATCCCACTGAGATGCTTAGAAAAAGGAACAAACAAATGCCCGTGACTGCAAGAGTTACTCTGCAGAGAATAGAGCAATGGTTAAGCTAAGACTGAGCTCTGACAGCTAACTCCCACTATTTCTAGTTTTGTGTTGCACCTGAGAGGCAGCAGGACACCATAGCGGAAGAAAAGTCCCAGACACCACAGAAGTGTGAGTCTCAGACTTATGTGACAGAACTTGTAGCTGGTCCTGGTCAACAAATTCCAGCTCTCAATCTCCTGGGAGGAAAAACACTTGGTCACTTCGTCATCTACGATGCTCTCCACACCTTTCAGGCAGAAGAAGAAGACATCCGCCATGTTGAATTTGGAGCTTGTGCAACTGGCAGGACGTTCCTGGACTTCCTGCTTCATGGACAGCTGAGGCTTTTTGTTTAAAATGCCTTTATAAGAAAAAAGGGAACAGAAATAAACCCCCTCTTAATGATAAATACATACATATAGTAACTATTAATGAAAATAGAACACACCAATGAATATTTTACCTTTGGTATAACGTTTGTAGAGTTGCTGATTTTTCTCTTTTGCTTCTAACTCTATTTGTAAGGATGCCCACTAAATAAAAACAGCAAAAAAACATTGCTGCAATGTCTTATATGTGGACAAGTTATATGTAATCTAGCATTGTCATATTTAGCTGCAGGATTTTTATAAGCAGTAATAACATTTTTGATTATTGGAGGTTTAAAGGGAAAATGTGCAGCGCAATCACCGACATGATCAAAACAAATAAAGTAGGCAATATGTTCCTTGGAGAATACGGCTCTGCTGCAGCACAGGTTGAGAAAGCATGTGTTTCGCAGCTGAGAAACACTATTATGGTCCAAACTACTTCAGCAGGGAGTTTGAAGCTGTTTCTGCAGAAATGGGTCACAGATCTAACGCACTGAGCTCCTGCAGCTACAAATAAAAACATTTATTTCCAATAAATAGATGATAGGGTAAATCCTCGATGGTATTAAATGTATTAGAAGGTCTTTAATACCAAAGCATTTTGATGCATGACAGAGGTACAATAATAACATGTTTATACATCACTAATTTTAATTTGAGCTTTCAGTTTTAAAAGAAAAGGCTGCAAAAACTGCTTACATTGGTCCTAAAGCCTACAAGCAACATCTTCTTATAAATGTGTTAGTATCATTTTTAGTGTAAGAGGTGAGGTCTGAATTTGAATAACCTCTGCAGATGCTGTTAGACCCAAGCTTGTGCAGTAAATTGTTGTGCAAGTGGAGATCTCAGTGAACTAACATCTCTGGTATCAACACTATCTCAGATAACAGTCCCATGGCTTAGAGCTTTTCTCTGCCTGGGGCGTGACCCACACAGAAATACAGCATCTAATAGATCTGAACTAATATGGAAGGTTCCATGTTTCAGAAGCAATTTGGAAACAAGATAAAGTTCTAAAATGTAGAGAATAAATATTAAAATAGAACTAAAACCGTCACAGTTTAACAACGTAAAATGAAATTCCTCTGACTCGGTTCCATTCTCATTGTATCAGACAATACATACGTCACCTTAAATATGTGAAGAAGTGTCCTCGTGTAGATGCCGCTGATACCAAAAGACACGCCAAGTACAGCAGGGACTATTTCAAGGCCAAACAGAAGTGTCAGACAGACAGCGGAGATCCATAGACAGCTGCAGAGCAGGTTGTCAACAGGCAACATAAACCAATCCATGTGTTCAACAATGAAGAGGATACGGAGAGCAACGAGGCTGCAGCCCAGGCTAAAACTCCAGGTCGTCTACTGACACCTGGAACAGGTCTGATGTATGAAGCAGAAAATGAACCAGACTAGAGACAGTAACCTGAGCTCCAAAATAACAGCCACAGGTAAGAAAATAGAAACATTTTAACACAAACCAGAAAAGAAACAATTACAGACACAATTTGTGAGTATTTCTTCATCTCCTACTTCAAGTATTTAGTAAAATAATCACCTCCTGCTCTCGTTCAGATGTAAAGCTGTAGTCCTTTTAAAAGTTCCGCACCAACTGGACTGTTTCCTTAGAATAAAAGATTTATGATACAGTTGTAAGCATTAATACGAGTCACCACCTGTTGCTACAGCATTACCATGGCAATAAGCAGCCAATGAGAGCTCCCGTTACTGAGCAGTGGACTGTAAACAAACCCAAATCTGATTACAGTGGATCTGCTGATCAGTCTGTCGAAGTTCAGAATGAAAACATAAAGGATCTTGGGAACGTGCTTTTAAAACATCATGTAAATTCTTGTTTCATCATTAAAAAACTTCTTACATTTTGTCATAGCCAAATTGGTTTTGATGGTTTTAAGTTGGAAGGGAATGATGGTGCTTCTTTCAGAATCTATTTTCTCTTCATATCTTATTTTGGGTAGAACTTGGAGAACAAACACATCACAAAGACTGAGATCAAGTTGAAATAAATACTTTTATTTTGAAATATTCAGCTACAAATTGCAGTGGTTTTCTGGCATGCATAGTTTCTCATGGTTAAGACACATAAAATCACAAAGTAAGATTTCCTCTTTTTCTTAAGAATATCTGTACTTTAGAACATGCATATTCATTGGTGTCCGTTCTTAAACAGTCTAGCAATAACACAGCCGATCCAGAGACGATAAATCAGACCCTCAAAGTATTTTGTAAACTTTCTTTGGCTTTTTATAAAGAAGCTTATATTATTTCCTTGCACAGAGATTTGAATGTGTTGGAACTTAATGGCTGACGCTGATTGTTCAATTCATTTCGAGGTATAGACGCTTAACTGTTGCAAGAAAAATAGAAAGTTTTGTTTTAGATTATTTTTGAATCCCAAAATCCCAAAGATAAATCTATAACTAAAACCCTTCAACATATCAAAGCATTATCAGAATCATTTTATTATATAACACTCTGTCAAAAAACTAAAAACTTTCAGCATCTTCAATGTATTCTGAGTATTCATACAGAGAATTAATTACATATAATTACAGAAAATTAAAAGGCAAATTATAGTAGCAGAATTCAGTTGAAGGAGTTTGATACAATGACGATTACACACATTTTTCACAGGAAATGAGGCAAACTGGTATTACAGTCAGATGAAAAGAATCAATGCTACATCACACATACATACCAAATAAATACGTTTTATTCAGGATTTATCTAAAATCTTTGATGATGTTTTAGATCAAGAACAACAACATCCACAAACTACATGACATGATGTGATCAGATGATGCAGAATATTTCCATATTGCTGTTGTTTGTGCTTCATTTTGTCCTCTGCATCAAACAGAATCGGATTTAATCTTTAAAATAAATCACCCTAACTGCTACCGACACTTACAATAAAAGGGGATTGAGCAAAACAGCTCTAAGGTTAACAAACACGTAGAAATGTTATAATTACTGAAGAAATATATGGTACAAATTTTAAAAGTCACGAGTGCAGCCGTTGGTTTTGTTTATGCTCTAAAGAACAGCAGCAGATTGTTGGTAACAGTGTTGCTTCTGGCTGTGTCGCCAGCCGTTGTGCTTCAGCGAGGCAGTTTCAGGGCAAAGTTGATATGTTTGATTCATTCGCAGTTCAAGATCGGATAATTCTCTGCCAGGCTTTCTCCTCTTCCTCCAAAATCAGGAGCGAACGTTTGAACTCCAGAAACTCACCGAGACATCATCCGCACAAATTCTGTCGATAAAAAAATAAAACACTGAAATGTGACAAGTTTTACCAAATGTAATATAAATCATGAAAGTCATCACATCCACTGCTTGCATGTTTGACATGTATAAAGGTTTTTATTTAATATAGTAACAAACTGAAACAATTGTAATCAAAATAGTATGTAATTATATTTATTCAACTCAAATACTGTAGAGCACTGATCATCAACTGGCGGCCCGAGGGCCGAATCCGGCCCGCTGAGCCGTTCAATCCGGCCCGCAACTGGATTCCAAATTTTTTTTTTTTTTAATACTTGAATACCGCTTTAAACTACAGTTTTTTTTTACATTCACACACACTCACACGGTGGAAGGAAGAAAATTGTGAGAATCAAAAAGAAAATAGTGATCCATGCAATTAAAGCAACTCCTAGTGGTTGACAGTGGTATAGGTGATGAGAGCCTGAATCAAATGCTTTCAGTTTTGTAATGAAATGGAAAAAGTATAAACATTAAACATAATGATAAGCCAAAATTAGATTTTTATTTAATTTTCTTCTTGGGGGTCCGGCCCCCAAGGAGACTGTCTGGTAAAACTCTGGCCCTCTGACAAATATAGTTGATGACCCCTGTTGTAGAGTATTAAAAGAATGTAGCCGGATCAATAAATTAAAGCTGCATGATTTCTATAACACAGTGTGTCCTTCATCACAAGACACAAACATAACGCACTTTGTTAGCTAGAAAATAAAATGACGACAACTTGAACTACAAGTCAAAACTCTTAAAATGCTACAACTTATACTAACTGAATTTAAAAACATTCCTCTCCACTGCATCTCTTATTTCACTATAAAAAAAACCTGCAAAATGGAAATTAATACTCAACTGGACCTTAAGTCTAGACTTTGAATTAAGTGATGGCTAAGTTTTATCAGCTAACATAATATAATGTGAGATACAGTAAATAAAACATGTAAATGTTTGTAATCTAACTTCAGGATTGTCATGATCTTTCTATCAAATGCTGCTGAAATATTTTGACTGATGAACTAAACTTACAGAAGAATGAAAATAAAATTGTGTTGTTGGAAATATATTGGATCACTTGAGAAATAAAACCTAATACATCCTACTACTTTTATCCTTCACAGCATACGTGCACGTTCGCCTCAGTGGGTGACATAATCCCTTGGTAGCGAGCTAATCTGACAGACACTGGTTCATCTCCTCACCTCAGGATCAACATTGTATGAGATATGTGGCAAAAACATATCGGGATTTAAATAAATGTGAATGTGCGTGTTTAAAAATAAACACTGTGGGGGTGAGAGCTAAAAGAAACAGTAATCAGATCAGTTCATGTCATGCGGTGGACGCACAGCAGCGACGTTTGTACCTTCAAAGTCGACATGTCCATCTCCGTTGAGGTCAATGTCTCGAAGAATTTCCTCCAGATCTCTGTGTCCGACCTAGAAAAGTCAAAAGTGTGAACTTCTGGGGTACAAACTCAGATTAAATTTACTCAAAGAACAAACGAAAGAAATCAGACAGACAGCTATTGATGGATAACAGCTCTACCTGCTGTCCCAGTAGTTTTTTCATCGCTTCCCTGAGTTCAGCGGTGCTGATCTGGCCATCGCCGTTAGTGTCAAACTGAAAATTAGAACAATTCATTAAATCACAACATGCAGCTATTTGTGTGAAACTACTTCTTTGTTTGCACAATCCATTCCAAGTGATTCCCACAATCCACTTGAATTTACTTTTAACAAGCCGTCGCTGTAAATTCCTCACCTCCTTGAACGCATCCCTCAGTTCCTTCACTCCTATCATGTCGGCTGTTTCCGCCAAAAGTTTGGGTCCCATAAGTTCAACGAAATCTTCAAAGTCAACATGTCCTCCCACTGATACACACATTTAAAAGAATTATTACCAACCATCATTTAACCTTAAAAATGTATGTTTTATAAACTGTAAATTTAAATGGCTTCAGTAAAGAAAAAATAAAAAAAAAACATGTAAATACAAACAAACAGGGTCAGTTTTAGTTACAGTTCATGTTGATCTGCTGGCTCAGTTCTATTAACTCCATTTCTGTTGGCATGTAGCCCATTGTCCTCATGCAGTTTCCCAAGTCTTTACAGCCAATAAATCCATCTTTATCTTTGTCAAACTCCTTGAATGCCTCACGCAGCTCTGTGAGATAAAACATGCAAAATAGTTACTTTAAAAGATTTGTACAAATTACACTGATGTAATTCCTAATCTCGTCAAATGTTACCCGACCTACCATCCATTTCTTCTGGCCTCAGCTCTCGATCCTGTGAGAGAGAATAGCACAAGATTAGAATCCAAACACTGCTGACATGTTAAAACTCAGTGCCAATTCACCGTCATTCCTCACACAACATGATGCTGTGATGAATAAAAATAGGCAATTTCAGACGTGTGCCAGAAGTTGTCTGGTTTGCTTCCAACTCAATAGGAAGAGCTTATCCAGGACATCACAAAGTGGTGTAAACATAGAGTCCTGATGATAAGTCTTAATGTGTGACTCATTAATTTAGGAATGTGTGAGGAATAAATATTTGGCTTTTCATCAAATTTCAAACAGAGAAAGGTTAAAAAGAATAATAAAAAGTTGTGTTTTTTTCATGTTTTACTCAAATAAATTAAAAAACGCTCAATCCCCGTCTCTGTGTGTATCAAGGGTCATCACCTGGAAGCACATCTGCTACACAGGGTCACATAATCGCCATTTCTGTTACAAATGTCCTCCAAATGTGTTTTTGAGCATCACATCCAGACTCATTCCTAACACAAACAAACGTGTCCTTCTATCAGGCATTTAGACAATCAATAATATGTTTTCCATCCATGAATATTTCAAGTTCTCCAGCTCCTCTCAGCACCACCACTCATTAAAATGTGTCAGTACAATATCATGTGACCACTAAACGAGCTCCTGATGGGTTTCGGTCTCTGCTCATGAGCTGCTCTAATCTTTCTTTGCATGCACATTATATGTTCTGGACTTACGTACAGCCAGCCGGCTCTCAGCGAAGCCCTTGCGTAGAAAGATGCACGCAGGCCCCAGTACGTTGTGCATGTTAGCTCCGTTCTGGGCCAGGGCTACTAGTGGCTCAAGATAGGCCCCCCCAGATCCCCCCTCCTCACAGGACTGCACTGCTTTGTAGTTCTTCTTCTTGTCCTGGAGCAGCATCCAGGGTGAGGGGTGCCAGATGGGAGTAGAGGCAGAGACAGGGGTAGAGACTGTGACTCAGTTTGTTGAGGCAGGATGTCAACAAGGAGCCCACATGGAGTTGGATGGAAGGGGGGGGGGTATCATTAGGAACAGATGTTTGTCAGTCTTAGAATGGTGTGGATTCAGGTTAGTCATGATGTGTGAGGGGGCTTCGTTGGACGAAACAATGTGTGATACATTACGGTATGACATAACAACGGATGCCATCTTTGAATTCATCATGTGGGTGACCATCTTTCCTAACACACACCCTTTTTGCACCCATCAGTTTTGGACCTCGTGTTTTCTTGCCCCAAAAGACGCAATCCAGATTCCAAAAAGATTCAGGGTGCTGTTTGAATGTCAAACATAAACAAAAGGCATTTATTTACAAAGCTCATGATCAGGTGTTGAAATATTATTCATATAATATATTGATATTTTACAATTTCAAAGTAAATTTTAACTCATTTTAAATTTGATGGCAGCAACGTGTTTTAAAAAAATTGGATCAGAGAATAAAAAAGTCTCCTGAAGTAATTAAAACAATTCAAACACTGGCAGCTCAGTAACATGACTGAGTGTAAAAGGATCATTTCAGAGAGGCAGAACCTCTCAGATAGAAAGATCGGCAGAGGTTCACCAATCTGCCACAAGCTACGTATGTCTAAAAATTATGGAACAATTTAAGAAAAATGTTCCTGAATATAAAATTGTTAAGACTTCTAAGATCCCACCATCTACAATGAATATTTGAGAGAATCAGGAGGAATCTCTGTGTACCATGGACAGGGTAAAACATCTAAACTGAATGCTCGAGATTTGGGGGACTGAAAAGGTACTGATTTAAAAAGAGGCACGGTTCTCTACTCACTGCCTGGATTGAAGAACATTTCCAGAGATAATTGTCTTTTAAAGAGGCCATTTCACAAAGATTTCATGACTTTGTGGTTATTTCTTAGGTATTAACCAGTAATATGAAACATTTAATATCTAAAAAATGTCAGGAAACACTGATTAACAGACCGCATCAAGATTCGGGTGGTTCCGGTCCAAATCCAATGAGAGAGCAAGATATACTGTTTATACTGCGCGTTCTCGCTTCCTGTTTGCTATGTCTTATGCTACAGCTTTTAGCAGCAGCATGCTAGGCGTGGTTTCAACTGCGGGAGCTGTTGAATAATAACGAACAAAGGAGTTGTGATGAAACAGATACAGGGTGTTCGAACTCGGGTGTTATCACCACCTGCGTAGTTTGAGAGATTAAAACTGAAAGAGAAGCTTTTGACCTGTTTTCACACCCACTATGAAGGTAAGAACACCTGTGGAGCTAAAATATTCAACAGAAACCTCAGAAACCCTGTTTTTAATGGAAGGGCCTCTTTAACACAGTTCACCATATGAGATGCAAACACCAGAAACTTTATGTTAATACCATCCAGAAACTCTGGTGTCTTCTCTGGACCAAAGCAAAAGTGGTCTGAGGTGAAGTGGAAAACATAATTGAAATTTAAAATCTTTTTTTTAAACCGTGGACACTGTGTCCCGTAGGCTGAAGAAGAGAGGGACCAATAGTTATCAGCAGACAGTTCAAAGCCTGCATCTGTGTGGGGCTCCATACGGGGTGAACAGCTTACACATCTGGGAAGGACCCATCAATACAGAAAAGCACATTGAGGTTTTAGAGAAATGTCTGCTTCCATCTAGAAGAACATGTTAAACCACCTACTGCATCATCACAACAGCACGGCTTCGCAGGATCAGAATCAGTCTGCTGAACTGACCTGCCTGCAGTCCAGATCGTTCACAAATAGAAAACATTTGGAGCCTCATGAAGTAAAAAAAAAAAAACCTGCTATAAAGTCCCAGAACTGTTGAGCAGCGAGAATCCTGGACAACATTCCTCTCCTAAAACTCCAGCAGCTGGTCTCCTCACCTCCCAGATGTTTACAGACAGATGTTAAAAGAAGAGATGCTACACAAACATCACAATGTTTCAGTTTTTAGGAGATGTTGCTGCCATCAAATTCTGAATTAAATATTTTCTATGATAGATAAAAACCATCCCAGTTTCAAATATTGCATTATTTTAGCCACTAAAGTATTTCACTAACACTTTAACACAATGACTGAGTGACTGATGAACAAATAATACTGGCTGCATTACACATTGTTTAGATTTCATCTTTTAGTTGTTCAGATTGTAATAATTTTACAAATAAACCTATTTGAAGAAATAAGTATAACTTATTTTTTATAATTGATCAAATGTAGTTTTTTTAGTTCACCAAAGTGAGTCATCCAACTTCTGTAAACACCTCACTGAATCACCAAGAACCCCTTAAACCTCTTCTTCAAATCTTTCTGACATCCATCTTCAGAGTTGTCCACAACAAGCTTAAAACAAGGTATGTAATAAAAATATTTTGTACTATACGCCATTAAACACTGTGTTATATGTTCTACAAATGACCTTCACTCTCCATCTGCCTATTCCAAAGCCAATTTGTGCGTTCCTACAGTTCTCACCGCAGGAACGGATGCCCACTGGGTAATCTGAGCCAGTGATGCATGGAGCAGGGCTGTCTGCAGCTACATCCTGCCAGAAAAAGTACTACGAAGCCTCGTGCTAGTTATATAACACACAAAAAAAAATACATACAAGAGAAAGGAGAAAATGACTGAAGTCAAACAAGAACTTGCTCAGCTCTCCAACCACATATGAACAGATGGCATCAACAGTTGCTTGTCGTATTGTGCTTCCTCTGGGATGTGCAGCTGCTGAGATGAAGGAGTTTCTGCAGGTGTGCAATGATGAGAAGTCACTCAAGTATAGCCTGACGTGACAAGGGGGAGATGAGTCTGTAGAGTCGGAACAGCTAAAAAGACTATATATGTTTGCAACATGTTCACGGACTGATCAGAACCAGCAGGTTGATGTAAAACATTGTAGCATCCAAAGTCTGAAATCTAACAAACTCTGCACTCAAGAGTTAAAAACATCCAGAACATAAATGCAAAATGAGCCTTTTTGGCAATTAGCAAAACAATAATGATCACGTTAGCAAACTAGCTTTAATTATCTTTAAATGCTGTTGTAATCTAAAAGTTGGTCTATAGAGGAAAACACAATTCAGCCCAGTCTGGCAGTGAAATGTCAAACACTGAGGGATCAGTCAGGACAGATCCAGTCAAATATCAGAGCCATTGGTCCAGGTTGGGACACCCCATTACACAAACATGCACTGAGGGTCAGGGGGAGTCAGGAGGACAACAACAGGGTGAAATAACCTCAGAGCGCAGCTTACCTTCTTGGTGGAAATTTTTAGTGACTTTACTGAGTTTCCCATCGCACAAAAAAAAACAAAAATCAAAACTAGAAATAACCAAAATTCCTCGTTTTATGTTTTCTCTCTGACTGTGCTGCAGTACCTGCATGTATGTGCACGTGTGCGCATGTATGTTTGCGTGTGTTTCCAGGCATGCATTGGAACAGGAGTGAATAAAAGGGGAAAGATGGTTCTGTGGGTCATTGACTGATATAAAAGGACATTTGGGTAGAAGGACGATAGGAGGCAGAGGAGAGGATGCGAGGGGAAGGATGAAGGATTGTGCAAGGCAGGGAGGACCTAGATGCGAGGACAGTAGGAGGACAGGGACACTGAGACAAAGGAGGAAATGTGCAAAGAATAACAAAGCACAGGTCAGAAAAACATAAAGATTAGCAAGGGAGAGGAAACATGCATGCTATCCGCGCGAGATGCAAGTGCCTGAAGTAGAAAAGCAGGATTGCTTATTCATTCCATCCTCTCTCCTACAGAGTCTACCCTTCAACCCTCTCTCCCCTCTCTCTTTGTGTGTCCGTCAGTATGTCTCTTGCTCGTTTTCCCACACCCTCCATGCCCTCCAACTCCCACTAACTCTAGTTTTAAACCATCTACGCGAATATCATGGAAGAAGCTCATTCGGACAAGCATATTACCTTCCCCTGAGCAAGATGCTGCAGACACTAATCCAAACATGTTACACACACACATACACACATACACACAATCATAGAAATACACTTGATTAAACACACTAGGATGTGGGGCTGTGCAGCTAAAAATATTCCACGCTTTCTCTCTTCCCCACTCAAACCCCCTTCAGCAAGCATCCATCCCTTACCACACCGAGACGACACAAAGTCATGGAGCGCTCGAAGGGCTAGGATTCAGATCAAAGCCTGTAATATTCAAGGAATGACACACAAATGCTGAATTATTGTGCTGGAAGATGCAAAGCGGCACGTGAAAAGGAAAAGGCGCACAAACAGGCACAGAAATGCTCGTCTGCAGCCTGTACAGACACAGCATGAAAACTGAATGTGAAGGATTTCTAAAACGAGCAACGACCTCAAACGACTAACGTTTATGATTTCAATTTCAGATTTGGATTTGATACATGAAAATCTAATAAACGTAAGAAATATTTATTGCGGTGCTAATTTTACAAACTTAATTTCTGTCTTGGACTTCTTCACCTATCCAAGCATTTCGGATCTGAACCAGGACACTGTGCTGCCTGCTAACGAGCTAAGACTACACAAACAACATCAATTAATGAATGAAAACAAGAAAATAAATGAAAAAAGTTGTATTATTATAAATTATTCATCTTTAACTCCAGTAGTTTTTGTGAATACGTTTGGCCAGAAATGTAAAATTCAAGGATCATGATGTGCTAATGTGTAAATGTAATTTTTTATCATATTGTATCATATGGTTGGGATTTAGGAGAATGAGGGCAAGGAAACACACAGAGAGGGCTGTAATAACTTGCTTTGGGATTTAGTACATAAGATCTTAACCCTTTAAGACCCAACTTATTAAAAAAATAGCCAGAAAATTCTGATTATTAGGAACTGAGATGTTTACAAAGCCTTAGAACAAGTTAACAATGTTATTTATAATAGATTTTTTGTATCACATTTATTACATTGGCCGTTTTTACGGTTTAATTGTAATTTTAAAAATGAGATAATAATAATGCAGTCATCCATATAATAATGATGATTTAACCTGGAAAAAAAGACAAGTGGATCATTTACTGGGAGCAGCCATGTTAGAAATTATCAAAACCATGTAGCTAATATGATACACGGGGCATTATAGCTGGTTAAAAACTGATTAAATTAAAATTTTAAGCATCAAAATAGTGTTGTTAATGCTAATATTTCCTTAGTTTTGTTAAAATAGTCATTTTTTATCTTTTTTTCACCTAGAAAGATTATAATTTATTTAAAATATTTGAGGAATTCCCTCTCAGAACAGAATTTTTTGTTTCCATGTCATAGTTGGGTTTAAGTTAGTGGTAGAAATCACCGCAAATTCAAACTTTTTTTATTCAAGTAATTTTGAATGCTGGAGGTCAGACATAAAATGATGTTTCATTTAAAAGCCTCCCCTTTTTAACAAACTATCCACCAGCCGCTCGACTCCTGAGGTAACAGCAGCGTCAGTCACCGTGGCTTTAATGAACGTCGTCATTCTCTCCTCTCCTGTTCGACCTTGTCTCTGCTATTCTAATAAACACGTTCACGCCAAAGTTGTTTCACATCGAGCGCCCATTCAGTTCCTCTTTGTCGCTCTGCGAATGATTCACTCAGCCTCTCACCGGAGGCTCATTGTGAACTTCAGAACACATCAGACGTCAGATCCAGGAGCCGTCAACCCTTATAATGTCACACCACAGCGTGCACGAGCTTGATTTCAATCTATTTCCCTCTTACTGCTTGTATCCTTTTCTTTTTTCCTCATGCATTTACTCACTCACACAGAAACACATGATTACTCTTTTGCAGATGCTCGAATGCTGCATGGCAACAACATCCTCCATTACAGTCAGTATAATGTTATTATTTCAGTATCTTTCAGTCACAAAGATCTTGGATCTGTTTGTTCTTTTAAGAAAATGGTTAATTTTAAACAATAATTCATCCTGCTGTGGTCGAATAAATAAATTCTGACCTTGAGATTGTCTTAGTATGGACACGTTCATCTTCAGAAGAAGTGAAAGGAAATAAATACACACTTGCGTCATCTTCTGCTGCTTGAGTTGTGACGTCTCAGATGACTAATCCATTAAAATCAAATTCATCTTAAAATTTTATGTGTCAAAAAAACAATTGATCCATTTCTGATTCTTCCTGAATCAACGTTGTCTCTTTAAATTTCTAGTACAGTTTCAGATCTTCATTTACATTTATCATCAAATGTGTGCGTCCTCTAATCCTCATTTTAAAAAGAAGGGATTTAACCAAAGGGTAACATTTCTACCCCCCTCTTTGGCAGCTCAGATTTAAAAATACCCATTTGTGTCTAAAAATAACCCGTTACCCTCCAGATAAACTGAAACCATACGCTGGGGTGGTGAAGATTATGTTCCTAATCTCTTTTTTCCTCACATTCTCAGATTGGCTTCTCTTTTTTTCAGTAATAAGTGTCTTTTCGCCGCTTTGATTCCTTCTTGGACGTCACCGAGGTCTGCGTGACCCATCGAGCTAAAAAAAAGGGAAAGAGATTTTGCACAAGGAAAAAGAAAATGCCATTGGCTGTGAGAGTGAGCTGAGCAATGAAAAACTGTGGAAGTGAGGAAATAATCAGCCATTTAAGACTTTTCTGTTCAGAGAAAAGAGTCAAAGAGGGTTTTTCTTTACATCATTAAATCTACATTTCTCTTACTGTATTCATTTCCCTCTTGATTTAAGACATTTTCATATTTTCCTCTCTTTATTCTCCTACCATGTTTTATTAGTTAACTCAAGGCTTGTGGGACGCAGTGGACTTATTCTAGCAAACTCTACCTGTTCAGACTCGTTGGTAAAGTACTTGCACCCTCTGCTGGATAAAACACATATCTTTTAGATTTCATTTTGATAGAAAACTGTTCTTGATGATCATTTTCCCACCGAGATGTTCTCTAGGTTTCATGTGAGGATCACAAGCTAAACATGATGTTTTAAACTAAAGAATGTTTTACTGCATTTTGCTGCGTTAATGATGGAATTTGACCCTAAAATTGGGATGGGATTGGATGGATGGATGGATGGATGGATGGATGGATGGATGGATGGATGGATGGATGGATGGATGGATGGATGGATGGATGGATGGATGGATGGATGGATGGATGGATGGATGGATGGATGGATGGATACCCTGCCACTGACCTTCATCTAACCCCTGCACTCTAAACATTTCTGCCATCATAATTCCTTGTATAATTCTGGACATGTGGATTATAAACTGACAGCTCCAGCTCCAAGCAACATGTCAGCTCATGCTAAATAACTTCAACCAGTTAATCATTCTGTCTGTTAACATGTTTTCTGAAGTGTTTTTGCAAAGAGAAGAAGAAGAAAAAAAAGCCACTGCTGCGCTCAAGTCTTTTATAATCAGGTCTTTATGGGCTAATTTTAGCTTCTTCTACTCGAGGCAAGTGAGTCCTGTTGGGATTGTGTGGAGATCCTGACGTTATGTAAGAAAGAGATGAAAGAGTTTGCAGAGTTTGACATCGTATTGTGTTTTTTTTTTTCACAAGGCTGTCACGTCTTTTCAAGAAGCAGTAATAACTCTTTTGTGTTTCAAATTCATTCGTTTTCATGTCGTTTTTTCTGCATTTATTCCCACTCGTGTTTTACTCTTCGCTGTCCTTGACAATGTAAACTCCTCCTGACTCTGAACTCTTTTACACCTGATGATTCAGATAACAAAACATTTTTAATTAGAGACAGTTTTCCTGGAGTTTATACATTTTCTCCAAACTGCTCAGAGCTACACTTCTCCATAAATCAAAGAATTTCCATCCTACATTATTAACCAGATATCTCACTTGAAATGCCCAAATTATCTCCTCTTTCCTCTCATATCAGCAGTTTTGGAAGCTTATATGGCACATCTGAGTGGATTTTGTCCTCACTGGAACCACAGAGGACTGACTGCAGCTTTGGCCTGGATTGAGAAGAGTTATTTCAGGAACACATTAGTGTGCAAGGAGGTAATTGTCTCCTCTTGAGCTTTTTATCATCAACACAAAAAGAGAAGGATTTCAGAGAAACAAGAAAAGAGATTGGCAAGCAGAGAGGCGGAGCAAGACAACCCACAGCAGCAGCAGGATTTTTGTCAGAAATCTCCTTCATTTTAGGAGAAAATATGATCTTACGATGTGTTTATCAGTATGTGATATGTTTTATTAGTGTGCATACATGACAAGCTCTTATTTTTAAGCTGTTTTCCACACAGCAGGTAAGTTGATTCCCTTCCCCGCTTGTTGCTCAGGTGACCGTCACAATGAAAGCCTTTGTATTCATTTTGGGATGAAAGTAACTGACACCAGATACATACTGTACAGGAGCCAGATTCAGAATAAAAACACACATTCATTTTTAATTTGCTTTGCCGGGGCAACCAACCACAGGTCTGATCACATCCATGTTCAATGCTTTCAGCTTCTCCTGCTGCAGTATGATCAGCTACACTTTCACTGAGCATGTGGGCAGGAGGTGGACAACCAGTACTAGAGTCCATAATAAATAAGAGTTCACTGGAATCTCTATAAACACCATAATATCAGCTGAGTGAGGTTTTTTTCCAAGATAGAAAGAACATTTTTGCATAGATCTACAAGTTGTTTCATAATGAACCATAGGATTAAAAAGTTACTTATTTTTTGCACAAACCTCCTAAATTGTTCTTTTTTGGAATGTAGATTAGATATTTTTCTTAAATCAAGACAAATCAAGTCTAATACTCGAAGTTTGTGACTTTTCTTCGGCGCTTTGTCTATTTGCAAAGTATCAGCTCATCAAAGCTTCATGATAAGATGTTGCTGTAAGTAGACCATGCAGTGTGTTTCACTGCTAAATCTTTCATAATTAGATTGTTGGTGAATTAAAATATAAAATACAAATATAATCCTATATATGAAATATGCAAACAGATTAAATTGAGATTTGAAAGAAGTTTTTAAAGTCTTCTCTTTACTTTCATCCTACCTGCCCAAAGACTGATTTGACTATGGGATGCAGACTGGAGTCATACTCTGCTGTCGTGCTCAGTCGTTTGGATCTGGATACGGACCGGACAGGTGCGCTGGTCGCAGGTGTGTCAGAGCTGAGACTGGACGACGACCCGGTAACGGCTCTTTCGTTGTGCTCGAAAAAGAAATCCGCGTCAACCGGTGTGGGTGAGGTCTTCCTGTCCTGCCAGCTCTCACCCTGGAGGTGCGCGGCGGAAAGATGCTCCCCACCTGCCAAGTCGCGTGGATGGTGGTGAGGATGGTGTTTGGATCTAGAGGACTTGCTGTGTTCTTTGTGATGCCGGCTCGTCCTGTGCCTCGCATCCTCCTCCTGAGCATCATCCAGGTGTTTCTGCTGCCGGTGTGGGGGGCCTCTCTGCACCCGGTGGGGCTCGCTTAAGTGTCGAGATTCCGCATGTCTTGGCTGGCACAGGGGTCTCCGTGCGCTGGTCTCGCAATCCTCAGTCCAGGCTGCATCTTCGGAGGGATGATGGGGCGTGCGGTGGCTCCTGTGCCCATGTGCACCGTGATCCGTGTGCGCAGACCTGCGGCTGAGTCCGGATGATCTCAGCAGAGAAGTGGCCGACTCGCTTTTGGGAAAAGAAGAGCTCATCTTTCCTTTAATCTAGTCTGAGAGTGATGCTGATGAAGACAAAAAGAAGCCAGCCCGTGCAGGTGTTCAGCCTCATACAAGTGACCCCCCTAATAGCATCCACTCCTGGTCCATCCCCGGACAGTCTACGGAGGTGAAGTTGGAGCAGCAGCCACCTGACTGAGCAGCAGCTGAAAGTGAAGTGACGCCTGATGTGGCAGCAGGCGGCCAGTCAGCACCTCCACGGGGGCTCCGCCAAGTTTGGACGACAGCACGCAGCAGGATGTCGCACAGTCCACGCACAAAAGTTCATTAAGACACACGTCACCAGCCCACAAATCAGTTCTCTCATAATTAGATGCTAAATTCATTTTCATTGTTGCAGGAGGGAGTGAAAGTGGACAGTGTTAATGCAACGGACATTTTCAGCCTGCAGCAAGGCTTTGATGGAAAAACGTCACGCCATGAGACACGAGTGCTACCGGTGAGATAATTACCGTGAACAGTGGTCACTTTTAGTCTTTACGCCTACAGAGCTCAAACTTTAAAATCCTTCTCTGGTCAAAAAGTTGTTTTTCATCTATTTTTTCCAACTAATTAAAACTTTCCTGATGTTTCAGGGATTGACAAAAAGCTGCTTTTTACATGAAATAATAGAAGTAATTTTTATTTCTACTCTTGCTTTATTTCTGATTTTACAAAGTCATGTGTGAGCCATTAAATAGTTTAAAAGATAGTTTTATTCAAATATTCAGAATACTGCTTTGATGTGGAGACTGTAACTAAAAAGTTTAGTGCAATTGAGGAAAATTTTCATTTGAAAATAGTTTGAAACAAGACAAAAGACAGTTTGAGATATCTGATTTTATTCTTTGATGTAAAAAAAAGTTTTCAAGGTTTTAGGGGTTTTGTCCTTCAGTTGAATCCAGTTAATGCAATAAAACTCTGTTTTCTCTGAACAAACTTATATTATTCCTTTGCCTAATTACAAAACATGTTAATAGACTAAATTATATCTTATTTCAGTATAAAGAACAATAGAAAAACTGGCTAATTGCATAGAAAAGAAGAGTCAGTTCATCAGTTTCATCCCATCTGCACTCAGATAATTTTCACAGCAGATGTCCATGGAGGGTGAAGGTAGGTGATATTGCTACTGCAGCCATTAAAAAGCATGTCTTCGTTGTTTTTTAGAGCAAAGTAGAGAAATGTGAGCAGCTTTTGGCCTCATTTCTCCGACATCTGTGTCTCTTCTGCCCGAGGGAGAGTCAAAGTAGCATCACTTCATTGCACTAATGTTGGCATCAGTGTTGGTCTGCTTTAACTCATCTGCTGTGTAGTTTTATTTTAGATAAGCTATTTAAGTCTTTTACAGTCTTTATTAGATGTTCTGTAATTTCTTATAAACATTAAGAACATACATTTTCTTAAATTGCCTTGCAGGATGTGTAAATTATATTAACTGATCATAAAATCAATACTTATATCAATTTATTGCATCAAAACCCTTCCAGATGTTTTGGAACTTAACTGAGACGTTCAAGCCTTAGAGTGAAAATAAACCAATTTAATGTTCATGAACAGCAAAACAGTAAAAAAGAGAAACATAAATACATGAAAAGCCAATATTTGTTTGCACTAGGTCCCAATAATTGAAAAAGCAGCAAACATTTGAATAATGAAATTAAAGATTTTGATCTAATTCAGAGAAAAAGATCAATTTATCTGCATTAAAACTGTGTCACAGTTCTTTGTTTCCTCTCACACGGTTTTATATTCTTTTTCCCCAAAAGTCCCGTTCTTTTCTTAGAATATCTAATAAATCAATTATCTGCTGTATATTGGCCTCGTCCCTTGGCACAATTTAATATTACTGAAATATTAATCAGGGAGGTAAATAATTTATCCTGCTCTGGCTGGAAATCCAAACAATGAAGAATGAGTTTCCTCATCTAAATCATTAAAACGTTTTGTTCAGGTATGTATTGAGAAGCTTCTGAAACAACGTGAGTAATAATATTATACAAAAAATTCATTGTTGGTCAAGAGGATTTTGTTTTTTTTTTTTGTTTTTTTTTAGTCTCTATTACAATTCTAAGGGATTTTTAAGTTAAAGCACACATCCATGCACTTTCATTTACACAGTGCTTCATAAAGGCAACATCTGGAGCCAGTGGAGAAAATAAATTAGTTTTCTTTACATCGAAGTGGATTGCAGCTGTCTTAAAGCTCCAGTAACAAAAATGTCATTGACGTTTATTCAAACTTTTACCTCTCCATCAATTTTGCATGGTACATGCAGATGTTCTGAATGACACTGTGCTATAGCTTGTTGTTATGGCACATCCCACATTAGTTTCCTCTTCATCGCTCTAAATAAAATGTCATGGTAACTTGACGGCAATAAAATGATTCACTAAAGGTTGTTGTAGTCACTGAAACTGCTTTGATCCCGATCAAACAAGCCTAATAGAACTAAGCTCTACTTTTACAAACTGAGGTTGTTCAAAGAGCGCTACATCAAATGATATATGAACATGTCAGAGTCTTTCTTCACGTATTAAAAGATCTGAATCCCTCTTTAAAGTCCTTGTTTGTTTAGTCATGAGTGAGGGGCATGATCTTTATTCACTCTCTCACTCTCTCACTAACTCCTTCAGCTCTGGTGTTTCTCAGCTTTCTCTTTAATTCCCATCATATCCAGCTATTAGAGTCCCTCTCTCACCTGTACTCCATCAGTTCTCATCCCTGACTGTTCTCATTAAGATCTCATTTATAGGGTTTTATGTTGAGTCCCAGTTTCAGGCCAGCAGCATGCCTTTACACGCCACACTGGCTGTCACTTCCTGTAGTAAAGGCTGAAAACTACATGAGGCGACATACAAAGGAACAACAATCAAATCTATGCAGACAAGGGAGAGAAAGGGGATGAGCACCTCTTGTGTTTAATTCATTGTAAATGAAACCGCTACAAATGTTTGATCTCGATTTCTAAATGAAGTTTTCAGCTCATCATATTAACACTTTTTATTGATTTCAGCTTCATTCACCTAATGTAACAATCTGTACATAATGTTTTCAAATTAAAAGCTTTAATTCTATAAAAGTATAAAAGCATGCACAAGCTGTAAATGAAAAATCTGCTGCAAATCTTGGAGCTGAAAAACATTTGTGCAGTCAGTGAAAGGACAGTGACACTAGTTAATAATGACAAATTGCAAAGTTAGCATTTTTTTTTTGGAGAGCTGTTGCTCATAAACACACATCTTTAAAAGCTGCTCTAGCTTGTTTTTACAACTTAAGACATGACGGGGTCAATGAACTTTCACCAGGAAGCTGAATTCAAAACCGTTCATGAGAAATAATAATAAAAATAATTTTAAAGGAACGCCTCTTGACGTTAGATGCACTGTGTTTATTGGCTGAGAAAAAAAACATGCTGAACACACATGGCTTGTGAACAGGTTCAGACTTGACAGTTCTGGGTAAATAATACAAGAAAGAGAGTGAACTGAGTCTTCTGATAATTTATGTGTCTTCAGTGAGAAGAACATACCGGTTATTTATCAGAGCCAAAAATGAAAAACGTTATATGAGGTCATTCATCCACAAGAGTAAAAAAAATATATATTGAAAATGATCCAGATTTAAATATCTGAAGGGGGTTATAGTGTGCCACATGTCAACTATCATGTGTGAACAACAACAGTTTAACATTTCCTGTCTTTTTTTTTTCCCCACACTTGTGCTGCATATCCACAATATTTTGAATATTTTCAGCTGTGGGATGTTACAGTTTTACCACATATACAGCTTTTATCCTTTTACACAATATTTATTGTCTAGACTGTGATCAGGTCTGATTCATGGCTATTTCAAGACATCAACATTATTAAATACAGCATTTAAACAAACAGGTCGATACAGACACTCTAATGGGCCTTTTATCCTCAAACACACCTGGAAAATCAAACATGATTTAACTCGACCTCATTTGATTAACAACCTTAATTCCTAAAAGGTTGAAACTCAAAAATGTAAATAAAAATGGAATATAATGATTTGTAAAGCTGATAAATCAGCATTTTATTCCCAATAGAACATAAACAACAATAACAGTTCATGGAATAGACACATTTTAAGTTCAAGTCTTCACAGTTTTATGTTGAGGACCAACTTTTTTTTTTTTTTTTGCTGCTATCAACGTCAAAATAAGCACCTATTATTAAATGAAATGATGAAATATCTTAGTCATTGTTCTCTTCATAGTAAAATGGTTTTATAAGTTTATGAACATCTGCTCTGTAAAAATGTGAACCAGTCATGGGGAACTTTCTCAACATGCACGGCCGTAGATTCTTGCAGGATATAAAAATAATGAGTGTCTATGTTATATTTAAATTCTCATTCATTTGGATTGTTTAAATCATTTCACACAGCTGTATAACCTACTTGTTAACACATCTAGTCACTAATTTAAACTTACCAAGTCTTAATCCTGCTCATGTTCAGGTGATGATACATGAAACATCTGTTTAATCATGTGTTTTCTTGGCATGTTCTCATGACGATGTGGGACACAGCTGAACATTCCTCTGCAATAAAAATGTACATGTTTTTCCTCTTTATTTTTTTGTAATTACGTGGATTGGTGGATCCAGGGGTGAGTAGACGTCCCCCTGTTCTTACTTCTAATCAGCCACAGCTGCATCACGGTGATGTTAAATCCCTCTGAGCTTAAACTGTTTAATTTCCACCCACTCCAGTCATGATTTCATTACAGTAAATGGAGAACTGGTGTGGTTCAATCAGCATTGAGTTACCTGACACAGCAGGTGTGTTTTACTCTGAATGTGGAGGAGAAAAGCAGCAGACTGAAAAAAATCTCCAACCTATTAAGGATTACTTAAAATTTCACTTTGTTACATGTTGTCAAGCAAATAAATATTTTATTAAATAAATATTGTATCCTGATGTTTATAAATGAGGTAATAAACTCAATTTTTTTTTTCCACATCTTTTATTTGTTACATTAAAGCCTGACAGATGTTTTTCGTCATCTGTAGAACATTTTAGGGATGAGGTGAATGCACTCCATCATTCTTGTGCTTCCTTCCTGTGTGTCATTCGTTTTTTTTCTGTGTGTTTACAGTGAATCAGCAAGACAAAAATAGTTTCTCAAACTATTTATGCACTGAGGAGAGAATAAGAATTAATTCTGTGCCTCATCTGTCTGCCCTGCAACGTGAACAATTATATAATCCAAAATACACAAAGAGGAGTCGAGTGACAAAGCAACTCTGCAGAAGCATGAAAAGGAAAAAGACAGAAAGATGCAAAAGGAAAAAAAACTGAAAGATGCACCGGACTTAGAGCTGCAGAGGTGCTGTGCTCTCAGAGGATGTAGATTTGAGTGAATAGAGGCTGGCATTAGTGAGTAGGGGGGCTGGAATGACGCAGGGAGGGCAGAATAAAATTATACACTATTTATAGCAACACGACGACCTACAGTGTGGTATTCTTGCAGAACATTCTCCTACATCCTCCCTGTGTGCTTGAAATTGTGATGCTCAGCTGTTATTTTATGGGGATTAATTAAATGCCGCTGATAAACCGATCATCCTGCTGCTGGGGGGCTGTTTCATAAAAAAATTTTTAAAAAAGTGCTAATGACTAATTGTCATGAACATAAACATTCATTTTTCCTGCCAAAAGTTTTTATTTGTAAAGATAAATGACTTTATTCACCTCTGTTATGAAATAACCTGGAACAACAGACAAAGATATACAAATTTTCACAACTCTAAACATAAAATTTAAATACTATAGTTTGATCAACTGAAAAGAAAAACAAATAAAATCAAATTTTAAAACCAAAATCAATGAAAATATCGATTTAAAAAGCAGATATAGGCAAGTTTTTCTTTTCAGTTAGAGAAGAGGAAGTTAAAAGTATGCAACAGCGCACCCTTGTGGTAAAGCTTCAACAAAAATCTGAAAATATGAAATGAAATGAAATGAAATGAAATGAAATGAAAATGAAATGAAATGAAATGAAAAATACTTTATTTATCCCAGAAGGGAAATTCAACTGGAGATACAGAACAGCTTGACCTTCACTCTCCAGGCTGCCGGTATACCCAGCGCACTTCGATCAGGCCAGCAAGATCACACAGGAGAATACATACAAATACATACATACATATACATAAGCACGCATCAGCCTGTGTGTTAGGAAAAAAAAAAAAAAAGATGAATAAGACCACGTGAGGTCAGAGGGAGGAGAAAAAAGGTTCCCTACACCCAGTGCCCCATCAAGAGGGGGCGCTTGATATAAGCAATAAAAACCTCCAGCGGGGGGGGATGTTCACGAGACATGTTGAGAACTTTCTTGAGGATGTGAATGTAATCAGTGTGTATGTGGTTGTGTGCAGAGAGTTATCAAGGACACCGTCTCTGGGACAACGCAGATGTTATGTCTCTTCCACAGTCTTTGGCGCCCGGTGGATATTCAAATGTAACTCACCTGTAGCTTGTAACAATTCATCTTTTTAGACTAAATGTTGTTGCTGGTCACATGATTAACTGGTTCAGGTCAGTAAAACGAAACATCGCAGTCACAAACACTAAATAATAAACAAAATAAAATAATCAGGTTGGAAAGTTAACACAACAATCCAGAATCTTTATTGCAGACTAACATTAAAGAAAAGATGCTCATGATGCTTAATTATGAACAAATAAACCTGGATTTAAAGAAAAATAATTATTCATTCTTTTATAAATACAACATCAGAATTTGGCACAAATGAAGGGTGAAAATGACAAAGTAACTCATAATTTTAGGGATATAAAACACAAACTAACTTTGATTAATGTTTAAATGACTTTTCTTTTTGATACATAGCTTTTTATAATACTCATCAATTACAGAAAATGCAAACAGTTGGACTTCCCAAGGCTTCACTCACTGACTTGTGAAGATCACTTCAACAAATTCAGAGTGACAGAAACCAGTTCTTCTGCTGACAGGGGAAGAAAGCGCATGCAGTGAACCATAAATAAACTAATCTTAACTAAATTAACTCAAACTTCAATAAACAACAAGGAATCAAAATAAATTTAACGTACCATGAAATGTGCAGATAGCGCAAAGGAATTAAAAAAAACTAATGCAGGAACTAAAAGGGAAAATAACACAAAGCGACCAGGATATGAGCAGGTGATTAGGGAATTAGTAACAGGTGAGTTAATTGATTAAAACGCAGGTGAGGAGCTGAGTGACCAGAGAGGGAAAATAAACTGAACACAGAACTAGAATTTTCAAGAAACCAGCAGTAAGAACTCATGTCACCTTTTGTTTCATTTTTTCAAGTTTTTTTCTCTTTTATTGAGATTAAACTGTGTTTCCTAGTCCTGGTCCTGGTCCTGGTCCTGGTCCTGGTGGCCCCATATCCTTTTAAGGTTTTAATTATAAGTATTGTATTATTTTTTGAGTCTAGTTCAATAGAAGCCTGATGAAGCAGGGAAACATCTGAAACATGCAGGGCACAGTGGGTTAAATACCGAATCCCTCCTGTATAAAATGTTAAAAGGAAATAAAGTCTGAACTTATTCCTGAATGAATGATTTGGGGGTTTGAGAGCAGAATCCATCCATTTCTTTGACCGCTTCAGGGTCGCAGTGTAAAAACCTGAAGAATAAACAATCTTTGTTGGAAACCACGATGGTTTCAAGATTCTCACATTTACAACTTTCTGTACAACCAGGATCACTGACACATCGTTCACAGACTGAAATGTTGGGGGGGACGCAAACGGGAAAATGATGCACACTTTTGGCATCCAGAGCGATCACCCGTGTCTCAAGGGGGAAACACGTCAAAACTGTTTCCCAGAAGTTCGGCTGTAACCGCCCCCGCAGCCCCCCCACAACACACCATTATACACCATCACTACCGTGGCTTTCATTTTAGAAGTGAGCTGGATACGCCGAGGGTTGGATTATCCAGATTTCACTGAGCGCCTTTACGCAGAGCGCCCATAGGAGACGCAACATTTCCCCGCGCGCAGAAGTTTCCACACCTCACAAAGTTCAATGGCCTATAAACTGAAGCCCTGGTTGGCGTGCAGCTGTGTCGTGCTCGTTGTGGTTTGCGGTGTTGCTCTTGTGTGTCTGTGCATGGCCACATTTGTAGGTCTCGGATGTTCCAGCGGCTTCACGCGCGCGGCCGTAGCGGCAGACTCGCAACTCTGCTCCAAAATTGGCAAGTAAGTTCTCACAAAGTCCGTTTTCTCACAACGAAATTAGGTTCAGCCGAATATGTTTATGACTTTTTAGCAGCTGGGCATTTAATCAGAGTATGTTTTTATGAACATGAATGAATTAAATCTCCGAGCCATCAAGCTGCACTGAGCTGTGTGATAAGTAGTTTAAGAGATTTGGTGTCTGCAGTGGGGATTATACCTGCAGAAGTGACCAACTGTGAATAAAGGAGGAGAAATGATGATTAAAACATGAACAGACTTGTCTAATGCACTGATACTGATCTGTCTTATCAGTATGTCTGAACGGCACACCATAGACTCAATTAATATGTCTTCACAATAACACTGGATGTCTAAAGGAAAGGCTGATGTTTTCACAGGGATGTTTGCTACACTTCCTGCTTTTGTGTTCAGTATTACAAAGCTTTCTTCTAAACTCATGCCGGTGTTACAGCATCGATGTCACCTTACTTTTCCAGGTCAAAGCAGAGACAATAGAAAACTCTTTGTTATAATTAAAAAATGCTGATGCAGGTAATTCTTTTAACCACAGGAGTGTAAAACGTTGTAATTCTGGTGAAATAAACAGGACTTTCAAACATAAAAGTGCTTCAGCCAGACTACCTTCCAAAAATTGGAACTTTTAAACTTCAAACTGAAAGTTGTGCAACTTATAAACATGAACACTTTCAGCAGCAGACATGCCAAATATCACATTAGTGCGTTGTTTTGCGCTTTCCCCTCCATTTCCCAAATATTTCCTCTCATTTATTTACAGTAAATTTGCCAATTATTGATGTCTGATTTTTGTCTTGGCTGGTGAGAATCTTGATCTTTACAAACTCAAACATTCCAAACTCTGCCTTCTCTTGTCGCTCAGCAGGCACATGTGATCTAGTGCCAGTTCTTTCATGAAAAGACCCATTCAAGGTCTAAGAAAAAGTCCAAACAGCACATTCACTCATCTGTGTGGTCTAATTATATTTGATTTACGTGAGAAATAAGCTGTTATTGTCATGGTAATTTATAAGAAAAAAAGGTGTTGAAACCAGATGAAAAGTGAAACGTTTTCAAGGAACAGAAGAAGAAGTCCAGTTTTCTTTTTGGGGAAAAAACTTTTGGATTGGCTGAGAATCTGTTCAAACGTGTGCCTTTTTGCTGGTCATGATGTTGTAACGCTGGTTGAAACTTGCCTCTTACAGTAGTAAGATTTACCCTGAAGGTCTTAGACCGCAGATAAATAATTAATGGATGTGAGTCTGTCTGTGGGGGTGGGGGGGTCAAACAGTCTGTAAGTTGATGACTGTCTTTCCATAAATCCTCTTGGTGCAGGGACATACTCGTGCAGGGTGGATCAGCAGTAGATGGCGCCATTGCAGCTCTCCTGTGCACATCTGTAGTGAATCCTCAGAGCATGGGAGTAGGAGGAGGCTCTATAGTAGTTGTTAGAAATAACAGAGGTGAGTTTTCTTTATGTTTATTATGTTTCCTCCTTAATATTTACAGATTCATACATTCTCTGTAACTGATCTTCTTTGTTTAGGCAACGTTACAGTCTACAACTTCAGAGAAACTGTCCCAAAATCAGTCAAGACTAACCTGTTGCGAGACTGTCCCACGTCTCTGCAGCTGTCCACAGGTAGGCAGAGTGGTTGCAGTGTCTCATAACATGAATTTCATATATCCTCTGGATTTTGGGATTATCTGAAACTCGTGGATGCAGTTCAGCTCTGTTTCTGGAGAGTCACTGGTCCCACAGGTCGGGTCTCATCATCTTGGACTACAACCACAGTATTCTTCATTCTGCCCCGATGCATTGATGAGTTTAATCAGCCCTCCGTCTGGTGCTGGTTCTGATTGGTTCTCCATCTTGCCGTGAATCTTCTAAAAAGCAGAACAAGAACTTATTCGCCTAAAAGATTTTAGAATCTCAATGAGTCTTCACAGGAAGTTGTTTAATCAGATTATTATCCATGTCTTTATTATAGGCAGCCAGTGGATTGGTGTTCCTGGAGAGCTGCAAGGTTACGAAGCCCTTCACAAACAGTACGGAAAGCTGCCCTGGGCCCGACTGTTCGAGCCAACAATTAGACTGGCCAGGGACGGGATCCCCGTACCGCCTTATCTGGCTCATGTCCTGAGCTTAGATTTGGTGAAAAATCATGTGGAGAATTCATCTCTGTGGTAAAACCTCACACATTTATATGTAGATGAATAAACATTTATTATAAGGTCAAACTGAACGTCAATCAAAATACCATCTTCTAGTAGTAGTTTAATCCTGCAAAAACACTCAATATATTTATTGAACACACTCATTTTCATCATTTAACATCCTGAATGATGTAAGTAACGTGTACTTTCATGTGTGTTTATGTGTTAGTGAAATCCTCTGCAACAAGAATAAAACAGTCCTGAAAAGAACCGACACCCTGCGGTTTCCTAAACTTGCAGAAACCCTGGAAACGGTTGCACAAGAAGGAGCTAAAGCTTTTTACGGAGGCAGAATAGGGCGCAACTTAATCCAAGACATAAAAGCTGCAGGTTGGTGCTTGATTACTCTCATGGGAAAATAATGTGAAGAAAAGAGGAAGGAAGCGAACGGATTTTATTCTTTTTGTCACAGGTGGGACTTTAGAAATGAAAGATCTGGAGTCCTTCAAGGTGCAGGAGGACAAGGCGTGGACAGTGTCTCTGGGGAAGACTCAGATGCATATAGCTCCTCCACCGGCTGGTGGAGCGCTACTTGCTCTCATCCTCCAAATCATGAAAGGTTTTAATTTCTTCTGTAATGACTCTGTTATGCTCCTTTGAATGAATAATGGGGAATAATGTCAGTCCTGTACTTTTACTTTGAAGGGTTCTCACTGACTCCAAATTCCCTGATTGGTGAAAAGAAGACTCAGATGTACCATCGTTACGTGGAGGCTGCTAAATTTGCTAATGGACAAAAATGGAGCGTTTATGATCCTCTCATAAAAAACAGAAAGGTTACAAAACTGTTTTTACCCTTTTTAGTTCATTTTTCATGAGATTCTTATTGATCTTATAGACGATTAATCAGAAAAAGCTCAGATGAATCTCAAAGTTTGTATTTAACTTGTGAAAACAGACTTTTTTCTACGTACTTCCCAAAACAATAAAATTTAATGAGACATGTAATTAAAAAACAGACTGACTAGAAGACATGAGCAACTTTTTATTTCCACATCTATTAATTAAAATATTGACATGAGATAAGTGGGAGGACGTGAGTCAGCATCTTTGTTATGGTTCCCGGCTGTGCAAATAAACCCTGATAATAAACTGATATGTACAAACTTTATCAGGTCAGTGTGTTTATGAACAAACAGTCTGGTTTTTCCAAATAAGTTAGAACACTGTGTAAGATGTTGGACAATAAAGGAACAACTTGCCAATGATTTATGTTTTTTATGTAATGTGATAAATACATAGAAAAAGCTCATAAACAGAGATAAAGTGCTGGTAGAGCAAAAAGATAATCCTCAGTGGTAAACATGGCCGACATGATGCTAGCATATCATTTTAAATTAGACCACAATTCCACATTTTATTACGTGCCTTTCAAAATAAAATCAGTATTATAAACTGTAAATAACTGTTAACTTGATTTCATATTTACATGCTGCACCTATCTTGCTGAAACATCCAACTGAGCAAATTTTAGATCAAATTTAAAGCAATTAGAGTGTTTTTGACAATTTTGCTT
>SSNP01000014.1:2243288-2289509 GCA_006937955.1 Pachypanchax playfairii | reverse complement strand
CCCTTTTTAGTTCATTTTTCATGAGATTCTTATTGATCTTATAGACGATTAATCAGAAAAAGCTCAGATGAATCTCAAAGTTTGTATTTAACTTGTGAAAACAGACTTTTTTCTACGTACTTCCCAAAACAATAAAATTTAATGAGACATGTAATTAAAAAACAGACTGACTAGAAGACATGAGCAACTTTTTATTTCCACATCTATTAATTAAAATATTGACATGAGATAAGTGGGAGGACGTGAGTCAGCATCTTTGTTATGGTTCCCGGCTGTGCAAATAAACCCTGATAATAAACTGATATGTACAAACTTTATCAGGTCAGTGTGTTTATGAACAAACAGTCTGGTTTTTCCAAATAAGTTAGAACACTGTGTAAGATGTTGGACAATAAAGGAACAACTTGCCAATGATTTATGTTTTTTATGTAATGTGATAAATACATAGAAAAAGCTCATAAACAGAGATAAAGTGCTGGTAGAGCAAAAAGATAATCCTCAGTGGTAAACATGGCCGACATGATGCTAGCATATCATTTTAAATTAGACCACAATTCCACATTTTATTACGTGCCTTTCAAAATAAAATCAGTATTATAAACTGTAAATAACTGTTAACTTGATTTCATATTTACATGCTGCACCTATCTTGCTGAAACATCCAACTGAGCAAATTTTAGATCAAATTTAAAGCAATTAGAGTGTTTTTGACAATTTTGCTTGAATGCAAAGCTGGTTTGTCTAAGTTCCATTAGAACGTATTAAAAGAGTTTCTAATTTATTCTTTCAGAGTGCTGATCATTTGATTGACCCGTCTTTCGCTGATCACATCAGAAGGATGATTAAATCAAACACTACACATGACAAGTCCTATTACAACAACACTAAACCTCCTCCTGATCGCTTTGGGACGACACATGTTTCTGTTCTGGATGAGGATGGACTGGCCGTCTCCGCCACCAGCACCATAAACCAGATGTGAGCTGGAAAACTTTTCAAATAAAAAATATTTCATCTTGAAAACAGCTTAAGGAAATTGTTTCAGTATATACTGCTCGTCTCTGAGTTCGCTGTGTTGTTCTGTAGATTTGGAGGAATGGTTTACTCTCCGCAAACTGGCATCATCCTCAACAACGAGCTGGTGGATTTTTGCAACAGAGCAGACACGCTGACGGAAGGTAAAGTCACAAATATTCATGACAATTCGTGCAACGTATTGGTTTCTGACTTCCATCTGATGTCTGATCCAGGCGAACGTCCTCCCTCCTCCATGACTCCAGTAATAATGGAGTCAAAGGATGGAAGGATCCTTGTGATTGGTGGATCAGGGGGAAGCTTGATCACCACAGCGGTGGCCTTGGTAACTCAGTCATTAAACTCAAGTTGTTTGTGTTCTTTCTTGCACTCACACAATTTTCTCTTCTTCTTCTTCTTCTTGCAGTCCATCATAAATCGCCTCTGGCTCGGGATGAGTTTGAAAGATTCGATTGATGCTCCGATAGTCTTTATTGATTCAAACAACAAAGTCAATTTTGAATCAAATTTTGACGAGGTGAGAAATTTTGAAACTAAATTCACAAGCCTCTGATTACATTTGCACTAATTTCAATTGATTTCAATGACGATTATTAAAAAATGAATTCTCCTGGATAAGTTTTGAAAGATTTGATAAATTTCTGTGTTTTCAGTCTGTGATAAAAGGTCTCAAAGTTCTCGGACACGAACAGGGGACTTGGAAATTCTTCGTGAATGTGGTGAATGCCTTGGAAAAAGAGAACGGCTGCATAGAGGCTGTATCAGACAGCAGGAAGATGGGAATGTCAGCTGGATACTGACTGAGAGGAAGCATCTTTTTGTAGAATCACTGAACCTTTTGGCCTTATGAACGACACATGCTGCAGCCCTGGAAACAAAATATCATAAATTGTGCTTTGAATGTTTTAATCCATCATCTTTTAGCAGGATTTCATCCCTAAACTGGGAAAACTGCAGCAGGTAATGAGGGAGCTACTGCCCCCTTGTGGTGGATGAAGGATATAGTAACTTAACTCAACAATAACCCCTCCTTTCCACCGGATGCACACACGTAACATCAGTGAAGCGTATGACGCGGCTGATAGCTGCCATTAAAGTCGATGGGACCGTTTCCACCAGGCGTGAAGCAACGATAATCGGACGCATCTCAGAAGCGTAGTGTCGTGCAGTGTACTGCATTTTTTAAGCTCTGCAGTTTAGTTTGAACCAGACAGGAAATCAGGCGTTTGTGAAAAGTAAAATACGCTGAAGTTTCAAAATAAAGGACACATGCATATTTCCGTTTGCCCGACCACAAAAGCACACATTGGTGTGAAAATAAACCACATACCTTCTGGATACATGTTGTCGTATTTCTCCCTGCTTCTTGTTGTGTCACGCGTGATTTCTCAATCCTCCTGTGATTTCGTGATCTCCCGGGATGGAATGCAATATGAGTCTAAAATGCTTCTGGTGGGAACGGACACAGGGCTGATTTCATGAAAACGCGCAGCTACACATCTCCTGGAAAGGAGGTGTTACTTCTCACAAGCAGCAACAACGAATTTAAATTTTTTCAACAAAAACTTTTTTAGCTGTTTCAACTTTATAGCGAAGAACAGAAGAAACATCTCGGGTTTTTGCTGTTTAGCTACATAAACATTGCAGCACATCTGAATGCAACAATGAGTTATTATTAATAACTGTTTAAAATTCCCATGAGCATTTCTTTTAAAAAGAAGTAAAAGATTTTTGATATTGTTTATAATCTGTTTATTTTTGACCATGTGGATGAAATACAATTTAAAGACAAATTAAACTGAACAGCTGGTGGGAATAACTGTCTGCTCCAGTGCCTTTAAAGTAGTTAACAATTTAACACAACAAACTATTCTGATTCATTGCCTCAACCATTTATTAATGTTTTCTCCTTGGTCAAAGACAAATGCAACACTTTATATAGTAGGAGGTTGTTTGTACTTGAAAACTTTGTACTTCAAGCATTTTGAGGTCAAAATGTATCAAGATTATTCTAAAAAGTTTGTGTTACTGTTTTCAGCAGATCTCTGCTGAGTCTTATCACTGTGCACGCCTGAACGACGTGCACTTCGTGTCTCACTGTGTAGTTTAACAATATCAGTGAAGGTTTTATTTTCTAAATGAGGTTCTTTTTGTTTTTACTGCTTATGAGCCAGTTAATCTTTTTTAAGTGAAATCCTGAGACTTACTGTGATCTGTATGATTCTACTGTTTTCTGCTTCAGTTTTTATTTTTAAAATGTTACAAAACAATATTTTTATTTGGAGAAAATGCATCTTTTGTCCTTTTTGTGAACTTTTCCTATAAAGACATTCTGGTTTTTTTTACTTTTCACTGTTGATTTTCATCTAAACTTTAAGTCCAAGACTCTTATGTAAAGATTTTGAAATAAACCACATTGGCAGCTAAAAGTTTAACTCTTTCTTCTTGTTGTTGTGGAAAGAAGAAGCAGCCATGTTGGGTCAATGTAGGAAAGTCTTGTTAAAAATCTGTAGAAAAATGAGGAAACCTCACAGATTCTGGTGCAGAAAGATGTTTGTGTAAGCATCACACAAAAAGTTCTGGATTTCTCTTATATTTATACACAGAAATAATCCATCCTGACCCCTCAAATGATTTCCAATTAGCTTTTTGTCATTTTGGTTCTTAAAGAGGCAAAAGATTCATAATGGTGTTGATTACTAGACCCTGTTTGATGTTCACGAATTTTCCTTTTATCCCTTTAAACATATCACATTGTTTTGGTTTTTTTTTCCAAGGGTTTGTACTCTCAGCATAATTTTACCACTTCAAAAACACAAGTTTTTAACACTGTTGAATTTTACACAAACACAGTGTTGATACAGTCACATGAGCCTTAACCTTAAAGCTGCTATACTTAATTTGCATAACAAATTAGCTTAACATATTTTTTTCATGCCCATTAAAAACGTTTTAACACAGCATGGAGAAAAATATGTTGTGAAAATTAAAAAAGAAAAAAAATACTTAAGTGGTTCTCCCGTATTTGTCTAAAAACATCAACCAATCAAATGGTTCCGCCCGGAAGGAATGATTGGACAGTCTCTCCTGTCATACGGACTTCCGCGTTTATTTGGTTTCTGTGCTCCTAAAAAACTGAGACATATTACCGCAGCACATCGCTGCTGGGAGTGTTCGCCGCTCTACCATGTCACAGCAGGAGAAACGGCCGCCGGCTGGTTCCACTTCAGGTTCAGGACAAAGTAACAATTAATGTCAGTTGTTTGTTGTTATATTGTTTTCACTTACCAGTGATTCCAAAATGTTATAGTACTTGAATGAACTGCGGACCAGTGTCTTGTACTCGGTCGTCTTCTGGGGCTACGCGTGTTTCTAAACCTGGGGGGGCGTGGCTTATGAATTCTACCCGACAGGAGGGGCTGAGAGTTCTGTGACTTAAGCTACACAATTTGAAATCAGGGATATCAGCTTTAATACTTTTCACCTTTAGGGTTTATCTGCACTCCTAAAGTGTGTGATGATACAGGCTGATTTATGGGCGTCATTTATTTTGGGTTTTGTCCTCTCAATTGCAATTCATCGATCCTCTGGGTCAAAATGACCCTCAGCAACTTCAGGAGTTTAAACATGTGGTTCCAGTAAATTCTGTTGATATTTTATAATACAATGTGAGAATGTGGTGGTAAAAGTATGTGAACTCTTGAAAATTGTTTGTATCTTGGTGTAAATCGTATGTGATTGTTCTTAGAAAAGCTTAACTGTGGAGAAACTCAGTTTCAGTTTGACAAGACTAAGAAGGTAATTTTAGTTTAAAATCTTAAAACAGATTATATAACTCAGCTTTATCCCGTGTAAACTGTATCAGTTTTACATTACACTGATATTAATATGGAATTATATGGTTATAATAGTCGTAGCAGCAGCTAGCTGCTCTGTCGTATTTCCTTTGAAGCCTAGGAAACTTCCTGCTGGACTATTTTGATTTTTCTGATTAACTGATGACAATGTAAAGGTTTGCATAATGTTTCAACCAAATCCAGCTTCAGAATGTCCAGACTAATTTGTTCAATCAGAACAGAATTGTGGAAAATAATCTAAAAATTTATATCTGAAGGTAGGAAACGTAAAAATTCTAGAATTAGTGGTGAAATTAAAGGAAAAGTTGGAGTTTAATAAGGCTCCTAGCTGTGAGGAGGTTCCTTAAAATAAGGTCATTCAACCTTTGTAGCAACTTTGGTGTAAATGAACCACATTTATTTATAAATCACTTTGTCTCATTGATCATTCAAACCATTCTCTGCCCATTTACTCACAAATTTATACAACACCTCTTTAATTAATGAATTCAATACAATTTGAACTGAACACATCACACATAGGGGTCATACATTATGCAAATCTACAGAAAATTCTACAGGTTTCAAAAACTTTGTCATGTTACAAGCAATAACCTGCCTCATGTTTTACAATTTGCTTTATCTAAGAGCAGCCTTGAGAGAAAGAGAGAGAGGAAAAGGAAAAGCTGTAATGAGATACATCTTCCGTGGAGAAACTTATGAATTAGTAATGATTTCTTAAGTGGGTTCTGCTCCGCTTCCCTCTGAGGCACTCAGTGAGAGTTATGAGAAGATGCAAATTTCAGTCTGTGTGAAGTAGCTCTGTCTTTGTTGAATGACAAATGAGTTAATCTTGGTAAGATTTGGCTTTACAGCTTCAGTGTCACGATATGATCCTCGTTCTGCAGAGAGCAGCCATAAAAACTAAACACAGTTTTCAACTCTGTAGAAAATAAACCCCCGAACAATTAAAACCAGATGCTTTCAGATGAACAGCTGATTCAGTCACTCAAATTGTTTCAACAATAATTGTTAGATATTTTTTCGAAATGCTTTTCTGCACATATGTGCATCTGCTGGAAAGGAATGAAGTTAAATGTACAATTAGGAGACTAAATGCCTGCAGAGTTAGTAAACTGGCCTATATGAGTTACATAACTCTGTTCATCACAACTACAGTATGTGGATATTAAACTTTGCCTAATTAGGCCTTCAAGGAAGATTTTACTGTGACTGTGACAAGGTCATTTTAAATCCTCCATGAAAAGCACGAAGCACAGCAGAAAAATCACTCAAAAGTACAGCAGTAAACACAATTAAAAACCTCTTTAAATTACTTCTTTTTAAACATCTGGTAAACTTAAAAACTTTGTCACATTAAATAAAATATTCACGCATGTTCTGCAGTCTTTTCTGCAAGTAAGGAGAAAAAACTGTCAAAATATGGAGAATTGCCTTTCAGTCAAACTAAATCTTCTTCTAATGGTTAAAACATTTAGGTAAAAGTAAAGTTCAGCTAAATATTCAGTTTTTTTGCATTTACTGTGAAAGATCCTGCTCTGAAATGTTAAAATTTGGACTTTATTCTGATTCTGCTCATCCCAAAACAGTGTAAAAATAACTAGGGCTCTTACTGGATCAACTTAAACAGAAACATGTTTATCAAAATGAAAAATTATGAAGTTTGGATTGGTTAAACTATTTATTATTTCGGCTGAACAGGGCCGGCCCTGAGCTGCATGGTGCCCTAGGCGAAAAAGGATTTTGGCGCCCCCTACTGCCCAGAACAGAAACAACGTAACTCGATACCTGGATTACATTGCAAAAAATATTTATTTATTCTAAAATGAACAGTAGAGATGACAGATAGATATTTAAGTATTGCTTACTTTGCTCTGTACATGAAATGAATGGTGCGTCCAACAGTTTGCTCCAAAAAAAAAAGGAGAATTTGGCACCCCCTCCAGCAGAGGGCGCCCTAAGCAATTGTCTAGTCTGCCTATGCCCAGAACCGGCCCTGAGGCTGAATGTGAATATCTGAAAATCATACAAGTTTTCACAGTATTATACCAACTTTTTTATAAATAACATTTATTATTACTTCTGCTGGATTTAGTTTATAGAAGTTGGTCGATCATTTTTAAACTACTTGTTGAATGAATCGAAATGTGAATACTGTTGACTCAAAACTACTCAAAACACAAATAACACAAACTACATACAACAAGATTAAGTTAGTTTCATTTAAATAAAAAATTCTTATGATGTAAATTTAAACAATTATGTTCCAAATAAAATGAATTACAGTACTATAATTGCTTTATTTTTATTAAGTATATTATACATTTTATTTTAACAGGCTGCTTAGTACACAGCGTTCAGGGCACTCTGTCTCAACTTCAACACATCTGATTGTCACGTTCAGGAATATTTTGAGAAAGATAAATATTTCTGATCACACTAAAATCTGTTTTCTGATTATTAAATAACTTTATCATATATGAGCCAGTGTTCTGCTGCTGATACACAAATCTGTCACTTATCCATTATAGTTATGAAGAAGTTTATTTATACTCAGAACATTAAAAACTCAGTACAAGTCTGTTCAGGCATTTATAAAGGTAAAAACAGCAATTAAAAAGAAAGTATGTCTAACCAGTATAAACAGTATTAAAATAAAGGGCAATAAATCCCATTAGCCTGTAATATTAAACCCAGAAAATAAATTATTAACCTGCAAATGAACTATGGTCTCATAAAATCCATTTATTTGAAGCATCATTTAAAATATTAGGAAAATGTTCACAAGTATACTCAAACAGTAGAGAGAATATGAGCTGCAAATCCCAGCGGTGGAAGGGGGCAGCACCAGACCTGATGTGATGAGGTCATCGCAGGTCGCTGCTCTCAGATTTGAAGGGAATTATTTAGAGTCATTATCGTATTTGCTGGAACAATTTGTCCCTGAGGTATTACAGTCTGAGCTTTTGGCCCTGTTATCCTCTTATACATAATGTTTAACCACTAAAAACAGCCAAAAACAGTTCATAATTTAAAAAACATCTTTATAAATATGTGGAAATGTTGTATTTTCAGACTGTGTGTGAACTAAAAACATGCTTTTGACTATTAAAGAAGGAATTCACCTGTATTTTTTTATTTCATATTAAAAGCTTCAAGACCTTTAAAACAGTCAGTTATCATTTGTTGTTGCTGTTCAGGGTCACAGGTTGCTGGTGTGTGAGGGGCGGGGTTAAACCCAGTACAGGGCGCTGGTCCATCACAGGGCCACACAGAAACAATCATTCACACTCAGGGCCAATTTAAAGTCACTAATTAACTTTTCCATATTTTTAATGTATGTGTTAAAAAAAAAAAAAAAACACGCAGGGAGAACATGTCAACAACATACAGTAGTTTCCAGCAGCAGTTTGTCCTTCAATACATGTTTTAAAAATAAATTATTTATATTAAATGACAACTTGACATAAATTCAACCTTGATTAGAATTAACGGAGGTACGTTGTGTTACTTTGGAGTGCACAGAAATTATTGTAACTGTGTGCGGAGCATCAGGTATTTCAGATTAATGATGGTTGTTGTGTAATTGAGTTTGACTCTCACGGTTCGTGTCAAAGTTCAGACGGTTACAGACGTCGTATATAATCAGAGGCGTGTTAATGACCTCAGTATCCAGCTGCGTACGCCCATTTACGAGGATCTGACTGAGCGTGGAGGCCCTTCTCGTAACGCACCACTGCTTGGATCACTGCTCCTGTTGCTGTGAGGAACTCTGTCTCGTGATTCTTCCTCATCAAACCGTCCAGGACATTCTGGAGAACATAAAATAGGATTATGAATTAGCAAATGACTTAATAAGATGGGGAAAGGATCTATCTTTAGTTAAGAGTAATATATAATTGCAATTAATGACTCAGTGGCTCTTAACATCTTTTTTTAGCCTGTAAGGTTAAGGATACTCGTGGAGGGGTTCTGGGTTTTGGGAAGCTTTCAGCTATTTTCTCGTTTTTCCTTCAGTCTCTTTTCTTTTTTGGTTTTGTTTCATTTCTATTTTTTTTCTCCTTTCTATCTCTGCATGTAGTTGAGGAGCTGTTTCGTTCTCCCTGATCCCTGTATGCAGGTAGAGTCTCCTGCTGCTGCTATCAAGGAGTAAGTACATGTTCTACTACTCAAAGCCCAGGTAAAGTCACATCGATGGTCATCTCAGTCAGATTTACTCTTGTAAATAGTGATTTGTTACCTCTGAAGTTATTTACCTTTCTCTCGTTATCTGAACACATTCTTGTGAATGAAACCGCTTACCTGCAAAAAAATCTCCTGAATAATCTGACAGCTTGAACCTTCTCTCTGCCTCGCTGGCAGTCCACCGTACTCACCTCCTGGACTCACCTGCTCTCTTCCTCACTCCTTGTGATTGATCTTTTCTTCTTCTAAAGCTAGAAAACGATAAGCTGTTGATATAATCCGAGTTTAATTCACAATCATTTGAACCTTCACCAACTTATCTCAATTAAAACCCTTTTTATTTACTTTTTTCAGTCTCTGGTGGAGCTGATGTGGGTTCTATAGGACCTACCTGATCCTGTTGTCTCTGCTCTGCCTTAACGCACAACATTCAGAAACACTGTAAAGTTGTTTACCACCCAACAGGATACTCTTTTGATCTGGACTTGGAGATCTGAGTGGATCCTCCATGACTCTCCAAATGTTCTACTTTGATGGTGAGTATGGGAGATGTGGCGGTGAAATGTTCTTCATTTTCTTTTGTTACTTTCATTAGTGAATTTTATGGAGATATTTCTCCTTCCCCTATGAGAAGAAGAGGTGATGTCTAAAACTTTTCAAATTAAAAGTCATACTGGATTGACCAAACTCTGAAGAGGTTTTTTCAGAGCTTTTTAAACTAACAAGTCAAGGACCGATCAGTCATCTGTCATGATCTGGAAACTTTTTGATGAATTCAGTTCATATTTAAAACTGTCTATGAGAGCCTGACAACATTTTTCTCCACAACAACAACTTGGTTTCCATTCTTTAGTTAATGATGAAGCTTAAATCCAAATCAGAAGATGCACATACTGTGACGTTTCAATGAAAAATTATCAGTATTATGTAAAAGCACCAACCAAACCATTCTGCAGAGGACATCTGGTGCTATTGTCCCTGATTATAAAGTCCCCTGTTGCATCTGACTGCTCTCACTTGCTTTAACTATGATAACTTATCTCTGCAGGTTTTCATCAACTCTGAAAAGGAAAAAAAATCTGATAGCTGAAGATCTTGAGCTCCCGTTCAATCTCTTGCTCAGCCCGTTTCACCACTCATGGAAGCTCCTTCTTCCTTTTTTCCTGTATAAACTTTATAAACCAAAACAAAAGTCACGGCGCATTACATTGACAATCATTAGAACATCTTCTCAGACCATGTGCTGTAGTTAAATCAAAATACATTAAAAAATAAAAATCCTCTCCCAAGAATAAATTCAGCTTTTGTGTCATTGAACAGCACCATATCTTAGTTCTCTGCATCTACCCTGAAGGAAAATGTAGTGAACAATGCCCCTGTGTCTGAGGTAAAATGTTTACCAGATTTGGGATGAAAGATTACATCCCTTTGCACAGCACAACAACCTAATATTAGTTACATACTGTATAGTTGTTTGCTGTTTCTGACACTCACTTCATCAAAGCCCGGTTCTGCTACAGTGGAGTTGGGACTCAGCTGGTTGTGGATCCTTGGTTCTGTTACGGCTTTATTGAGATCGTAGCTGAAGAAAAGTGAATTCAGAATCACCTAAAAAACATTTAAGACATTGTTTGTTACTATTAAATATTTTTGCATTAGTTCAAACTACTTAAAAGGAATATTTCAGATTATGAGTGTTGATGTTTTTTACCTGAGCTATAGAGGTGGTGATTTTTGTTCCACCTGAACCTCCAACCACCATCTTTACTTGATTATTTTTATCTAAAAGGATGGTTGGACACATCGAGGACATTGGCCTCTTTCCTGTTAACAAAACGTGAAAATTAAGCTTATTAAACATTAAATGAGCACGACTGACTGGTTAATATTTTTTTTTAAAAAATAACAATACTGTAAACTTTAGGGTCCAAAATTCTCAATACACTTGTTTTTTTTCGTTTTTTTAGATTTTACTTCCAAGAAGCCAAACTTAAAGCCTTATTATAGTATTATAAAACAGATCTAACTCTGTTTGAATCTGCGTGGGTTGACACATAACAGGCCAATTAAAGAAAAGTTAAAACCCATTTTAAATGGATTCTTAAATAGGCCCTTCCATTAAAAACGTTTTTTCTGAGGTTTCTTTTAAATATTTTAGCTCTTACCTTCATAGTGGGTGTGAAAACGGGTCAATAACTTCTCTTTCAGTTTTAATCTCTCAAACTACGCAGGTGGTGATAAAACCCGAGTTCTCCCGAGTCCGAACGGCCTGTATCTGTTTCATCACAACTCCTTTGTTCGTTAGTATTCATCAGCTCCCGCAGTTGAAACCACACCTAGCATGCTGCTGGCTAAAAGCTGTTAGCATAAGACGTAGCAAACAGGAAGACACGACGTCTGACTTTGCCATGCACAGCGGGGCAGGAAACAGTATACCTTGCTCTCATTGGCTAGTTTGTTAGCCAATCAGAGTCCAGCAAATTCGAATAGTGAATATGGACGAGCTGCTGCTCAAAGCCTGACGGAAGGAGCCGGAACCACCCGAATTTTAATGCAGACAGATTGAAAGATCTGTTAATCAGTGTTTCCTGATGTTTTTTAGATATAAAATGTTTCATATTACTGGTTAATACTTATGAAATAACCACAAAGTCCTGAAATTTGTATGAAATGGCCTCTTTAAAAAATCTCAAATGTAACGCTGTAAATTAGCCTGACGAGCAAAGGGAGAAGAATGACTCTATTGGGTTTTGTACCAGAATATAAAGATACGTTTTAGGGATACAGAACTGCTCTTTCAATAATAAAGATAAAACAGTGCAAAAATGTACTACGTTTGTATCTGATCTGCATTTATGATCTTTTGTAGGTTTTAACAATCCTGATGGTTTGTGTCACTAAATGGAAGTAAGAGGGACAATCTCACCTGGCCTGATGAAGTTGTTTGGAGAAGGAGGAACTCCGTAGCCGTTTGTTATGTGCGGGGAGCTGAAGTCGTCCATCTCATTGTTTAGAAGAATTCCTGTAGACTTCGACAGAACTTTGGAGCCCAAACTGCGTAGAGACAAAAAACCTTTTCAGACCCTCGTGTTACAGGTAGAATGGTCTGTGGTTAATCAGGTGGGCTTACAATTGGTTGATGGTGCTGGTTGCAGCCACAGCACTTCCATCCTCGGATACCACAGACAGGTGTGACGTCCCGTGGTTTTCAGGCAGGTAAAACTCTGGCTCATAATAGTTCATGTGGTGTGTGGTTTCATCTGTAATCTTTTCACGGATGTTATCGGCATAGAATTGAGAGGTCATGTTCATGATGAGCTTTAACGGAGAAATATTGGAACAATATTCAGTTTATTTATGCCAAACTTTAGAAACCAGAAGTATCAAAGCGATAAACAGATCAGCAATGTTTTTTATTAAACGTCTGCCTCTGGTCATTCACTGTAACATCTAACTTGCAGATTTGCTGCTTTTATCTCAAGGCCGTACTGCAGGTATCAGCCAAAAACAGTTGGGAAGCTCGACCTGTTCTTTCCTCCGAGTCTTTGAACTTACATCTGTGATGTTGAGGAATTTCAGATCTCCAAGTAAAGTTCTCTTTGCATATGCAAAACGAAAGGCCTCCACAACGCGATGGTAGGTTAGGATCTTTTTCTCTGTGTTTTCCACACTCTCTGAACTGAAGTTGTACCCTAAAAAATAAATAAAAAAATACACAAATATTACTTGATTAAAACCAGAGCGTTCACCACCTGTCTTCCTTCTGTCAGGTTCAGGAATAAAGGACTTGATTTTAGCCAAAAAGCTGATGTGACCACGTGATGAGTATTAGTTGAGCCGTGAGCCGCAGAAGGAAGAGCGTTTGGGAGCTGATGGGTCTCAGCTGTTGAACAGAAGCAGGAGTCATGGTAAATCACCAGGATGCGCATTTTGGCTGGGGACTGAAATGTGAGTCAAGCTTTAACAAGTCAACTGTGTCCAATTAGAGGTAAATCTGTGATATTAGAGTTTGGGTGTGAGGCGGGAGTTGGGTGGGGGGGGCACCGTGAGTGGGTGTCCAGTCAAAGGGAAGGAGACGTTTTTGATGATTAATTATTTTAGAAGAAAGTTTCTTATCTAATCCTGGGAGGCAGATGCTGTCAGCGCTCTGACATGAAGCTGAGGCAGCGTGACAGTGTCTTTACAGACCAGCAGTTTGAATTTTATGGTCCGTGTGACCCGCCAACATGAAGGGAACTTATCAGAAAGATGATGTACACAGAAAGAACATTGGGTCATGCAATGAGAATATAGAAGAGCGGTAATGCTTTAATTAACTATATAGTCACACGCTTAAACGAACACTTCAAGTCTTTAGAATAAGGGTTTTTATAGTTATTCGTATGACAGGATTTACAGTATCAGGGAAAATTAAAACTTTTATTTTGAAATCTGAATTTGTTGCTTATAAAACTCTAGTTCTTTTTAGTGACGTTAAACTAAAAGAGCCTTTTAAGAGTGGATTTCCTGCACAGAAAAAGATGTTCCTTAAAGCTCCCTCCTTTCTGTTAGAGTGACTTGAAGGCAGCTCAGATCGAAGAACATTCACTCCCACTCAGAACGTTTTTTTGGACAGAGCATCAAGGCTTACCATTCAAGATGTTTAATATCAGCGATAGCACAGGGCCGCTCGCGGGGGCATTGGGAACAACCATGGTGTACTCCCTCACATTCACTCTTAAAGGATTTTCATCCAAGACAGGCGCATAATCCTTCAGATCCTCCATGGAAATGATACCGTCTAAACATGGATAGAGAAACACAGTGAGCGTGTGCGTGAACAAAAATAGGAATGCAAATCCTCATTAACCTGCAAATAGGATGTGCAAAGATGTTCAGAGAGCATATGAAATGTTTATGAAGCTGGTTTTTCCTTCAATACAAAAGAAATGAGATTGAATCTGCAGGAAAAACCTAATTTTAACTGGTTTGTATATAAAAAACTGAGTCATTTTGCTAGAGAATTTTAGCCATTTGGGATTAGCATGTTGGAGGAAAGATGATATTGGGAGAAGATTTACTTAAAAGTAAAAGGACTCAAGCAGTTAAACTCTTCACACTGCACATCAGAGTGTACATCTACTGCATAGCAGCACAATCCAGGTTCAGTTATTTCTCTGTTCCACCACATCTGATTCAAGGGTTGCATTTTTTTTTTTTTTTTTTCCTATATTAATCTCTCGTGGGAAAATTTGGCTCTGCATTGGACCCATCCTCACCTTGAGGTGAGGAGCAGAGGGCAGCCATATTGAACAGCGCCTGGGGTGCAGTTCAATATGGCTGTTCAATATGGGGTTCAGTATCTTGCCCAAGGATACTTCGACACGTAGCCTCTTGCCACGGGACACGGGATCAAGCTCTGGTTTCCCGATCGGAGGGTTACCTCCGACAGACTATGGCCGCCCAGAGGCAGCAGCGGGTTCACTATCTTGCCCAAGGATACTTCGACGTAGCTTACCGGCAACAGGGATCAAACCCGCCATCTTTCGAACGAAGGGTGATTGCCCTTCCGCTAGACTACGCCGCCCACCAATTGCCTGTCCAGCACAATTTCAAACCCTTCAAAAGCCTGTTAATCACCTGTTTATTTAAATTAATTGTACTGGAACAGAGAAACATCAACAGGATACTGGCCCTCAAGGACCAGGACTGGATATTTATATAGCTTTGAACCTAGTGTGCAACATGATGGAAAACACATAACATGATTTCTGACTTCAAACATTTTAATCATACAATATCAAAACTTCAGGAGAATCTTATCTGAATGTAATATTAAAAACATATATTTATTTGTTTGTAGATAATAAAACAGTGCAACCTGCAGCCTGAATATCTCTGACAAGATTCTGAGCCGTCTGTCCCTCATAAAACTCCTTAGCGCCCTCCTCGGCTATCTTCCTATAGGTTTGAGCCAGTCTGGTGTATTTAATGGTTTCATTTTCTTTCAGGACGTCACCATTCTGTCCACAAAACACTTCACTGAAAGGAGAGTAGCAGATCACTTTACACGATGAGGTCATTAAGCTACTGGAAAACAAAGAAATCATTGAATTTAATGTTGGCTAATGCTTCTCACCACAGAGCTGTGTCATTCAGGATAATGTTCTTGTTTCTGGACAGAGCCGTGGCGAGAGCCTTTCCCAGTGGAAAGCCTTTTTCTGCAAGCTCAATGCTTGGCTGAAACAACTCTTTCCAAGTAAGTTTGCCATGTCGTTTGTGAGCCATCTCATATCCTCGGATTTCTCCAGGCACAGCAATAGCCAACCCACCTAAAGACCAGAGAACAGAAGCTTTCATTTCACATTTTTACTTAATTTGATTTGAGTCAACATCAACACCAGCTTCCCTGATCTTATTTCCTGTTAGCATGTTAGCATTGGTTAAACATTACCTCTCTTGGATAAATCTGTACTGTTCCCAAACATGTTCTCTGTGGCGTTGCGCGGCGCTCTCTCTCTGGCATCAATCGTCTCTACTCTCCCTGTTAAAGAAGTCACACATGAGGTTTGGGAGGAGATTTGTGTCTGTGATGCACGTTGGAGAAAAGTTCTACCTGTTTTTGCATCATAGATGGTCATAAAAAGGCCTCCACCTATACCCATACTGTGAGCATTCATTAATCCAACACATAAGAACGCAGCTATAGAGGCATCAACTGCAGACCCCCCCTTCAAGAGAATGTCTCTGTGGTAAAAATCAGAACACAAAAGGTTGAAACAACAGAGACAGATAAATTAAACAGGTGCTTATTCTCTGTGAACAAACTCACCTGCCGACCTCTGAACACGGTCCAGCATCTGCTGCCACAGCTGCCTTCAGGTAACCCGACTCTTCCTTCTCAATCCCAAAAAAGACGCCCACAAAAGTGCCAACGGATGCCGCCACCAGCAGCACAACTGCCACTGCTACTGTTTTTGTGACCATTTCTATCAAGTGCTGAATAATTGATTTGACAAAAGAAACATTATTCAAAATATAAAACTTTACAACTGTTTTTTTTTTAAACATACTGTCTGTAATAAAAGGAGAAAAAGGATCATTACAGTTTAAAACATCACATAGATGGTTGGTACTTACACCGAGTATCACTAAAACAGCCCATAGTTTCAGAGGAATCATATTGAAAAGTGTTCAGTGTTTTACATCGAGTGTCTTTTAAGGCTCATCAGTCATTGGAGTTGCATAAGTGGGCAAAGATCATACAAGTAAACTTTTAACAAAATTAAACCCATTTAAGGTCATTTTCTGAATCAGAAAAACTGTAACTGTGCCAAAAGAAATTCTAAGAAATGAGTGTCAACTGTGAACCGCTTGAAGAACTCAAGTTTTAATACCAAACAACCACCACGCTGCAAACTAGCAACAAAAAGAGAGAAATGTTCCCTTCACGTTGATTAAGACACATAATTAGTGGAATGAGTTCAACCTGTACTTTGTTTGGGGGAGGGAAGATTATATATCTACCACCCCTGATTTTCACTACTAGTGAAGTCCCTGATTCTCATTTTACACCTGCTGTACAACAGGCTGAAAATAAAACACAAAAATTCTGTTATACTTACTAATAAATACAAGATTTTCAACAGTTAAAGTTTTACTTCCTGACTATTTTAACTAATAGAAGTATAAAAAGCCTGTTAAAGACCTGACTGTTTGGTTTTACGGCACCATCCTGGCTGCATTTTTAAAATCCAAACCTGACAAAGTTACTAATTGACACCAGCTTCTCCAGTCAGTCACAAGTGAAACCAGATTTATTATGTAATGGGAGAGCGACATTATTCTGTTGAACACCACTGTTTCACAGCCCACAACTCATTTTATCAAATGTTCTCTCATGCTGCTCGCCATCTAAACCCCCCCCAAAAATCATTTTACTAAATATCAAATCAAAGTTAGTTTTATGAGCTATTATAACAGATAGACATTTTACTCTTTAATTTGAAATTCATACAAATGTCAGGGACTCAGAGGAATATCTCTTACCGTAACTGGTCCCAGGTGTTCAGCAGAAACAGCTGATTGTCTCAACCAGTTTATAGCTGTAGTACTTATATAGCTCAGTTATTAAACTTTGTCCCATCCCACAATAAAACCTGTATCATATGTGACACAAAATGCAGACAGAACAAGAAGAAACAAAGATAGTTGTTTTAAATAATTAGTTATCTGTTACTCGGTCTTCACGTAACCGTCCACAGATATCCACAGAGTAATCACATGACCCTGAAACGGACAGTGACGAGAAGTCCCATTGGTTAAACGTTCTTTATCTTCTGTGATACCTAAACTGATCTGTGAAAAAGATTAACTTGCTCTAACTTCACTCTTATGACATACGGTTAGAGGAAGTCAGTGTTGTAACATGATAAGAAAATTTTTAAAGTTGTTCAAAGTTCTTTACACGTTGTCTTAGGAAAACAGTGATGTTTTAAGGAAAGTTGGTGTTTTCAGGCTTGTGAGGGAGAAAACAATGTAACACTACTGGTTGATATTAGCTACTGAGTTACAAAATTCAGGTCGTGGGTTAGAAAAGCAACAGGAATTTCTGTTTATTTTTTCCAACAGCTCTCCAGATCGCCAACAGGTTTCACCAAATATACCAAACTTTCTTTCCCCAGTACATATCATGTATAACACCTATTCATATATCACTTATAAGGAGTAAGTTCAAAGATTAAATTTGCAATAACAAATAAAATCTCTTTTACAACATCTGCCATGAGTAAAGGAACAAACAGTGTAAAGGAGAGCAGCGATGAACAACAAGACTTCCCCTGCAGCTCGTCAACATCTGGACTGTCTGCACCTGTTCTGTCAGGTATTTATGCCTCTTCTTCATCTGTGTTTATCTGTGGTTTCAGATTCGCTAGTGATGGGCAGAAGAAGCGTGAGGTTTTCCTTCTAATTGTACCAAAAAAAGCTCTGAAGCTTCAGTTTAACTATGAACAGGGACATCTGGTGACCAGTAGAAGTCATACCAACCACGTCAGATGCTGATTAAATCAGAGAGCATCACTAAATTTAAAAAAATAAACATGGATGTTGGTTTAAATGTATTCAGAAAGTTTTAGCTAAAGCTGGAGAAAACTCTTTATAAACATGACAAGAAATCCCTCCTGCTGTAAACTTTAAATATAACCGTTTATTAGTAATTTGGGGATTTGGAAGTTTTTCAGTGAGTCTGACTTTCAATTCATGACTGATTTTTTTATTGGATGCTTGTGATTGACCATTGGCACAACATCTGTCTCATCTTTAATTATCTTGGATCACAGATCCAAATATTTCTGCATCTCTACTAAGTAAAAACTTGCTCTAACGACCATCAAACACTTTGTCATGTTAAAAAATCCAATTAAAAAACATTGAAATTATAAGAGTTTCACCTGATATATAGACTGAAGTTCATAACTAAACTATAAACACCAGTATTTGATTGACATGTTCTTTGATTTTGGAGTTTACACCTTTCAAAATGTCTGTCACAGCTAATCAATCACAGCAAAACAAAAAAAAAAAATGGCTACTAAGATTCATATGCAACACATGTTCCAAGAGTTCTTGTAATCCTGCCAAGGACCAGCTGCTTTTCCAGTAAAATAACATTTTTGTTCCAGCATATAATCTAACACTATCCAAAATGTTCTCCAAACCCCCAGCAGAGAACATTTCATGCATTAAATGGAAAGCAAAACATTAAATCATGAAAATAAAAAATGAACATTTGGTTTTAATCCAGAAAAGTTTGCTTTGAACAGAAGATTCATGACAGAACAGACATGTAAGTCACATATAGATATAATCATCCTGTTGGTCTCCATCTGTTAAACTAGTCACACGTTATTAGCAGGAAAACCTCCATGTGCAGCTGTCAATAAAACATTTCACATATGCCCTCATTTCTTCTTCTTCTTCTTCTCCTCATCCTTTCTTATTAACGCAATTACTTCCTGTATATGGAGAAATCACAACAGCTTGACACTTCCATCTGTGCTATGAAGGTGTGATGGTAATCAGGAGGCTGCTCGCGTGCTGCAGGCAGGTATGTAGAAACACTGACATCAGAAAAGAGATCTGACTCTGGCTTCGGGGTTGACAATGTATGACATAAAAAATAAAAGTATGATATGATTTCTTTTGAAATGACTATTAAAATCTACTAATGCTTTGGGGTGAAGTGAAAGTAGAGATCATGAAAACTTCATTTAGCTTCTAAACCACCTAAAACTCAGCATAAAGAAGTTCTCTGTCTCAGTTTGAAAACAAAATGTAATTCAATGTTTCTTTCCTTGATTTCAAATACCAGTTAAAGTGTCATCATAAACCATAAGAAGTTTCCCCCATGATGCATTCTTTACCACTTATCACTGCTTGACTGCGCTTCTCTTAGTTTAGCAAAATCAAAATAAAAAAAAAAACTCTAAAACTGCAGCTGCCACATGTTGCTTTCAGAAATAATGATGTTGTTGAGATATGAACATCTCTCCAGAGGAGATCTGTCAAAGGCTGAGAGTTAAGGAAGAAACAAGAAATAAATCGAAATCTTTCCTGGTTATCACAGCAAATTTTTCAAATCCCGTGTCAAAAAACATTTTTATATCTGAGAAAGCGAGAAATAAAACTTAACAGATCCAACTGAAGTCATAGGATTTTAGCACACAGATGCACCATTCACTGTGAGACCACACAAAGGTCCCTCTGTGCACTAATGTGGGAAGGTTACAAACCTCCAACTCTGTTCATGAGACTTACAGTAACCTTAGGTTGTAAAATCTAATGCTCAAGTCAGTTTTTACCACTTTTATCTACAGAATATTTAAATTTGAGTTAGTAAAATAAAATGAAATGAAAAAATACATAATACTGACTTAATTTATCTCTGTATTCTCTCTTTGAAATAACAGATGCAATAAAGACTTTTTGGATGGTGACAAAAACTTTTAAAAGTGAAATTGGTATAAAAATTATAAATAGTCACTCCTGATCAGATTTAATGAAAAGTTATAAATATAACTATGTAAAACAGAGAATCAGACTGAGGTTGTGATCTTTAAACCTTCAGACATCACATGACACGTGACTTAGAATAAGATCCAGACAACATCTGTCCCAGAGGAAGCTGTTTGTTATTCAACACCAAGACACAATGTGCACATACAGTATAAGAGAACTGTGTGAGAGACACACTGGCCTGCATAGAGTCCAGAAATGTCACTTTTTTTTTATTCTTTGCCTGAAAAAGAGCCCCAAAAAGTAATGAATCTTCTTGTAAAAAGTGAAACTAAATTCCAAACAAGACATTTGACTTTATGGATTAAAAATGGTCTGATCAATTTATAGCAGGACCTGGAAAAAGATAAATTAATTTATAAAAAGGGGGAAAAAAGCATCTAAATATTGATTCTTTAACTCAGAACCCGCCTCGTATTATAGTTCAGTCTCCCATGTGGATTGTTGACACACGTCTCTGTGTTTGGGTCACCATCAGACCTTATTGGAGCAAAAATACTAAATACACAAAATTGTAACATTGAAAAAAGAAGAAAAGGTCCTGAAGTGGCCTATAATGAAGTTTATAACGAAGCTGCAGGTGCTGTTAAAGAGAAAAATGAAAACAACAGAAATAAAATCTGGAGTTCTTTTTTCTGTTGATGTACAAACCAGATTAGCAGATTAAAAATCCCATGAGCCATTGCTTCAACAGCAAAACCATGGCTCATCCCTCACTGGAGAGCTTATCTATCTATCTATCTATCTATCTATCTATCTATCTATCTATCTATCTATCTATCTATCTATCTATCTATCTATCTATCTATCTATCTATCTATCTATCTATCTATCTATCTATCTATCTATCTATCTATCTATCTATCTGTTTGTATCTGTCTGTGTTTATGATGTGGGATCAGGTGGGAAATTAATCTATCAGCAGTCAACAGTCTGCTGCATGACTGTGGCTCCCAAAGCGGAGCAGCAAATCCCGATCTGATTGGCTGAGAGGAGCTCCAGCTCTGAGTGGAGCCAAAGGATGCCAGACTGAGTGCTCAGGCAGGCAGAGAATGGACGGATGCAAGAAAGGGACGTGAGCGAGACACCGAGCGCATTGTCACGCTGTTGCGTCGCGTTTCCGAGCCGCTTTCAAACTTCAGCAACACCATTTTTTCTGAATGTCGAGACATCTCAGCGCAGTTTCGGTGTGATGTTTTGGCTGCGTGTTGTGAAATCCTCATCACTTTCACTTGCACCGACACATCTTCTCAGGAGTGATGGGCTCTAAGTTAACCAGACAGAGGAGTCTTGATTTTGAAAGCAAATTGACAAAAAGAAGACGCCAGAGGCATGATCTCCCCGGGGAGGGGGAGAAAAGTGGCGGCAGGAGCGGTGGAGACTTCTTGTTTACATCCTTGATGCTTAGATCCGACAAGCTGCCAGGGATGCTGCGGAAAAGCAACCAGAGCCCGTATGTGAGGCGGGTGTCTTGGGTCCGGGAGATCCAGAGGCTACTCCGGGAGCAGAGGCTGGAACAAGCAGGTGAAGTGCTCAAACTGCTGAGAAAGGTAAGAAACTGGAAATACTGCAGTTAAAGCCCCATGTGAGTCAAGTTTCTATGTGTTTCCTTGAATGAATTTGAATCTAAAATATGATGCATTTAATAATTGGTTCATTTATACGATTTTCTAAGAAGTAAAATAGCTGCAAATTCTAAACTCTTAATTAAAAATGACATGCATTTGAAAGCAAAAACAAAAAAGTAATTTAATAACAGAAAGCCCAAGATAACAATCGCTCTGTTGCAGTTATTTCCATCTGTATGTGTCAAAACTCAAACCTTTTAATCATTTACTCTTTGAAGCTGTTTCTACATTTTAGACTTTACTCACTGCTGACTTTGTGTAATGTTACTGAGAACAAAGTGACTTTGAGGGCTCCTCTCCTGAAAGACTTCAAATCGACCACCTGCATTGTCTGAAAGGAAGCAGTCGTGAAACCAGACAAGTTCTAACAAATCAAATCAATGAGTGCATTACACAGAGTGTTAGCTTCTGTACCAAAGCCTGCAGGAGAAGACTTAATAAAATAAATACTGAGCTCTTAACATTGTTTCCTGTATGCAGAAGGTTTTAAACATGTTAGAGCAAAAAATGACAAACAGCTAAACCCAAGCAAGATGCAGCACTTAATCCAAACCCGACTGATGCTTTAATGTGGCGTTAGCAAGCACTAATCTGTCCCTGTTGCACAACATTGTGTAAACACATTTTTTTTTCCAGTCTCAAATCTAAAATCCAGTTTTTTTCCCTGTTGCACCTTTTGTTTGGCGTCTTTCTTGGTTCAATTTCTGCTGCTTTGTGAGGATTTTTTTCTAAACTTTTTTGATCAAGAAGGTCCTTGCAATGAAAATGCCCCGCCCACCTTATGATGGCAAAAAGAAAATGTCAGGATATTTTAATACCCCTAAGTTAAATAACTATCAAAAAGACCATCAGTCAGACGTACGGTTTCAAAGGAGAACGCCCCAACCGAGGTGTTGAGACGATTCTAATGCGTTCACCTCTGCGTTGCCTTTTTATTCACAAACACACCTCCCATCTGGATGAAGCAAGGGAGGGAAACAAGTGTGGCTCAGATAATGAAGTCAGAGTGGAATAAACAACCACACCTGTGGATAAACAACAGGAACAAGTCGTAAACCAACTGGTTTCTAAGATAAAGACAGTGTTTATAAGTCAGGGGAAATCTAGATCACTGACTCCTGCAGCATGACCTGTGACCTTTTACCAACGTCGTAAAACCTTCAAATCTCCAACAGAAAAGGAGAGATTCGTGCAGAATAAAGCAAATAAATAGATGCAGATTTTGTGGAAAACTGTGAGATTAATATCCCAAATCTGAGAGGAATTCAGTCTTCATAATAAAGATCTGTTTATATAAATCCGGAAACTGCAGACGTCTGTTTTTAAAACAGTCTGTCACATCCCAGACCTGCTTCATAACTATAGATTTCTCCATAATTCAATGTTTAAACTGCTCACAAAGCCAGACTCTTCTCTCTATCAGCCAGTGAGGTGAAGCCAGAGGACTGCTACGTTGTTTGGGCTGAAGCCAAGTGTCTGACTAATAATACTTCAAGATGGCAAGGGGGAAAAAAAGCTGGCTGTAGATCTCCTGTTGCAGAAAGGCAGCAGCTCCGTCTCAGGGATGGATAAATGTTGAGATAATCACCTTGAGATGACAGAATGCAGGAACATTTTTCTTTCTCAGAGGAAGTCATTACAAACAGGAACCAATAACACCAGCCCCCGTGCTGCAGCTTCAGCTGACTTCTCGGCCATTAAGTTAATTAGTTTGGGATATTCTGGATATTAATAAGTAAACAAAGACTCCAGAAGTTCATATCACCAAAGCTCCAGCTACATCCAAGTTTCTAATAATCCTCTTTAAGAATGTTTTATTTACAGCGAGAATAAGTATCAAACTCAGCTCACCCACAGCAGTAATATGAATCATCCTTTGCACAATTACATGTTTTAGGTCATTGCATTATTAGTTGAGGTTACAGCAACAAAATCATGGATGTTTGCATAATATTACAGCGTCAGTGTCAGCGTGCATTTTACAGTTACAGAGCTGCAGCTAAATAAAGTCGTGTATTTTAATCCCACGTTTTTTGTATATTTAAATAACTGGCATTGTTTTTGAATAAGTAATAGATTAAAAAATGTAAATTTAAACAATTCAAAGGTTGAAAAGTCAAAGCAAGTCCTGTTGAATGAGCAGCCTCAATCCAGATGTTTTCCAAAACCGTTAGCACCTGAACAGAACCAGAAAGTTGAGATGCTGAAGCTTCATCAAAACAAAGCTGGTTTCAAGTTTTTGTCCCTTTCTCCTAAATTCTTCCAAGTCCCCGCCTCTTTCCCATCACCCTGTGAGAAACTTCCTGTCTGCTCATTAGTGCATCCTCCAGCATGATGTTGGCTCTATAGCTGCTGTCAGATCATTGATTCTGCTTGTTTCAGAACACCAATAAACATATTACGAATTAAATTTAAAAAAAAAAACTCCTTTCAATTAACACATTTTGTAAATATGCAGCTTTATCAGTATTGTGTGTTGGAATTCCTCTCAGCTGGACAAGCTGTAAAGTTGTTTTGATCATTTTTTTTGGAGCATTTTGAACAACATAATAACAACGATCTAATCCTCATAAACATTTGTGTTTTTAAAAGTTTTCCTTTCCACAAGACAAACAAAAATAGTTTTATTTTATTCCTCTAGTTTTATTTAAGGTTATTAAATCGAAGTTCAAGTCTTCTTCTCATTAAAAGAAATGAAATAAAATGTCAGACGGTCCTCAATCTGTGTGCGTACCGCTGAAGAGGAAACCTGTGGGATGGGATTTGTGGCATTCTGTTATGTGTTTCTGGATTTTAATGAACTGCGTGTGTGGGATGATGCTGTGCAGTTTGGAGATCATCTCCTTATTCAGACCTTTTGTGATGAGACAGATGAAAGGCAAGATATGCGGATTTAACAGGGACATTTTTAGTGGAATCTGAAGGCATAAGAACGCGGGGATCCTGTCAAAGAGCAGAACACGATGACGAATCAGTCATCAGATCTTCTTCTCTTTTTATAACAAATTCTTTATTGCATCTTTGAATCTATTTGGTTTTGCAGCTGTATAGAAAACACACGTCACAATAAAAAAAACAACCTTTTAAAATCTTCCTTTTTTGCCATGTATGTTTCAGTTTGAGGAGGAGGATAGCCCAGCGTTGGGGAATCCCACAGATCTTTGCTGTAATAAATCAACTCAGAAGCTGGAGGAGGAGAAAACGCTGATGGAAGTTTTTTTTTTGTCTCTGCTTCCACCACATGCCCCAAAGTGTTACGACTGTCAGCACATATAGACGATGTTTTACACGGCTTAAGCCCCCAGCTTGCTGTTTGAAAAGCTCTTCAGAGCTCACGAAGCTGACAACATTTTATTCAGCAGCTTCAAGTTTCGCAGCAAAATAAATTTTAAAAGCACAGAATAGAATCGAAACTCACAGTTACATTTACAATGAAAGAAATGGATTAGAAAACATTTCCTTTGACTTTTATTTCTTTTCTTCTCAGCGCTTTAGCTCAGGTTTATGTCTTCCTTTTTGTCAGACCTTCAAAATACGATTTCAATATAAAGTATTTACATTAAAAGAGTAAATTAAAACAGTCTGAATGTCTTATAAACCTCGAGAGATGCGTTCTGGTTCCTGCATATTTTATCTAACCCAGGATCTTTATAGCTAAAGAAGTCACATGATTCAGCCGGAATTGAGATAAAACTAGATTTTTATTGGAGTAATTAAAAAAATATATGTTGGATCTTTTTTTTTTTTTCCAATGTATCTTATCTTTTTAAAATATCTTAGCACCTGTAATCAACAGCACAGGGTTTGAACTCTGATGGAAAACACTTATCAGCTGTCAGGACGATAACGGGGCAAGATTTTTAAAAAGATAATAAAATCTGTTTCAAGGTTCAATCTCTATCAAACAGCTGTAGCTGTTTTAATCAGATAAAGGTATGAGTCAGGTAAAACCTGTAATCTCTTTAATCTGTCTTCTCTTCTTTCTCTCAGGATTTGGGACTTCAGGGATCGTCGCTTAACGACATTTTGTACAAAAACGCAGCGTTTCTCAACCTGGTGGACCCCATCTCTCATGAGCTGCTGCTCAGCCTCGCCCGGGACCTGCAGTGTCCCAAAAGGGTACGAACGTGCAACAATCTACTTTTTACCTTTAATTTAGAGCGGTTAGATAACTGGTCATGTGGATGACAAACAGGTGTGTCAAACTGGGCCCATAGAAAGAAATCTGATCCAAAGAAACCACAGAGAAGATAAACAAATACTAACACACAGGGAGCTAATAATGACACAAAAGACACAAAGAGGTCAAAATATCCTGAAACTACTGAAACCAAACAGAGTAAAGACCAAAAGTTAAATCATAAAACTCTAAGTCATAATTAGCCAAGAGAAAAATGGTTAGAAAACAAGTAATTTTGCTGATTTGAAGCTAGAATTTAGTGTAGTAGCAGGTGAGAGTCGTCCCCAGTAAAAACTCTGAAAATGAACTGGTTGGTTGATTTTTTTATTTATTTGACTTTTATTTTAAGATTTGTTGCAATAGATTAACAGAAAGTAGCTCTTAATTAAACTCATTTCATTAAAAGATGGTGCAAAAAAGCTTTTATTTTGTTGATCTTGAGTAAAAACAAAAAGTTTAGCTTGAAAAATTGAGAGATTAGAGATGAGAGAGATGTTTAAACTGTGGTCCTGGTTCGGATTTGGATGAGCTGGTTGCCCAGGTCAGAACCACAGAGGCTTCTGGATCTGAGAAGTTTTGGCACAAGCTGTGAGGGCGACTTTGACAACTGGCTGTTTGCCAGTAGAAGTCTATTTATACTTCTTAGTATTTATGAAAGACTGTGAGGGACAAAAAGTAAAGCACCCAGTCACTTAAAATATCTTAAAATTATTCTTCACAGTTCCGATTGTTCTTCTGTTTAACTTTTCAACTCCGCTGTTGAATTAAGGTCAGAACACTGTGATCAATGAGAGAAATAGAGGTGCTTTGCCCAGATTGGCAGTCGGCTCATTCCCCTGCAGTACAGCATACAAATAAGACACATTGAAATTCAAGAAACATTTTCAATCTCAAATGTATGAAAAAAAAATGGACAACTGTTCAGAGTGGCTGTAAGACACAAACTCTGGAGTCATTAAAGTTACTTTAGGTAAGAAGTTAAATCTTTTAGCGGGAAAATTAGAGAGAAATTATTTAATAATTTCATTATAATCTGATTTGATCATGTTCCAGATGAAAATTACCGCTGAAGATGCTCATTTTTTTTTCCTCCTTGTTGCACCTGAAGCCACTGAGTCAGGGACGGAAAACTGAAGAGCTGGCAGCGATGTTCTCCTGATGAGTTGGCGACCCGTGGCGAGATACTGTGTCAGACGTGACAGGGATGTAAAGCGGGTCAGGCAGCTTCTTCTGTGGACAATATTTTCCAGCACACTGATATTTATTTACATCATCCACTCAAAGACACACTGGGATAGAAAACAAGCATCATTTGGGAGCATTTTGAATCATCATTTTCCACGCAGTCACGTCAGTGTGTGTTTCAGCTTGATGCGCTCGGTTTTTCCACAGCAGTGATTAATAGAGCTTACAGTGCTGCAGCGCTTGTGATTGTGGTCCATCCAGACCACATAGAGGATGCTGTAAATCAGGATGTGCTGCTGTAACATCCTGCTCAGTCATCCAAGCAGCTGAAACAGCAGCACTGAATATTTTTTAGTTCAGTTCATTTTGTCAGCTAAGAGAAGCGGCGACAGGAATGGCTAATGTCTTCTGGGTACATTGTCCCTGTCTTCTGTTTTGTTGTTTGTTTTTCTCACCACGTTTTCCTGTTTCCTTGTTGTTCCATTAATTAGATTTACTCCAATCAGTGCAACTCATTACAGTTAAACGCAGTAAGGATGAAACCAAAGATTTAGGGAAGAAAAAGAAAGAAAGAAACGTGTTTTTATTGTTGCAGGAATAATAAAGTAGATGTCTGTCACTTACAGTTCCCAAATTGTATCCAAATTCTGATTCAAACACATGATTGTTTGGTTCATTTCTCGTGTGCGTTGCAGGAGACCGACTCACTCAAGTCCACCAATAAGATTTGCCGCCAGCTCGTTTACCACTTGACCCCTCACTCCAAGTGGACGAGACAGAACATCCCCAGGAGGAAGTCTCAGGCCTGGTGAGTGTGTGTGACGCTGTGGCGCTAGAATAAACACTCGCAGTAAACACAAACTCATCAAATGCAACTTAAAATCCTCTGGAGGTGCTTTAAAGTCTAGAACAGAAAAAAAACAATCATTTCTTGATGTAAATCAGGTCTCTTTAGCTACTGTTCACACATGTTGAGCTTTATCTGCTTGCTAACTCCCTTTTCATGTGTCTCAGTGTTAAAGACAAACAGGCTACAAGGTTAAAATACAGTAAAAACAGGTATTTTTTACATTATTTATCTGTTAAATTCTGATTATTTAACGTGTTTGTTCATCAAATTAGGATTTGACATTGGGTGATCAAGCAGTAATTTTAAGAGTTCAGGTCTGGCAGCTCATAAATATCTAAAAAAAAAAAAAACAGATTTATGACCACAAAACAAGGCAACAACAGCGAATCACTGATAAATTTTAGGGGTTGAGCCATGAATATATTTAAAAACGGACTGTGTCTGTTGTGATGTAACTCCAGATTCTCCAAACTACAGACATGGAACTCAAAGTCCCGCCAATTATTATGTTTTATAACCATCAAATTATTAACTATAACTTCATTTTTTAGAAGGACTAGGTAAATATATAGAAATCAACACCTGGAAAAAGATATCTTAGGCGTAATTTTATTTTTGAATATTCTTTCAGACCTTCAGTGCAACCAACCACTAGGGGGCGTTTGTGTTTCCTAAGAAGATTTTAAAACTTAGTCGCTGCTCAGAATAAGTTGTCAATCAGTAGGTTTATTTATCAATTAATTAATAAATTCAGACAACTAATAATTTCTTTCTTGTTTAATTAAGCTGACAAATCCAAGACTGGAAGCTACTGAGATCTATTTCTTAGGTTTATTATAAGGAGCACAGAATCTGTGTTTTTGTCATTAATTGGCTGTAAGGTGGAAATGTCTGGTCATGACTCTGATTGCATTTTACTTTCATATTTCACTTAAAGAAAAAAAAAAAAAACTCCTACATCAGACTTGTTATTAACAAGGTAAAAAGTTCGATTAGATTGCATAAGAGGAGGCTGTAAAAACACAACCACTCTACGAAGCTTGTTTCAGCCTGTCAGAGTTACGTAAGCATGTTTAATCCTGTCGCGGCACCACAATCAGCTGACATATGCAGGCAATCCACTTTAAAGACATTAAAACCAAACACACTAATTCAGCCACGCCCCTCATTTGTTAATTAAAAGTGAAATAAATCAGATCACACCTCCGAGGATGATCTATTACAGGAAAAGAGTGAACGTGCTTTTGTTTAAAGACATTTTGTCATTATAGTTTCCTGCTTGAACCTGTTTTTATGGCAGGAGATTTATGATCTGACAACACAAAACATCAATCATCAGACATTATTTTAAACAATCAGAAGATTTTATAAGCTGAAGATGAATATATTTATTACAGGAATTATCTAATAACTCCAAATACACAGTTGGACATAATTACAAAGTATATGAAACAAATTGACTCCAATTAAATAAAAGCCCAATGTTGTTTATATGTTCAGGAAACACTTCTTCTTTGCAACTTGTGTTTATGAGATCTTTTGGAGGGGCGGTTTCTATTTTAGCTCAATTTTAAACAGCTTTAATCAAATGACATGACAAATCTACTTTTTTTGTTCATTTAAAGAAATAATCTTTTGAAAAAAAGACACTAATAAGAACCAAAGGTGACAGTCGCTGCAGTCTGAGCCAAACTGTTTGAACTACCATCAAAATCCAGGTCATCAAACCTGCTGTTGTTACACTGAAGTCAGCTGAGTCTGACCTCGCTCGTGTTTTTATCTGCGGTTTTTCTTCATCTGAAACCCTTTTGTTTTTTTTGTTGTTTTGCCATACAGACAGACTGGCAGGTAATAATGAGGAGAAATAATGGAAGAAGAAAAAGACAAAAAAAATCTAACACTCGACACACGAACTTCCGATATAGAACATCTCAAATTTATATGTTGGTTTAATATTTTAATATGCATGGAAGGAAAGCGTGTAGTTTTATAAAATTGTAACATGATACTGATTTCATAATGTTCAATTAATCACTGAGACATTACAGAATTGAAACACGTGCACATTTAACCTCTGTTCTCACCTGAAAGCTATAAAATACAAACAAACCTTTAATTATTCATGTTCAGCTCTTAATTAGATTTTTTTTTACAAAACTAAAAATACATTGAACACAATATGTATGAGTTTCAATCCTGAATCGTATTTTGATGAATCTGAATAATCGTGTTCTTTGTAGATCATTACAAACATCCTGCAGTCGTCCTAAAGGAAGTATTAAAGAGGTCCTTCCATTAAAAAACGGTTTTTCTGATGTTTCTGTTGAATATTTTAGCTTCATATGTGTTCTTACCTTCATAGTGGGTGTGAAAACAGGTCAACAACTTCTCTTTCAGTCTTTATCTCTCAAACTACGCAGGTGGCGATAAAACCCGAGTTCTCCTGAGTCTGAACGGCCTGTATTTGTTTCATCACAACTCTTTTGTTTGTTAGTTTTCGGCAGCTCCCGCAGTTGAAACCACGCCTAGCATGCTGCTTGCTAAAAGCTGTAGAATAAGGTAGCAAACAGGAAGACAAGATGTCTGATGTTGCCATTCACAGCGGGGCAAGAAACAGTATTCTTTGCTCTCATAGGCTAGTTTGTTAGCCAATCAGAGTCCAGCAAATTTGAATAATGAATATGAACGAGCTGCTGACGAAGCAGCCTGACGGAAGGAGCGGAACCACCCGAATTTTAATGCAGACAGATTGAAATGTCTTTTAATAAGTGTTTCCTGACGTTTTTTAGATATAAAATGTTTCATATTACTGGTTGATACTTAAGAAATAACCACAAAGTCATGAAATTTGTATGAAATGGCCTCTTTAAAAATCATCTCCAATAAGAATGAAGGGGCTTCCTCCCTCAGCAATTAACCCAGATTGAAAGATTTTTTGACAGCTTGAGTTAACTTCCCACCCGTCTTTCTGTTTGCAGTGTTTCAAAATAACACTAAACAACACAACAAGGCAGAACCTCCCAGTGTGCTCATTAGGAAGCTCGACGTCTTTCACAGCCAAACATCCACACACAAGCAGCAGCACCTCAACTGCACAGAACTCAGGACGCTGTTTTCACACTGTTTCCTTTTCTAATTAAAAAATAAGACAAAAAAGTCTTTGAATGAAATTCAGCATCAAGTATAAAATCACCTCTCCTTTCCTCCTCCATGACCTTTCTGCTCTCCGTTGATTTTCTGTTTTCCAGCCTGGCCCCGTAATTCCACCTGATTTAAATCTCCTCCTCGCATTGATTTTCTTCCTCTCATTCTTGTGAGAGCCCATTTTGTTCAACAGTTGCCACACATAGCAGTTCTGCAGTTTGAGCTGAGACTCCAGGGAAAAGGTTCTGTCAGACGAAGAGAGAAAGAAGCAGGAAGCAGAATCCCTGCAAGGTTGCAGATCACAAGTCGTGCTTTTCCCCCCCATTTTTTGTTTTCCTCCTTCAATTTGAATCAATCTTGAATTATTTTTTTATTAAACATTTTCCAGAAAAAAGTTATTTTATTGCTTTAAATCTTATTTTCTCCCAGCAGTGAAACTGAGACTCTGGTCCAGGGTTTAAATTGAATTGTTTTCACGACACACAAGCACATGGTCTCAAATGTTCAAGAGAAAACACATAAATCATAATTCAAAGTTTATTACCGAGGCCTGCATCTTTTTTTCTCCAACGCTGAGTGCAACGAGACTGTGTCACGCTCAAGGCAATTTAATTTCCCTCCTCCGCAGCAGCATAAACCAGGTTTCACAAAAGTACAGTATCGCGGGATCCCCAGAGGAGGTTTTAATGTTATTGTGATTGGTATTGAATTTCAGATTAATGATGCTCATACTGGTTATTAGAATGAAATTGCCTTTGCGGCACATTTTGAAGGAAAACGGGACTCAAATTCTGGACTCTTTGTCATTACTTGTCCTTATTGCAAAGCAGTTACTGATGCATCTGTGACAGACTTTAGTATTTAAGAGGAACGTTTCTTCTGGTACAATTAAAATCAAAATGTATAATTATGTGCAAGTAGCCTTTTGCAATATTTGAGACAAAATTCAAGGTCTTATTTTTTTCCATTTAATAGATTTGTTGTTTTAACTTGAGTAAAAAGAGGGATATCTATAACAGCTGTTTTGAGCAGGTGTCATTAGCTGTGGGTGGTTGTTGATAGTCTGAGTTCTGATAACTGATCTAGACTCACACAGATTAAAATGAAGCACTTTTCCTCCCACAGCTCATGATGTGAAATCTTTCCAAAAGTCATTTCTGTTTACAATAAACTTGTACTTACTGAATCGAGGGGGAAACTGTATTTTACCAGCTTAAAGGGGGTAATTCCAGTTAGATGGTGGAAATAAGCTCCTCCCCTTTCTTATTGACTCAGAAAAGATTCTTTAAGCTGCAACTTCTTTTTGTTTATGCAACCTTGTTTCTAAAACTCCAAACTCTCCCTTTAAATGGTAAATGGCGTGTACTTGTATAGCGCTTTATTCAGGTCCTATGACCACTACAGTATGTCATTCACCCATTCACACACATACACTCACACGTTTGGTGATGATGAACTACACACATGTTGTAGCCACAGCTGTCCTATGACACATACTGACAGAGGCGAGGCTGCCAGACACCAGCGCTGCCGGACCCTCCGACCACCACCAAACTGGCAAAGTGGGTTAAGTGTGTTGCCCAAGGACACGTGATCTTACTTACCGGCGACCTTCTGGTTACCAGACGACCCGCTCTACTGCCTGAGCCATGGCCGCCCCATTAAAGATTTACTCTACACGACCTATGCGACGCATTAGAATGTGGCTAGATTGAAGCAAATCTATAAAACCTGTTTAATATGAGAACAATTGCACTTTTACATCACAGCGTGAGGAGCCTAATGCTACGCAAATCAACAAATATTTTATCCTCGTTAATGTCAGAAGCCAAAATAATCACTGCTCTGCTGTGCATCAATAAAAACATCTGGTTATAGACAGCTGATAAGGTTCCAAACACATTGCATCATCTTTACTGTTGTAAAAGTCGACATTTGTTGCATCACATTGTTATAAATTGGCTATTTATCATGTTGTAAAGTCACTGAACTACAAAAACAAAAGTCTAAAGAAAAGATTAACATAATTGAGAGTGATGATGGATCTCTGATTTCCATGTTTTGTCACGTCACAGTGTAAAAAGGATTCCCAGTTTATTGACCTCTGACTCAGACTTTCACTTTTGATTTGAAAGTTTTTCATTTGGAGGTTCAAAATAGGATTTTGTTTCCGTTTTAGTTTATTCTCAATTTTTTCTCAGGATTTTTGCTCCCGTGTACCTCTAAGCCAGGATTTAGACCTCTCATATGAACCTGCAACATGTGGCACAGTTACGGTTCTACAACCTCAATTCCAAAAAAAAAAGCTGTGATGCTGTGTAAAATTTACATAAAAAAACGAATACTATGATGACAAATTCTAAATTATCTCTATGAAAAAGTTAAATATTCATCATTTTAAATGTTATTCATGTTATACGTTTATGAACTTTATAATTAATTATATTCTGTTATTATTTACATTTTAAAATTAAAACATTTTTGACAGTCTTTTTTTTTTTTTTTTAGAACTTGGGTTGTAAATCAAAATTATCCCCAAATGTATTTAACAGACCCATAAAACCCATTCAACCCATAAAATATAAACTCCTGTGGCGAGTTCATCCCTCTGACAAAAGAAAAATCAGATCAGGTTCGGGGTGTTAAAGCAGAATGAAAGCCAGATGTGAAGTTTCCCTCAAATATGTGGGAGAAACCCAACAGCTTGTTATTTCTCATGCAGCAATTAGTCTTTGGGTTCAAACTTATAACAAAACAGCAGCATGTTTGTGTCAGAGATATTATTTAAAGATGTTTTAAATAGTTACATCTTTGCTGAAATTATAAAAACTATGACAACACTGATCACTTAAAGAAACAACTAAAGGTGTTCTATAGATAGCTAAGATTTTGTTAAAGTGGTAATTAGATCTTTTAAAGAGGCCATTTCATGCAAATTTCAGGACTTTGTGGTTATTTCTTAAGTATTAACCAGTAATATGAAACATTTTATACGTAAAAACGTCAGGAAACACTGATTAACAGACCTTTCAATCTGTCTGCGTCAAAATTCGGGTGGCTCCGGCTCCTTCCATCAGGCTTCGTCAGCAGCTTATTAATATTCATTATTCGAATTTGCTGGACTCAGATTGGCTAACAAACTAGCCTATGAGAGTAAGGTATACTGTTTCTTGCCCCACTGCGCATGGCAACAACAAACGTTCTCTCTTCCTGTTTGCTACATCTTATGCTAACAGCTTTTAGCCAGCAGCATGCTAGGTGTGGTTTCAACTGCGGGAGCTGATGAATACTAGCGAACAAAGGATACAGGCCGTTCAGACTCAGGAGAACTCGGGTGTTATCGCCACCTACGTAGTTTGAGAGATAAAAACTGAAAGAGAAGTTGTTGACCTGTTTTCACACCCAGTATGAAGGTAAGAACACCTGTGGAGCTAAAATATTCAACAGAAACCTCAGAAAAACAGTTTTTAATGGAAGGGCCTCTTTAAAGTGGATTTCTGTTTATATATAACAATTTTTAAAAGTGTGTATTTCTTTAAAGTATTTATAAAGTGCTTTAAAACTACTACCACTGCAGACTTAAGGGATACACAAATATAATACACAAAACAAACAAATATAGTCTATAATATAGTAATATAATATAGTCTAAAAATGTAAAAAAAAAAAAAAAAAAAGGTTAGAAAGGTTATGACTGATGTACACGGCTCAGTTTGAAGAAACAGAGATCAGTTCTGACAGGAGTTCAAATAACATGAACAGTAGCTGGCTGTAGTACTTCTGATGTATCCTGAGACATTTCTGACTGAAATAACAATATGTGTACTAGAGTAACCATGTAATGAAAGATTAACAACAATATAAAAGATTAAATAGCGTTAGCATAGTGTTTATTCTAGTGTTATAATGAATTGCCATTCATAGAGCTTTTAACAGCAAGTAAGATAGTTAATGTCTATAATTTTTCTACCTAATGACACTTTAAACGATCAGAACTGTCCCTTTAAGGGAAGTTTATCTTCAAACAAGCAGGAACACGGAGGGAGGAAATGTTTATAATGGTAGTGATCTTTTTACTGTCTATGTCATAAACTCAGTAGAAAGGTTTGCAGCTGTCATTTCCAGATGTGTTTGTGTTCTGACATGAACAAGTTCATTTGACTCGAATTTGCACTCAGTCTTCTTTCGGTTTGACCTCCACTTTTAATAGAGATGTTAAGATCAAGTCACCATCTTTATCCATGAATAATTGAGGACTTCCCGCTGAACAAACTGGGATCCTGCAGGATGAGTGGGAGGAAGCAAGATACACTCAGTATCTGTCGCTCCAGACTTCAGGGCATATAATGAAATAATTATAATGATTAAACACATTAATCAGTAAACACGGGACGGGAGGAATTTAATCTCAATACTTGCTTTTTTTTAACCACTCATTGATCTAAACTGTAAATCCTAGAGAAGACTGCTGCCGCAACAGGAAGAAGAAATGTTGTGCTTTTGATGTGCTGGTTTTTGTTCCTTTAGGGCTGATGCAGATCTCTCCCCACCATCAAACCCCTCTCTAAGTTTAGAGAACGGCTCATTTTAATACTGGTTTCATAACAGTGCCTTGACACAGAGCAGAAACAGGCGCACAGCTCTATGATATACAGTTATGTAATTCAAACTGTTTTCCAATGTGTTCTGTCGCTGGATTTTTTTCACCTAAGCTTTCAGTTCGTCATATTAAATCAAGTCCTTGGAGAATTTATCTCTCGCCGGAGGAGTGCGCGTCAAATTTTACATGCGACACAGCAGCTGTGATGCGTACTGTAACAAGAGGTTTAATTATTATTGGCACGGTTAGTAGTCACTTTTATTTCATGTTTTTATTGAACATGCTGCTATTTTATTGTGTCTTTTACATTTATTTACAAAAAAAAAGTTATTTAATATAATAATAATATTCTCTTTTTGGACCTTTTTAAATCTTAACTTTTAACACACACAAGAAAAACTGATGGGAACTAATCTTTAATAATTCCAGCAAACATTTTATAAATCCAAAACACTTTCCTCTCTGTTATTAGCAAAATTTGGAATCTAAAGTTCATAAAAATGTGGGATGTCCAAACACGGCCCAGACTGGAGCTGCTTCACTTACGTTGCACAATACAGGCAGTTTTAATCAGCCCATCAGCTAAATGTTTCCCTGAAATTTAATCCAAATCCAAATGAGCTTTGAGGCTATTTCTTCCTTCCCTGATAGCGAGTCGTTGTCCCCGTGAGGCTGTGGGACACTGGATGGCGGATGCTCTCACCACTTTTAAGTTTTCTACATTTTCAGCTGAACCTCTGTATCAGTTTGACAGTTTAATAGCTAAAGAAATAGCAAATTTGACTCTCTGCCCAGAATAACAAAAAAAAGGTTCTCTTTAAAAGCCTAAAACGCCCGAGGGCACGAGAACGACTTGTTTGAAGCTAAAACTGAGTTAAATGAAACAAATGGGTTGACATGTTCAGCTGCTGTTACAGGCATGAAGGCCAGACAAAACAGAAGCAGCACTTCACTGTCTCTAAGTTGAGATGATGCTGGAGACCTCTGAGGGCTCCTGACTGAGCCAGACACCCACCCATGTATTATACAAATGGCTGGAGGCGAACCAGCTCAGATCGATCCGAGGAATAAACAAGTCAAGACCAAAGCGTTGATGAAACAGACATTGATCTGCCCATCCCACGGGTCTGTGATACGGCGTCCACATCCAGCGTGTTGCTAAAGTGCTTTTATTTCATTCTCCTAAAACCGGTCAAGTCCTTCTCTGCATGCTCAGCTGAAAATACATTTATATTACCAAGAGTTCGTCCGTTGAGCTGAGAATGAATTTGATATTGAATTTTAGAATGGCACTGCACCTGCAAATGCATTGTATTTTTATTTGTTCATTATTAAGATAATGGAACCCTGTAATACATTATTTATTGTATTTAAATGGCTTTTTCTGATTTTCAAATAGTGCTGCTTCTTTAACCAGATTAGTACTTTCCTCCAAAACCTCCAAATGTTTCTGTCTTCTTCCCTCTAGTGGAGGATTTAAGTAATACAGGTGGAAAGTACCAATTTCATTCACACTTCTTCTTCTTTTATCATTATTATCAGTATTATCAGGATCTGGAATTTGGATCCAGACTCTGTCAGTTTTATGATAAAAGATTTGCATGTATGGAATCTCCTAAAATTAGTTGGTATTCCTCCTACAATGTTCTCATATTGCTGGAATAAAATAAATCACGTTTTTAATTTTTATTTCATTTCATTCCAGAAATTCAGGGAACTCAAATTCGATGTGAGTGTTTTTTATAGACATTTTACTCGTTGATCAAATATTTGACATAAAAAAAAAAAAAAAAATTAGTTTAAGCGACGAGCAAAGTGAAGAATTAAAATATACAAAGTGTGTTCAAACTCCTTCTCTTTATTTAAAGCTCATCTGCTCTGTCATGTCCAGACTGATGATGGTTTTTAGTCGCTTTTGAGCAGAAATTGATTAGCAGAACGTGAAGCAGAGAGGCTGCAGAGCCATGATGAGCACTTAACTTTTGAAACATCAAGAGAGACAGTTAGACTGAGTGGAAATTAACCTGATACAGAGTGGCACCGAACATGGGCTGGAAAATGAAAGTGAATGCAGAAATCAATGGCCGTGCCCTTTAACGAAGGAGCGTTGATGTCGTCGAGGGATTTACAGCACAAAGCACATAACCTTGTGTATACAAACAAATACATTCAAATAGATGTTGTTATGTAAATCAAATGTATTGATAAATGTTATTAATTAGCTGCAGCAGTCTGGAAGGCTGATTAAAATAGATTAAAATCCCTCTATAAATTTGACATCGTTGTTCTTCATGCTGCTCTGAAATCAAAAGTATCTCATTAAGAGACACATTGTGTCTGACATGTCCCTTTTTTATGTTCTACCTCAGAGGTTTTTTACAACTATTCAGCCAATACGACCCTTGTTTAGTGTCTAAAAGTTAACAGCATCCCAGAGGAGAGCAATTAGACGATCAGCGTGAAGCCACATTCAAACAGTTCAACACATGAGACTCGGTTCTTATTAGATTCCTGTGCTGCTACATCGGTTGCACCTGACGATAGCAAGAGATGAATTTCTTTCTGTGAAATGCCTCTTGAAGGATCTTGTTTATAAGGAAACATTTTCTTTCTTCTTGCTGTTGGAATTTAACCGAGACCAGAAGCGTGACAAGCTTCTTCTGACAGAGCGAGACATTTTGTTGTTTATACTGCCTCATGCTAACGAACTACAGTGTGTATGTGTGTGTGTGTGTGTGTGTGTGTGTGTGTGTGTGTGTGTGTGTGTGTGTGTGTGTGTGTGTGTGTGTGTGTGTGTGTGTGTGTGTGTGTATTTCTGACCTCCTGGGGTCCCGTTTCCTGACTTTTACTATCTTTCTGGGGTCCAAGGGTTCTTGTGGGGACCAGAGCCTGTTCCCCATGGGGGGGACTCCCCTTTTTAGGGTTAGGGGTTAGGTTTATAGGTATGGTGTGAATAGAGTTTTAGTTAGTCTTAGGGTTAGTTATAGATCAGTAATGGTTAAGGTTAGGAAAAGGGTTTGGGTTAGGTATAAATCTAGTTACTAAAATCAATGGAAGTCAATGGACGGTCCCCATAAGGATAACAAAACACACTTGTGGGTGTGTGTGTGTGTGTGTGTGTGTGTGTGTGTGTGTGTGTGTGTGTGTGTGTGTGTGTGTGTGTGTGCACCTCCACTGCTGCCATGCAGTCAGATGAGCAGACTGTCCATTGAGCCCAGAGAGGGAAACTTTCAAAATAAAACAGAAGTTGCATATCATTAAAAACACATTATAGTTCGAGTCCCTCTGCACTACCCACTCAACCACAGCGCCAACACTGTCTCTTTAATTTACTCTGTCTGTTTAGACTTGCAGGTGAGAGGGAAAGGCAAGAAATCTCTTAAATAAATCAGTTAAAGGACGTATTTATTTCAGATTTAATACAATAAAGTGTAAAAGCACCACTGTGACAGCGAGTGACTGATGCTGTTGTTAACGTACAGTCTGTTAGTCTTAAACTGAGAATCAGGATCAACAAAGGTCAGTGTATACTAATTTTAAACTGGAAGGCATTTGTTCTCAGAATTTGTTTTTGCTTTTGTTTATCCCAATGAAACAATTTTCAGAGGCTTCTGGCTGATTCAAGTGATCATAATTTTTAATATTCTCTGAAGGAAAAGTCTGAGATTTAATCTTTTTAACAGCTCTGAGCAAAAACAAGACGATTTCTACTTTTCTCCTCTGCTCGGAGCATGCGTTCTCCTGATGAGGGCCACAGCTTCTGAATAATTTGGACATTTTTTAAATACCAGTAAGTCAATATTCGACAATCATTTGATTGAATCCTTGAACTAAAGCATTCATTTAATTTAATTAAGGTGCGAGCAGTGTGACAGTCGGATCTTGATTGAAAACAGAAATACTGTTTCATTTTTTACGTCAACTTTCTCTCCGAGCCACAAATTTCTCGTTTATCGGCAAACTAATCATGCAAAAAAAAAAACTCACATCAACTTTATCTATTATTTACACGTATGAGCTGCACGGTGGAGCAGTAGCAGTTGTTGCTTTGCAGCTGGACGGTCTTGGGTTCGAGTTTGCAAGTTTTGTCCGTGCACCTGTGGGTTTTCTCTGCTTTCCTCCCACACTCCAAACACATGTGTGATAGGTGAACTCTAAATTGGCCCTAGGTGTGTGGGAGTACATGCATGGTTGTTGCTTGGCAACCTGTCCAGGGTGTAACCCCGCCTCTTACCCAGTGATAGCTGATAGCCACCAGCCCCCCCCCACAATCATGCATAGGAGCTCAGGTTAGAGTGTTCAACCCATATTACTACCCAGTCACTGCAAATCTGAGAACATTTTCCCACTTGTATAAAACACTAAAGTCGTCTGCACAGATGAATTTCTTGATATTTTAATCCTTTTATTATTAGAGGTCTGGGTGGCCAGATGAACATTTTAATTCCCAACACTCTTGAAGTGAGCTATTTAGAAAAGAACAATAAGAAACGAGATCAAATTCAGACCGAGACCAACAACGAGACAAAAGAATTTCTAAAAAGAGCCAATGAGAAGAAGAAGGGAGAGATGAATTATAGCCAACTCCTGGAATCAATAATCTCAGGAATCACTACTCCACTGCTCTACAGATCTTTTTCTTTCGCAAGCAGAGAAAGTGACAGATGTGAGGAGCAAAGCCTGTCGATTTATGACAGAGTGGGGAGCAGAGAAGGATTCGGGGAGAGGGCTTAATGTTCCTGAGGAGGCAAATCAAACGAGGAAGAAAAACAGGCCTAAAGGAAGAAAAATGGCCTCAAACATGACGGTTTTTTTATGTTTGTCAGCTTCTTTAAGAAAACAGAACTCCCCAACACCTCCACCTCATTCTCATTTGTTTGACAGATGCCCTCACTCTGACTTCTACCAAGTCCAAACAAAGAAGACTGATACGGTGCTGCAGGCGCTGACACACATTTCGTTGCCTTATAGAGCTCCTACATATTTAACTACCCTCTAATACATAAATCACATTTTACAGCACATTGTACACAGAGCTGAAATACCATAATTAAACCTGACCAGGTTTCACCTGACACTTGTTGTCTGAAACTTGGGAATATTTTTATCTCCGTCTTCTGTATTTGCCTTGCTGAAATATTCCAACAGGCTAATTTTAGCATCTTGTTTTAGCAGGAAGTTAAACAAGGTCAAATTAAATTGAAATGAATGAAACTCCCCGAAAGCTGCAGCAAGCTATTACTGGAACAAATCTGAATTTTAAAAAGTTTAGACAATCTTTTACTGTTCCGTTTCCTGTAAAAAAAAACCACCCCACTGGCAGTGAATTATGCATCTTGTTTTTATTTCACGTTGACTCGCGTGGTGTTTGATTCCAGCTGTGAATTTAAGAGGCTTATTAATACCTGCCACTTCTAAAATGACCTGATTTTTTAAAAGTCAAATAAAACTATTATTATCTTTACTAAATGTATGTGGTTTAAACAACCCATTAAAGGTCTTATGGGGTGAAACTACAACCTCAGAAAACACTTTTGTCATCAAAAAGACACCAAAATAGAAACATTTTCACTTTTGCTTTGCGCGCTGTGTTTTATATAACTCTAATCTTTTATTATTTATTTATTTCCCGTCTTTGATGGGGATTTTTTTTTTTTTTCTTCTTCCTCTCTGAGACTTAGAGCTGGCTTAGAAAAGACACCCGACATTGAAAACAGCTGCTGCTTTTCCACAGACAGAATTTTTTACTCGAGCAAACTGTGACTGAGACACATTTGAATGCAAATTTTCTTTTCCCACGTTATTGATCGCTTAACTCACTCCGCCTGGTGGATGCCGGGATTGTTTTTTTTTTTTTGCACACTTTGCAGTTACTCTGTTTGTGGCTATTGCAGCACCCCATTATAGAGCCTTGGAAATCAATAATCTCAGCATCATTAAGTAAAGTTTGCTTGTCTTTGGAGAGCTCATTCTGTGCATCAAATGTTCCGTTTTTAAATTCTTGTTTCTTTCTGTTGACAGTTTGAAGACCACGTTGAAGAAGCAGCTATCAGGCGACGTGGTGAACCTGTCAGGAATCCCTCTGTCTGGACGTGATGTCCACCGCGTGGCCTTCTACCTTCAGAACGGCAGCGACGCCGTCTCAGCGGTGGACCTGAGCTTCACCAAGCTGCAGGATGACAGCTTACGCCTGCTGCTTCCTTGTCTCAGCTGCTTGCCGAAACTCACCACGCTAGCAGTAAATGGCAATCGCTTGACGGCCGCCATCTTGAAAGACTTGACAGAGTTGGTGAAGGACCCCAGGAAGTTTCCCTGCCTGGCCTGGATTGATATGGGCAATAATGTTGACATCTTCACCGTCCCGCAGCCGCTACTTGTGGCCCTGCGGCGCCGCTTCGGTTTGCGCAGCAGCCTCCCCACCATTTATGAATACAACGAGGCTCAGGCGTTCAGCAGCTACAATCCAAACATGGAGACCTCTGTGGAGGAGCCCAGCTTGTATGAGGAGGTAGATGTAGAAGACGATAGGGGGGAGGAAGAGGAGGAGGAGGAGGACAGGTTGGAGCTTCAAGCCTGGGGCTTTAGAGAAGAAAACATGTCAAAAAATGTGCCGCTCCATTTCTGTGGGAGGTGATCGCCCAGGGCTGCTTTCTTTTAGACTGGCAGCCTCTTTGTATCCCCAAGTCTGGCCTGATCTGTCAGTGTGGCAGAAGATGCTGACGTTGACCCACACATTTCTGAAAATAACTTTAACTATTGTGCGTCCCAATGGATGTTCTGACTGCAGCAGACAGCTCGGTGTTCCTGTAAAAATACATTTCTGAATTGATTTCATCCTGATTAATTCAGGGATCTGAACAGGTTTAGTGCAGTGCTTCAGATTTCTAAAACATCCTTTCTGTAACTGTCCACAGCAAGGGAGTAAGTGCCTTGCATAAGGGCATGTTGGCAGCATCTATTAAGAGAAGGGAAGTTTTTAGACGCTGTTCCACATTTTCATCTGATTTATGCTGTTTTTTTTGCATGTTTTCTCATAAAGCTACACAAACTCAATCAAACATGATTTTATTTGTTCAGATAAAATCTTTTATTCAAATATCTCACAACCGAGGAGAGTTTTTCTGTCACTGATCCTCTAAATGAGTTCAGCTGAATAATACGATGAACACGTCTTGAAATCAGATCTCTGTGCTGATGGTGTTCTACACAGAAATCAGGCTACGAGATTGACTGAATCTTGGCTGGATCTTTTAAAGAAGACATGATTTTGGGGACGTCAAGTGGCAAAAAGCACAGCAGGTTTGAGTGTTCAGCGATGGATGAACATGTTTTTTTTAGTTTTTGATAAATAAAAAAGCAAATGATTTCTGTAAATAAAGTTTTTCAGTGGTAAAGAGTCGTTAAGTTTACAAAAAGAAAAAAAACTATGAACTTTCAAATAAGTGTATTTTAACACAGAAACTTTTTTCATATAAACACTGAAGTACTTTTTATTTCCCAAGTTGATTTCTCCTTCAGTTTTCCTTCAGCCCTGCTGCCACATTATTATCCAACACAAGAAAGATATTAATTTAAAGTCGACACATGCTTGTTTTGTTTTTTGCTCAGCTGCAGCAAGATCTGATAACATGATTTATTTAGTATAAACCTTTTTTCACAATAAAAAGTTCAGATTTAAGCTAATGAATAATACCCGATCCACTTTTTTAGAAGTTGTTTTTTTGATGATGCATCTATAGAGAAGTCTTGTTTTCCTGCACACATGCAGACCATAAGCACAGCGTCTGGGCGTGAGCTGCCAATGAACTGATTAGTGTCAGGCCTCGTTATCCTCCTTCAGTCACAGATGGTGGCCACAGTTTCTATTTTTTCCAAGAAAGTAGGACTAGCCCCACAAAAATCTGTCCAAAGATGGTTTGTAAATGATTCTATGTATAATAAAAATGACTAAAAGTAACAAAAAGATGCTTGTTTTTAGGTTTTAAACAGTGTCTCTTTCTGCTGGTACAATATACAAAATCTTTTATTTTTAGAGCCTTATACTTATTCTAATTAATTTTTTTCAGGAAATGAAAATGACTGTTTATTTAGTGCTGCATCGTGTTTCTATGAACGGTCATTTATGCCGTTAATTTGAGTATTTTGAGGGAAATATGAAATAAACTGTGCAGCAGCTCGCTGCGTCCTGCCTAAAACATTGTTGTGATCTGTTCTATTTCCAAGTTATTATTCAGAAAAAATAAAACAGTTTCCTTGTTTTCAGAGAACAGCGCGCTTGATGTGCGCGTCTGTGTAAGTTTCTACGAGAGGATAATTAGAGTGTGGGTCTGTGTATTTTAAGTAAATTACTACCTTTGATCCCAGAAATGAAATGTTTTCTCATTTGCACTTTAAGGACGAGTATGTTCCCGAAAACACAAGCTTTGGTTTCATTATTGTGTGTTGTTGGCTTAAAAACAAGTTCCTCCGTCTCTTTCTTTGCCAGTCTTTTCATTTGCAAGTTAAATTCTCTAAATCTTCTTACCATACTGGGGAAAAAAATCACGTGTGAATCTGTTAGATTTGGATTTTTGCTCATGGGATTCTGGTCCATTTTAAGGTGGAATGGTGTTTGCCTGCAGTTGCTTAAAATAAACCTAATTTGTATAAAATTAGTTTTTTTGTGTGGGTTTTTGGGGTTTGTCTACTCGTCACTTTGTGACTTTTACAGAACTAACATGCCTGGATTTGATTGTTCCTGGAATATTAATGTTTTTATGTCATGGAAAAGAAATAAGTACTTAAGCCATAAACTGTGTATTACTCACTGGACATTTCATGGGAACTGAAACAGAGACGATGATTCGTGTTCATAAGAGGAACTTTGATGGTGTTAAAAAAGTATGTCATCCATAAAGTTTCTCCGAATTAAAGATTTTTTTCTTATATGTGTAACGATCAGCGGTGATGCACGACCCAAACGCAGACGGGCTGGAAGGTGTGAAATTACAAAGAGTTTTTTAATGAAAATAAACTTGTCTAATAAACTCACAGACTTGGAACATGTCATTAAATCAAGTGAGGTGTGTGATTAACAGATGGAAAACAGCTTGAGTATTTAGCAAAGAATAAAGAAACATATAAAACCTCTGAATAAACTAAAAAAAAAATGTAATAAAGTGGCAACAACAAATGAGAAAACTCTGAAAAAGCTGGAAAAACTGGCTGAAAAGATCAAAGCGTTATCAGTTATAAACTATTTGTTCTCCATGCCGGAACATTAATCACAGAGTCTGGACAGTATAAAAATGCACTCATACTTTGGGGACCTTTTGCAGATATTCTGACAGCTCAGCATTTAAGAGCCGGTTTCCATGTCAGCATTTAATACTGGTGTTGATGAGAGAGGTTCCCTGCACGGGCCTGTCGGACGTAGAATAATGTCAAACATCTTGCTGACTTGTAGCGACTCTGCCAGAGAAGCATTTTCATGTTTGCAGAGGCAGATCCGGAGGCCATCCATCTGCAAGCCAGCCATCAGTTTCTCTGAAGGAAGCAGCGGTGTCGGTTACCAGAGGATCAGATTCTGGTCTTGTTGGACATAAACACTGTCTCCAGTAACAAAGCATTTTCTGACTGAATAAAGAGAAATATTTCTGATATTTGATTCCTCGGATTTCCTCTAAATGTTTTGTCTCTCATCAGATTTTACAGCACAAACAGAACTGATTGAAAAAACGGTTTGTAATGCTATTCCTAAATATTTTCAACTTATGTACATTTGAATCAACAGTTTCATTCACCTCAAGCATATTTTTGGTCTGCGTGAGTCGAAAGCTCACGCATGCACGAGAAGAACATGCACTCCATGCAGGATTGACCCAACCCGGTTTCAAACCCAGAACCTTCTCATTGCAAGGAAAATGCACCTGCATTATAAAATTGACTCTTTTTGGAGTGGCAGTAGCTCCAGAGGAGCAGGTCATCTGGTAAGAAGAGGGTCACCGGTTCAAATCCCTGCTTTGTTCGGAAAACATTTGCTGTTGTGTCCTTGAGCAAGACACTTTTCCCACCCACATTTATTCCATGATTATTCCGTGCAGTTTTCACATTTATTGGACTTGGTTTGTCCTGTTTAATGTATTCTATGGAGGATGTTGTACAGCATGAATTGTATTTTAGGGTTTCAAATCATTTTGTATATATTTTTGCATATATCTGTCCAAAAATGTAAAACTGGAGTGACAGATAGAGCTCCAAAAACTTCCATGAATAAATTAAAAAATCTTCTAAGAGAACAACTCCACACAGTCCCAAGGAGGGAGTGTGTCAGAGTTGTTTTCTGTCTCTATGTGACCCTGTGATGGACTGGCGACCTGTCCAGGTGTGACCCCGCCTCTCACCCAATGACAGCTGGAGACAGACAAAAGCTCCCTGCGACCCTGAACATGAACCAGTGGGCTGACTGAACAGGCTGTTAATAGAGAATCAAAAAGAAAGAAGAAAAACGGTTTTCACGTCCC
>SSNP01000014.1:2217898-2243278 GCA_006937955.1 Pachypanchax playfairii | reverse complement strand
TCCATATTGTAAATTAAACAGATTCATGCACGCTGCTGTAAATGTTGTCTTGTACACATGTGAATGATATCTATCAATTACAAAAGAATTTAGCAATTTAACATTCCAACAAAGCAACTAGTTTAAGAACATTTTATCATTTCTTCAGATCTCAATTATGCTTCTTTGATTTATGATGGTGGTATAAAACCAAATGATGACTGACGATAGAGAAATAAATGAAAATACAGTGGTGTGAAAAACTATTTGCCCCCTACCTGATTTATTATTCTTTTGCATGTTTGTCACACAAAATGTTTCTGATCATCAAACACATTTAACCATTAGTTAAAGAAAACACAAAATGCAGTTTTTAAATGATGGCTTTTATTATTTAAGGAGGAAAAAATCCAACCCTACATGACCCTGTGTGAAAAAGGAACCTGAACCTAATATCTGGTTGAGTCACCCTTAGCAGCAACGAGTCTTTTACAGCTCTGGAGGAATTTTGGCCCACTCATCTTTGCAGAATTGTTGTAATTTAGCTTTATTTGAGGGTTTTCTAGCATGAACCTCCTTTTTAAGGTCATGCCAGAGAATCTCAATAGGATTCAGGTCAGGCCAAAGTCTTCATTTTGTTTTTCTTCAGCCATTCAGAGGTGGATTTGCAGGTGTGTTTTGGGTCATTGTCCTGCTGCAGCAACCAAGATCAGCTTGAGTTAACGAACAGATGGCCGGACATTCTCCTTCAGGATTTTTTGGTAGACAGTAGAATTCATGGTTCCATCTCACAGCAAGCCTTCCAGGTCCTGAAGCAGTAAAACAACCCCAGACCATCACACTACCACCACCATATCTTACTGTTGATATGATGTTCTTTTTCTGAAATGCTGTTACTTTTACGCCAGATGTAACGGGACATTTACCTTCCAAAAAGTTCAACTTTTGTCTCATCAGTCCACAAGCTAATTTCCCAAAAGTCTTGACAATCATTGAGATGTTTCTTAGCAAAACTGAGACGAGTCCTAATGTTCTTTTTGATTAACATTGGTTAGCCATGCAGGCCGTTTTTGCCCCACCTCTTTCTTATGGTGGAGTCGTGAACACTGACCTTAATTTAGGGGGAAGTGAGGCCTGTAATTCTTTAGATGTTGTCCTAGGGTCTTTTGTGACCTCTTGAATGAGTTGTCTCTGCACTCATGGGGTAATTTTGGTCGGCCGGCCGCTCCTGGGAAGGTTCATCACTGTTCCATGTTTTTACCATTTGTGGATAATGTCTCTCACTGTGGTTCTCTGGAGTCCCAAAGCTTTAGAAATGGCTTTATAACCTTTACCAGACTGATAGATCTCAATTACTTTTGTTCTCATTTGTTCCTGAATTTCTTTGGATCTTGGCATGACGTCTAGCTTTTGGTCGACTTCTCTGTGTCAGGCAGCTCCTATTTAAGTGATTTCTTGATTGAAACAGGTGTGGCAGTAATCAGGCCTGGGGGTGGCTACAGAAATTGAACTCAGGTGTGATACACCACAGTTAGGTTATTTTTTAACAAGGGAGGCAATTTCTTTTTCACACAGGGACATGTAGGGTTGGATATCTTTCTCCCTAAATAATAAAAACCATCATTTAAAAACTGCATTTTGTGTTTACTTGTGTTTTCTTTGACTAATGGTTAAATGTGTTTGATGATCAGAAACATTTTGTGTGACAAACATGCAAAAGAATAATAAATCAGGTAGGGGGCAAATAGTTTTTCACACCACTGTATTTTCATTTATTTCTCTATCGTCAGTCATCATTTGGTTTTATACCACCATCATAAATCAAAGAAGCATAATTGAGATCTGAAGAAATGATAAAATGTTCTTAAACTAGTTGCTTTGTTGGAATGTTAAATTGCTAAATTCTTTTGTAATTGATAGATATCATTCACATGTGTACAAGACAACATTTACAGCAGCGTGCATGAATCTGTTTAATTTACAATATGGACTTTATGAATAATGTTTTTTCCTCAAATGTATGTCGTTTTAGAAAGATTTGTCAATAACGGGTAATAATCCCTTTAATCTCTGTTTAAAAAGAAGCCGCTCGCTCAGAGTTTGATTTAACATTGATAATCCAAAAAGTTTATTTTTATTCATTTGTGAAAGTCCTTCAGTTAAAATGTTTTAAAAGTTAAAAATAAACTTTTCCATCAAAAGCAGCTGCTCTGCTACACACATTAAATCCAAATTATGAATGGGTTAAATCTTCCAAACTGGATTTGGAAAGTACGCACGCGCCATCTAGTGGCAGAACCTCTCTTGTTCACTGAAGTCTCGATAAACCCTGAGCTGTTTCTTTTCTTCTATAACAAAGTGAACACATATGTTGGATTCTTCCCTGGATGATAGTTTATGTATAAATACATCTCAAAGGACATTAAGTAAATGTTGTCTGAATATGTTGAAATCACAACACACACACACATGTTGATGTGTATAAATGTGTATTTTGGAAAGAAGTTTCAAGGTCACAGATAAAAAAGTTGCTGCACTCTTTCCTGGTGCTTCAACAGCTCGTAAAGTTCCTGCACAGTTCAAACTTGTCATTTGGTTCTCATCCAAAATTCACTCCAGTTAACAAAAGCTGGTTTATTTGATTTAATCTTACACAGTTGATTTCACACAGTAAGACTGTTTTTTTCAATCTTGTTTTTTTTTTTTTACAGTATGGGTCATTGTTTGGATAATTCCAGGGATCTGGCTTCATCAAATAGTGTTTAACTACCAGCAGAGTAGATGTTTCAGGTTTCAGTGATTGTGCAATTTGGGAAACGTGGAATGCATGTGTAAGAACATGTTGCAGTAAGAGGAGACGGTGTGGGAGAAAAGACAGTCTGTGTGCGTTTGTTGGAGCCATACATGGAGTCAAATGTTGAACTGACAGAAAACAGAAGGAGAACACGTTGTTTTAGAAGTTATCATTCGACTCAAGACCACCTACAATCTGAGTTTGTTTTTTTGTTTTTTGTATTTAGGATGTGTGGTTGTCGCCCACCGTGGAGAATCTTTTATACACACCGTTTCCCAACAGCTGCTGGTTTCATGTAAAACAGGAGGATTTCTCTGAAACCCTCCCAACTCCAACCCCCAGACTTCTTTATAAAAGAGAGCATTTATGTTAGCAGAGGCCTCATGGTACAACAAAGACGTCTGAATCTGACTCAAGATTTAAACATCAAAAGTGAAAGTGATTCATTGCCCTCGATGAATGAAGCAACTTGGAAATGTTTCTAAATGTTGGTGAGATGAGATGAGATGAGATGAGATGAGATGAGATGAGATGAGATGAGATGAGATGAGATGAGATGAGATGAGATGAGATGAGGTGAGGTGAGGTGAGGTGAGGTGAGGTGAGGTGAGGTGAGGTGAGGTGAGGTGAGGTGAGGTGAGGTGAGATACTGTACGGTACAGTACGGTACGGTACGGTACGGTAAGATAAGGTAAGATAAGATAAGATAAGATAAGATAAGATAAGATAAGATAAGATAAGATAAGATAAGATAAGATAAGATAAGATAAGATAAGATAAGATAAGATAAGATAAGATAAGATAAGATAAGATAAGATTAGGATGAGTAAACAACAAGAATGAATTGAGCTGATTTATTGGTTGGTGGTTTGTACCCCCTCCTTTCACACAGTCTTTCAAAGTCTCTTTGTTTGAGGGAATTTCCATCCAATTTCCTGTGTGAGACTCTAAATTCTATGAGATTCTGAACTCTTCATCTCTAGTTTCTCTTCTTTGGGATGTTTTTTTCTGGATTTTGAGGAACATTCTTGAATATTACTATATTTTCAGGGTTTTTTTATTGTTAAGTTTCAGAGCAAAAACAAAATGTCAGATCTTTTAAAGGGGGTTTCAGTGGAAACGTTATGATTAACTGATATCTGACCATGAACGGCCTCAGTCTGAAGAAACAGAGCTGAGTTCTGATTGGCTTGATAAGCTAATGGCTCGTCACCAGTCAAGACCAGTGGATTCCTTCTTTCTTTAAACATCTCCAATCTAAAAAATGTCTTAGCAGTTCATTTGCATAATATTTTACAATTCTCTGAGGCATTTTTTAATTTTACAGTAGGTTGTTATTCCACTAGAAATGCTCGGAACCTTAAACCAGAAGTGCTGCATGCTGAATTGGATCTGCTAAAACTAGTTAGCTCCAACACAAATTTCCACTTTCAGTAATCATAAACTTGATTTAAGCAGCCTTAATTGGGAGAGTTAAGGCAGCGTGAAGGTTTATGAAATAGCTTTCACATGAATTGCTGTGAGATTTTTGAGATTAGAGCTGTTTTAGGACGTTTATGAATAATTTTCAAAGCTTACTTGAACTTTTTTTTTACTAAAATTCATAGATCATATAAGTAAAAGCTGCTTCACCTTTGACCTAGTTTATGGTGAATATATTACTTCCAGTCTAAATCATGAAGAAGACACAGAGTCTGACCATAACAATGAGATTTGGATCATATGGTCTCAGACTCTCCCTCTTCTTTACTCCTGGTTTAAACTTTGTTTTGTAAATCCTCAGATTTCCTTGTTCCCATCTTCTCTTGATTATATAACACCCGAAGGCTCTCTGCTATGTTTTTAGTTAATAACATAAAAAGTGATGCAACTTTTGGAGGAAATTGAATTCATCAAGTTTATTTATGTTACTGGCGTGTCTTTTTATTTTTAACCAAAGTGTTGGTGGTTTGATTCCAGCCTCCTCCAATGCTTGTGCCACCTTTATGTTTCCTTTGTATTTTTAAAGCAAAACTGCACTTTGCATCTCGCAAAACACCCTCAGACCGAATTACAAAGAGGAACAAAAGTGTGTCACAGCTGGCCCGTGGGCCTCCACACATCTTTTAATGTGGATGTGAGAAATAAATTCAACATAAGGTCACTGTGTGCTGCACCATCAGCTGTGAGAATTTAACTCTATATTACATTATTTCTTGTACCTGAAATTCAGAATGTGAATAAACTGTTAAATAGACGTAGAATCTCTGCGTGGTTTCGCTGCATCACGCAAGCAGAACATCTCAGCACCCTGCGGCTGATGATGTTTCTGCGCTATCTGCTGCCCCCTGCTGGTTCTCATCTTGTCCTGAACCCTCTAATCTCTTTACTGCAGACACCAGCCTTGTGGAGTAAGACCTGGCCTTGTGCACATGGACCCAAACAGGCTAAACATGGCCTTAAAGAAGGTTTATTTTATTTTTAGCGCCAATTAAAAAGCATGCAGCGTCTGCGCAAAAGTAATTCAAAACACGTGATTATTCTTTCCAGTTTAATCTCAACCTAATCTAATGATATTAATATTTTTACAAAAGCAACACCGATTGTTTTCTATTGAATATTTTAGATATAAAATGAACCAAATTTGTATGAAGTAACTAATCCGCTGTGATAAAGCCCGTGCGTCTTTACGCACAGATCTGACCGCCCACCCACCTGAGATGTGGGGAAGTGGATTGGCTGCTAAAGATACCAGCATCGGAGCGCTCTCTGTGATTGGCTGCGGCTTTTCTGGCCCTTACGTTATGCCCGTTACTCCACACAGTGGCAGCTGGAGAGAGGGAAGACGTAATGGTTTGATTCCGTGTGCGCTCTGCGATGGTCGTCGCTCTAACATTACACGACAAATTCCTCTAACGGGAGGAGAAATGAAGGTATGTGGGTTCATTTAAATGCACATATAAACATGGATGCGCGCAGCTTCTTTAATGTCTAGGCACGAGGCTGCACGGATGGGCAGGGAATACCCCCCATAATATACATGATTTCCAATCCGTGCATCGTCGCTGTCATGACATCAACAGGCTAAAATCACTGATTAGTTTGCACTTTTCATTTGAAATGTTCTCTCCTGTGCTGCCACTTTGTTTGGTTATTTTCATCTCGAGCCTGTGCACGCGCTTCCTGTGCATCTCCAGTCCTGCTGATGAACAGTAGGTACACTGTGTAGCCCTTTAATGAGCGTGCGTTGACCTCAGTGTGATAGTTTAGTGGACTAAAGCCTTGGCAGCGACGTCCATTCATCGTCAGGCTGTAATCCGCTCTAACGGGATAGAAGCTCCGGTCTGTCCGAGCAGGGATGTTTGTGTTGGGATGCCGACAGGACAGAGAATCACCCCCCAGGTCCGAGCTGTGTCATCCCGAGCAGGACACCCCCTCATCTTCCTCTCTGTGGACTGTGTTTGTAGCAGAGACGGACTGCAGCAGCGCAGGTGATGATGCTGATGAGCTCCGGACTGATTCTGATGAAGAGGATGGCGATGATGTCATCCAGTTGGAGGTGGCGGGTTTCTGGTGAAAAACTGACACGGAAACGTGTTCACAATCAGCTGGTGCTGCAAGAACACAGTGTGAAAAACAGTTTATCACCTGTTAGCGAGGACGTGCTGCTGCTGAGCCGCTGCGTAAAACTGATGGAGAAAAGTTTTACTCTCAACATCAATTTTTTTCTAATTGATTTCAAAAATTTCACCTCTAAATCTCAGTGTTTCAGTTTCAACCCCGTTATAGGAGCTGCTGTATAACATCTTCATATTTTTTTACATGTTTTTTCCATGATGTTCCTAAATTTTAGGAGTCATTATGCAGATTTTTTCAGTTTTTCTTTTTTACTTTGCCAAATTTCAAACCAAAGCAATGAAATAAATGAGTTTTATAACTACAAATGAATTCATAGGATTTTCCATGAGCATTAAAACCTTCAGCAGATTGAAAAACTGGACTCACTGAACCCCAAAAAGATATTTGTGAGCCTCTCTGCAGATTCAGCTGAATAAATTTTGGATAAAATTAGAATCACAGAAGTTTCTCTCTCTGGTATGTGCAGATCTTTCCAGAAGCTATAAAACATTTGTTATTTATACTCTGCTGAACATTAACATGTTACATGTTAACATTAGAGCAGATAATGTATTATCCTTATAGATTCGACCCAATAACGACCTGTATTGATGCTGATATATAATCTGTGCCTCACAGACCATAAGGATTTTTTCATTTTTAAAGGTTTTTAATACTTTTCACAGCTGTTAATCTCAAAATTGTAGAAAATAAGAGACTCGAAGGCTTAACTCTGTGAAGTTAATTTTCCCCTGGTGCATCTTTACTCATTTTGTCCCAGAGAAACTAAATAGATGTTTTTGTTATGTTGACTAATCTGGTTTAAAGTGAAAAGCTGCTTTTCTGCCCCCATGGAGGGGACGCCGTTTTGTTTATAAGCATACATCTTTAACCAGGGAGTTTTTATCAAGGCTTGTTTTAGCCAGAGACAGACGATTGACTGGATTCATGCTGTTCCAGCATGAGCGTTTCATTTCTGTTTTAACTGAAAATGTCCAAAACCCTTTACAACGATGGTATAACTGAGGTAAAAAAAAATAAAAAACTGTTGCAAATGAGACAGAAGTCACCTCCGGGCTGATGAGTCCAAAGCTATTAGGAACATCCACAAGGCACAGCAGATGTTTGCTGGTTCTAAATAGTTCTGTCGTGTTTTTCTACCCGAACAATCTCCTGCAGTTTAATATCTGTTTCTGTTGATGCACCAAAGCCCCAAAATACCAAATATTTCCTCTATTTATTGGACTAGAACATTAATACCTGAAACTTTGCTGGCGGCAGCTCGAGGTTTATCGAAATCTATTTTGGGATATCTGTATAATTTAAATGATAAATAGTCCCATCGTTTTGAGGTGAAGGGCAGAAGTTGTTGAATGCAAGAGCTTTTGTTTTTCTCTGGCTGTAATATTTCAGGATAAATTGACTTTTCAGACTGTGGATGACATCAGCTGATGAGAGAGAGAGAAAAGAGGAAATGAAAAAAAGAGACAGACGATGATGAAGATGTTTAAAATAGAGGAACTCTGAAAACTCCATCTTTTTGCTGCACATCTGTATACTGAACCTGGTCTGAGCTGCAGGATCTGACCATGAGATGATGGAAATGTATCAGCTGACTGACTGGAATACATTATTGATTTAACTTCTGTAACACACCCAGCACGTCCCTCGGTGCTTCTTCTCTACTATGATTTAGGTTGATTTTCCACCCAGTTGATGACTTTTATTTTGTAGGGAGAGGATTTACTCAGAGGGACTGATTTAGACTGGCAGTCTGAGCTGTTTCCATCAACATTTTATTTTTATTTTCGGCGCCTGAACACAATTAAACTAAACTAAACTGACATTTAATCTGTTCTGCTGTCACTTTCAGCAACTTTAGGGAAAAAAACAGGAATCAAATCGTAAAATACATAAATGGGATTCACAAATGTGAAATACCCAGTAAGTGCGTTTAAATGAGAATAAAAGCATCCAAATATAGGTGATTTTTTTCTGAGCTGTGATGTCTGGCACTAGTTAAACACGCCAGTCTGTTTGACCCAATTAATTCTGATTGAAGTTTTTAGCACTTATGCAACTTTTTGCATTTTGATCTCCAAAAACTGATGTTATGAGGTCAGATAACACTTCATCTTTTTCCCTTTTCTGTTTAATTCTGAGATTTTGTCAGTATTTGCTGATTTGTCCCCTCAAGAGATTTATATGTTTGTGTGTGTGAGCTGTTTTCCAATTGTAATCTAGCAGCAGTCTGAGAAATGTCTCAATTATATCACAAATATCTGACACACAGCGTCTCCGATGGGGCTTTTGGGGGGAAACAACACTCGTGTTTTATTTCCAGAGGTGTAAACCTCATGTAAAAAGCATTTGTCACTTGTTTGTTTGGGACTCCCCGCCTGCAGAGCTTTCAGCGTGCTAATGGAAGTGACGGGGGGAAGTCGAGCTGTTGGCTGAAAGCCAAAAAAGACTCATTTTTTTATGGCCAGACTGCAGTGGATTCACATCCGGAGGATGTAGTAAATATTCATTTTAGTGGTTTCTTCACTCCCGGATGAGGGAGGACGTTTGTAACCGGGAAGACTGTTAAGCAGGGAAAACATCAGGTCAAGCTGACGCCACAGGCGAGTCATGTGACTTCTGCTTTTATTGCATGTGGAATAATCAGACAAGCGTTTCCAGTTTTCCACTGCATTTTATCAGTTAACTGAACAAAGACATGATTAACCTGCAGCCCTACACAAGATTAAACTGAAGTCAGTCAAGATTTTACTGTAACATTGTAATAATAGATGAAATAAAGGTGAATCAGGTGCGCAGACCTGACTGGGAAATGTAAAAGTTAATGATTTGAACTTTGAAGACCGCCTGCTCGCAGCGAGGACAGACTTTCCTCCTTCTCAATCTGACTCCACAAATAGTGTCTTGTTCCTAAAGATTACATAATGAATCCTTAAGCAGCCGGGTGAGGTCAGATCACAGGGTGTTTGTGACGAGTCAGAGCATTAAAGCGAGACGTGACGGGACCCGGTGAATTCCATTGTTTCCCACTCAGAGCCGGGTTCCACAGAAGGCTGTTACATTATGCTCATGTCAGCTATTGATTCTGCAGGCCAGGCAACAACAGAAGATGTATTCTCCCCTCCCTGTCCCTCCCCGTCCCTCCTCCAACTAATCTGTATGCTCCGAAGAACTGTGGCTCCAATCGCACCATCTTTGCTCCTCGTCTCGGTCCTGTCAGAGCAAAGCAGCAGGCCGAAACATCTTGAAATTTTAATCCTTTTTCGAAAATACTAAATCTTACATTTCTCCTAAACCAACACATTAATGCCTTTAAATAATGTGCTTTATATTAAACTTTAAAGGCAAAGTTTCAGCCTTGTTTACAGTCTGAGTGTTGTGTTTTCATATCCAGTTAGTGCCATATAAAGAGAGAGAGAGAGATCCAGGTTGCAGGATCTGATCCTTATAAGAAGAACCCTATTAAAAGATTCATGTTTATGCAGTTTTCAGCCTGTATAGAGGAAAACTTAATCCTAAAACACATTTTAACCTCAGCTGAGACTCACAGTATGAGTCAAAGTGTGGTTTCCACCTCAGTTTAAGTTTTATATGAGTGTCTGTGTCCTCAGGCGGGGGCGTCGTCCATGTGGGCGTCATGCTGCGGGCTGCTGAACGAGGTGATGGGCACAGGAACCGTCCGCGCGCAGCAGCCGGGGTTTGGAGCAGGGGCGGGGCCCTTCCGCTTCGCCCCCAGCGCAGGGTACTCCACCTACCCCCCCACCAGCTCAGGGAGCGCGGGGCAGCTGTGCAAGGCCTGCGGACTGGCCTTCTCTGTCTTCAGACGCAAGGTGAGCGAGACTCAGAAAACTGAGTGAGCTGATTGCTTCAGAAACCGAAATGTCAAAATTTAAAGCTGCTCTGCAGATAAGATGGTACATAAAGTGTAAAAACACAAACTTTTATGTTCAAAATCTTAGTAAATAACATGGATTGTTTGAAACTATATAATCATTATGTTCAAATATATATAAAAATATCAATATCATGTCACCTGATATGTTAAAACACTTTTCTATAAAACGTTTAGTCACAAAATATGTAAATAAACAACATTTCTTGGATTTCTGTTCAGTTTAAAGTTGAATTTGAATCCAGTCTAAAATCTTTCTGCCAGATATGTTGATAAAAACTCGACAGCGTCCCTTTTTTGCTCACTTTTTAAGTTTGCACTTTCATTATCCGCACACCAGTTTCCTTTTCTAACAGCGGGTCAACTCTCATTTGAGTGTCAGCGTGATATTTTTATAGTATAAAAAAAGTTCTGCCGGGGGGGGATTAGCAACAACCGATTGAAGGAAAGCATCTGTTACGCAGGAAATGTGCTCTCGGTGGATCTGGAACCAGTTGTGCTCAAGCGATAAGAAAATGTTTACTGCCACGGCTGACCTGCTTTTCTGTCCATTTGAAGTGTCAATCCACTCTGTTGCTCTGTATCAGTGTTAAGCATGAAAAATGTCAAATATCACCGGCAGCTACTGGAGCTTTTTTTTTTATTCTGTTGCAGAAACAACTGTTTCCTGCTGTTTAGATTGTCTTCGCACATAAACTGTGTAAATAGCTTCATAAATATTATCAGTACATCAAAAAATTATGTTTTTATACAAATATATCTTTCTATTAATGTTATTTTTAGTTTTCCTATGTATTTTTTCACTAAAATAACTATAAATTTTTCTTAATATCGCTGTATTTTAATGCAGATTGACACTTCCTGTTGTGCTAAACAATATTTAGCTTGTGTTCTCACAGCAACTTGATGATCTAAAATAAAGGACTGTTGTTTTTTAGAGGTAAACAAAAAATCTACAGAAGTTTACTACAGTTAGATTATGTAATTATTATTATCAATAATTTATTTTCAAGCAATGTTTGTAGTGTTGAATGTCTCAAATTTGCCATAGGATTATTTTTAATAAAGGATTATTTTCCTTAAATAAGCTTAAAATAGCTAAGCTACAGAAAAACTGAGTTCCTAGAGATGAAAACCATTTAAAAGTGGCACTTTTTGATCCCACATTTGTATATTTGTCCAACACAAAACAAGGAAATGTCCATGTGTCCGCTGTAAAGAGCATATTGTCTTTGCCAGTGGAAAAGAAAAAGGGAAACAAGAAAAAACAGATACGAAATAAGGAAATAGAGAAAAATATAAATACAAGCACAAAATAAACAAATGTCTGGTCTAAAATCATTTAATCAAATAATGCATTGTAAATGTAGGAGCCTATAAAAGAAACACACACAAAAAAGCTAATAAAATGCAAACAGAGATAAATGCAGGAAATAAATGACAATTTTATTTAGAAAGTTCTGTTATTAACATCTTTATTTAACCATTTAAAGATATTTATAGTAATTTTTGAAGGTTCTGACTAATATTAGTTATAAAAATTGAAACTTAAACACTGTTTTTGTATTAAAGCGAGTGTCACCAGTTGATTTAGCTCACTTGCTCTATTTGTCAGAGCTTTTATTTGATCAGATAAACCCGCTTATCACTGAGGATTCATTTATTCATCATATTTATTACAAAGAATTTAACACGCTATGTTATATATTGGGGTCTTGTTAAAAAATGATGAGAACAGTTCAATTAAAAGATGATCACGTGTCTGTAACTCTGTTCTGCAGCACATCTGCTGCGACTGTAAGAAGAGTTTTTGCGCTCTTTGCTCCGTGCTGCAAGAAAACCTGCGCTGCTGCACGACCTGCCACCTGCTGCGCGGCACGGCCTTCCAGCGTCCTCGCCTCATGCAGCTCAGAGTTAAAGACCTTCGTCAGTACCTGCTGCTGCGCAACATCCCCACTGACACATGCAGGGAGAAGGAGGACCTGGTGGACCTGGTGCTCTGCCATCAGGGTACACGGGGGACGCGCGAGAACCCGAGGCCTGTGATGGAGGAGGATGACGATGAGGACACGCAGGATGATGAGGAAGATGAAGGGGGAGATGACACAGACAGTCTACACTCGTTACCCCCTTCACGCGCAGCGTCTCCCCCCTCGGCAACTCGCTCCACCTCCGAACAGTCAGTCCTGTCTGCCTCTCAGGGAGATGCGCTCAGCCCGAGTGACAGTTCAGGGACCACCAGCCAGGTTTGCACACACACACACACACACACACACACACCTCAGATCAGGCTGCGTGTGCCACCCTGACACGCATAAACACCATCCTCTGATTAACATACGCTGTACTTCCTTCACATCTGTCCTCATTCTGTCCAAAATAATTAATTTCAAAGCAAAACAAAGTTATTTACAAGTTTCACGGAGGCTGTTTGAAGTCAGACAAACAACCGCCCTCTTGTGCGTCGCCCTAGCTGTGTTCTCTTCTGTGTTTTTAAGCTCCGGCTTTGTGAATGAAGCCTGAAAATCCACTATGTTCCGGTGGATTTTTCGGTGGTCAGAGGAACGTCCATGTGACAGCTGGAATCAGCTGTGTTTGTATTTAAGCTCTGAGTCTTCATACCAGCCAGTGAGGCAGCTTAAGCTCTTTGCCTTTTATAGGTTTGCTGCTTATTCTATTATGTAACAAGAGCAGAAGTTAAAACTCCCCAAAGCACTGTAGCTGCATCACGTCCCACACTTCATTATATCTGAGAGATGTTGAATCTTAAACATTCTTGGATGTTTGTTATTATTACAAGCCAACAGAAAAAGGTTGATCAGAATAATCAATTCTGACACCCTGCGTGTAAAAGCTATTTATTAAAATGACAAAATCGAACATAAAGATGTAGAAATGGTGTAATCCTGCGAGGAGGAGCAGCTTTTCATGTCCTCTTCCCCGAGGAGTCTCACCGGAGCACAAACCCAAAGTCTGAGCACCACCATGCTGACGGATACATTATTAAAAACCTCTTCATTAGAGAAAGGCGAGGGTCTGTTGGAATGTGCTGAGGCACCGAAATAGACGGTTTGTTTTAACGCACCGGGGTGGAAACAATAAATTCCTTCATACTGGATATTACAAGCTGTCTTTTATCTGGCAAATAAATGAAGAAAAACACATAAATGGCTGAAATGATACAGAGTAGCAACACAATCAGCGAAAGAAAATCTGTATGGATCTGTATTTTAACGTGCGAACGCTCACCTGTTTGAAGTGTGAAAAATAAACGCACATTTACTATCAGGACGTGACGAATCCCGACCACGTCTGGCTTCGGAGATGATTCCGACTTATTACTTTCAGCTGTGTGCTTCATTCAGCCGGCGGCGCGGAGCAAAGGATGATTTCGCCACGCGGTTTCTGTCTTTTGCGCTTTGTGTTGCGTTTAAGAACCGCCGCAGCTGCAGTAATGTGGAAAAGATTTAACATTTAGATGTTTTTCTGTTCGTGGAGAAACTGTGTTCAACCAACGTGGCGTTGCTTTGCTTTCAGGCCTCTTTTTATTTGCCGTGAGATGAGTTTTGGGAGTGTGTGCGAACATGAGACGGACCGACATCCCTGAGGCAGATTTCTTTGAGCCTCGTGAGCCTTTTATAACATCAAAAGTTTGATTATGCTAATGTTGGTTTTACAAACAAACCCAAAAAAAAATCAGCATCATTTTGAAGGTTTAAACTGATTTCACAGTTTTTTTCCTCTCACACAGGAGCACGAGGACACTCCCACTGCATCTCTTTTAAACCTGGAACCCGCTGAAAACATCTTAGAGGTGTGTTTCATCTGATTGATCTCTATCTCAAGTTTCTAACTGAATGAAGTCGCTGATCACAGCTGTCTCCCTGTGTGGATTGTGCAGGTCAGCCCGGCAACGCAGAGGAGGATCCGAGCCTCGCTGTCTGATCTTGACAACGAAGAAGCGATTGAGAACCTCACGGTCCGACAGCTGAAAGAGATCCTCGCAAGGAATTTTGTCAATTACTCGGGCTGCTGCGAGAAGTGGGAGCTGCTGGAGCGAGTGCATCGACTCTACAGGGAAAACGAGCAGAACAGGAGATCCAGTGAGTTTTACTTCATCACACGCTGATCTACGACATTATAAACGACTAAAATGCTTTTATTTTCTCCCTGTTTTAGTGGAAAACGTCAGCATAACTGCAGGTAAATCATTTTGGGCATTTGTTTGGATGTTAAAAACACAGTTAGCTCGAGTTTCTTACATGAAGAAACATTTAATTAAAAAAAACTTATTTGCTCCGTCTCTGTTGTTTTGCATTAAACCACTAACAGATTTTCTTTATTACTGCTCGCTTTTATCTATAAAGTGGTTGCATATCCTCCATCTCTTTGCAACAGTGGAGTAGGAGGTAAGATAAAATAAAAACAGAACATTGTTCTCATCTGCCTGCAGTAAAGGCATGCTGCAGACATTTTTTTACCCATTTGATTCATTCTATCATCCTGTTTCTGATCATATTATGGTCATTGTTTCTCATCTAGTCCAGTGTCTTGAGATTTTTTTTTTGTGTGTGTGTGTGCATCATCTTATTTAATTCTGTGGGACAGCCGCTCATCCTGTCATTAATGTGCTCTATTAAAGCTTTTACATCGTGATGAGCCATCATTTTTCCATCAGGTGTAATTGCATTGTCGAGCATCCTCCCTGACAAAAAGGGGCTCGAGGATCTCATTAGTCCACTTAGCATTCAGCTGTGCCGAGAGGCTGCAGGCTGATTGACTTTTTCCTGTCAGGACGAAAGCAGCGGGAGCCAGATTTAGGCCAGATCGGTCAGCATCCGACTCCCATAAGTCCGTCTGACATGATTTCAACCGATTTGATTCATGTGGCTGTTTCTCCAAACTGTGATTAAAGATTAAACCATGTTTACATGTGAGCGTTAAAAACAGAATTAAACTAAAGCGAAGGAAACTCTTCTCAGACCAACCCAAAATATCAGGGTAATAAATAATCCTTGGGATTAAAAAGAGAAGAAGAAGATATATATTTTTGTGCACTTGACATCCAAATATTGAAAATGATTGTTAGAGGTAGATTCAGATGGAAGTGATGAAGGAAGGATTAAGAGATGGAGTAAATACATCTTTAACATTTCCCTCCGCAGACGGCGTCAGAGCTCAGCTGGCGGCAGATGAAAACCTCTGTCGCATCTGCATGGACGCCATCATCGACTGTGTGTTACTGGAATGTGGTCACATGGTCACCTGCACCAAATGTGGAAAGAGGATGAGCGAGTGTCCCATCTGCAGGCAGTATGTAGTCCGGGCTGTGCATGTCTTCAAGTCCTAAAACTCCGAGAGGCCCTCAAGGCGCGTGCACGTGGACCTGGGTTTACCACTGAGGAGGAAGAGCTGTGCATGACGTCTCACAGGGCACGACGCTGCAGCAGGTGTGAGCAACTTCCTGGTCTGTTAAACTGCACTGTTGCCTCTGATCTACAGCAGTTTGCCCCCTCTGTCTCGTCACGCTTTACTAACTCGGACCCCAGTCCCACCTGTCCTCTCTGGACCACCATGAGCCACACCGGGTCTCCCACTCCCGGTCTGCTAGACAGTAGAAACCCGACATCACTACTCTGCACTCTGTTTAGATTCTACTCACAGAAGACAAGTGAAGGTGGTCCCGTAGACACTTGAAGAGGGTCCGCTTGTTGTTTGTGGTGACTTACAGTGCTGTGCAAAAGTTTTAAACCACCCTTGAGTTTTTACATTTTGCTTCCAGGCTGCCAGACATTCTTAGAATCTTTTAAATCCGTCTTGATGAATATTTCTTCAGGTTTTCTGACCATTTTCCAGCTCAGATCTTTTGAATTGGGTTTGTGTAAAAGTTTATGAACAAGTAATATCTTACACATTGTAAATCGCTCTTTGAATGACCTCAGTTTGGAGAAATAGAGATTAATTCTGAGCATGTTGACGAGCTAAATTTTAAATCAACTCCAATCTTTTATAGCAGGTCAGTTTTGTTGTTTACAAATAATTCTGTGGTTATTTACAAGTGAAAATAGCAGCTGGTGCAGCCTACTGCATTTACTGCATGAATAATATAATAGTTATTTCAGAATAACATAATACTGAGAAACTGATGGCAATGCAAAAGTGTTTAATACATTTGCATAAACTACTGTGACATATTTGTAGACTGAAGTTGTCCATTTTACTGTTAGCACTGATGTAACTAGTCCTCAACTCATTGGTCATGTCAGAAATAAACTCTATTTTTCCAAACTGAGGTTGTTTAAAGACCATGTGAAGTGTTAATTGTTCATAGTGTTGTTACAAAGCAATTTACTTTTACTTTGACCGATGAAATGCCCCTAAAATTAAAAAAATTCAACAATTTAGCAAAGAAGAAATCTTAAATTGGCTCTATATGTGCTTTGTTTCTAGCAATCTGTGCAAAATCTGTAAAAACAGTTTGACAGAAAATGTTTATTTTCCACTTTTTTTGTGCCTATTCACAATTTTCTGTCATGATCAGGTAAAACATGTTAAAATTTTCAGAAAGCTTAAAGAATTACTGATCAAGACCCACTTCACCAGGTTACAGAAAGTTCCAGCAGCTTGGGATTAAAATATAAAGAAACAAGATCTGATTTCAAAGATTTACACAGCGTTGTGTCTGAGATCCAGGGTTAGAGTCAACATGGTTTACACAGTCATGCCCCACGACACTGTGTTATCTCCCTCAGTGTTCTTTAGGATGTGCAATATCAGAGAAAAAGAAATGTGTTTTTAGAGAAAAAAATAATAATATCTACTTGTGAGTCTGAACACGACAAGCGCTGAGTCATCTCATACACACTCACACAGGAGCGTGCCGGGTGCCAAACAACATGCCTTCAGCGGATATTTGATTCAAATCTCACCGTATGCATCTCATAACCAGCAAGCTTGTGTGGTCATTTTTTTTTTTTATTTCAGATAAACTTTAGAAAATAAAATGGGGGGAAAAAAAACAACTTTTAACACTCACTGAGCAAAATGTTTGATTCATGTTCATGTTATTGTGTGAAAATGTGACTTTTTCTGGACTTTTCAGCCACATTTTTGCTCTTCTTTAACGTCAGATTCAAGGTAGAAAAGATTTCAGGTGCTACTTCTTCTTCTTTGAGTAACATCAACATAATTTGTGTCACACAATGTCCTGAGCATTCATCTCACAGTGAAAGATGCATTTACTTTAACTTATGCAAACTAAAACACTTTCCATCCGTTGAGTCAGACGTCACTGTAACATCTTGGTTTATTTTCCGTGACTCTGTGAAAACTGCAGTTGAGTTGTTGTTCAGTGCATCTCAGAAGTAGCTTCTGTTGTTTACTGATAAGTTATAAAATATATTTTTCCATGTACTTGGTAATCATTTAATATTCCACTAAAATATAGAGTTTTAATAATAATAAAACTGTTTTCCAGAATGTATTCTTGCTGGTTTTGGTCAGAAAAGTCTCTCACCAGTAAAAACAAAAAGAAAAAAAATGGTTTGGTTTGTTTTTGTTGTTTTTTTTTTTTTTCAGATCGAACAGCTGGACACTTAGATCATTCCACTCTGTCGCTCTGCAAGTCCCTTTTTTTAAAAGCTGCTGTTTGTTGAAGATGTCGTTCATGGGCAGCTAGTATCATACGACTGCTGCAAATGTTTAACTTCTGAATGTTGAGGCTTTTATTTTGGTTAACAAGAGAAAATGATTTATGAGAATGAATAAAATGCAGTATTACTAACCTAAAACTCATTTTATATTGGATTTATTCTGTCAGTTTAAACACAAACCTGCGTGAACATCAGTTTTTTTGGTCTGTTTCAATCTTTTATCTTCTTGATAAAATGATTTCTTTAAACCTCAAATTATCAAACAAACAGAGATCAGTGTTTAGAATGAATTTAATATCTCAAAGGTTGAGTTTTTTTCCTAAAAGTTTGACATTTACATCATGTACAGATTGATAGATCTAATGTAATACACTAAAAGTCTTCATGGAGACACAGTCTTTTAATAAAACTAAAGTAAAACATGGACATTTACATAAAATATTTAAAAAAATAAAAAATAAATCTTTTAAAAATCCAGAAATGTGGAAAACCTGTAAAATACAGATGATAATAAATATTTTTAAACATGTTCTAATGGTAGTTTTTTACTGAATAACTTGGGCTACAAAGAAGAAGGCATTAAAAACAACCTTTTGGTAAACTCTACAAAAAAATCAGCTTTTATCTGCATCAGTTTTGAATAAAGTGTTCTTACCATTATTAGTAAGATCATTCCTTTTGTCTTTTCTATTAAAAAAAAACACAGTTTTATATTTAAACTCGTATTGTCTTTGAATTTTTTTCCCATAAAATAGTTTCATTTCTGCCATTTTTAAATCTTTTATATAAAAACATAAAAATCTAAAAACATTCAGGACAAAACGGATTCCATCGTATTTAAAGAGGATTCCTTTGTTATAATAACAGCTTCTGTTTTGGCCGATTATTTCAAACGCTGCGTGAATTAAACTGATGCTCGTGTTGGTAAAATGTTCAATAATCCCCTGATTGATGAAAACGTTTCTGTTGCTGCATGCAGAGTTTTAAACGACGACGCTAACGAGAGATGGCGGAGGACTCACGGCACATAATAAATACAGTTTAACTCAGTGAAAACGAGCTGTCAGTAAAATCACTTTGTAAAATTAGCAGAACATCTTAGTGGTGAAAAAATAAGCTTTATACACTGTACATGGGAGTGTATGTGGAAGTACATTCATGTGTTCATATTTACCGTATGAGTGCAAATATTCCAACTGCAAACAGATACAGTATCTGATCCAAACGGAAAACACTAAAACCTAAATATACATAGACATTTGTCTATTTAAAAAAAAAAGCTCAGGCAAATATAAAAGATTTTAAAAAAAGCCACAAAAACACGAGCTAATAGTTTTCAACACATAATAAACATTCGTTTCTCAAATATAAAGAGCTCAACTGTAACTGAATGTCAATTTCGATGATATGATACTGTACACGGTGCATTTGATTCTGCACATAGACGTATGAAACACTTTCTGATACAAAAATATTCATTTATAATGCAATCAACTTTGCATCTGAACAAAAAATAGTATATAAACACCAATAAACCACTGTTTTATCATACATAGATGTTACATTTTAGAATAAATAACATAGAAACAGGTGTAACAACAAGCTTTAGGTAATATTGCCGTTACATGGCAAGACTTCTGTTTTTACATTCTGGGTTTGCGGCGCAGCTTTTCAGGATTAGTTCCCGTGTCTGCCGCCTCCATGTGGACAGTGTTTGTACTTCTTGTTTTGCTTCTCAGCTGATTCTTTGCAGCAGTTTGTCTTCTATCAGCTCAAACTGAACGCTGACCGACATCTCAGCCACGAACTGGTCGCATCCCTCCTTGGTCACCTGTTTGCAGTATCGCAGGTCGATGTGACAGATGCTCCCGCAGCGTTTGAAATAGGTCAGCGACTGGTCGGTGACCCTGTGACAGACTGCAGGCAGGAAGTGGGTTAGAAAGAAATTCACAAATGGTGCAGAAAGGTTCGCATGTACCGACACGAACGACACATAACATGGATTAATCAGTCCCGCAGGATTAAACCAGGAGCTCTCAATCTTCGATTAAATGCTTGAATATTTAATCATATTCATCAAAACAAGACGGAGATCTGTTTATTTTTAGCTCTACAGAGATCTGTTTCTGCTTGAGCAATGTCAAAAAGAAAAAAAGAATGAATAAAAAAGATTTCTGTTAGTATTTTTTGTTGATCATTATAGCCTAATGAGGTTAAAAGTGCAAAGATTTAATTAGATGAGTGGGTGAGAGACAGATTTAATGAACGACTCATACCTGACAGGTTGATGTCAGTGAGGGAGTCTCTGGTCGTCGTCCCTGCTGCCGTCAGGATGTTAACGGACTGATCTGTGACGTGGTTACAGTAACTCAGGTCCAGTTTCGACAACAGAGGCATGTATCGAATGATGAGGCGCAGAGACGTGTCTGTGATGTCCAACCCAGCCAGACGCAGGTCCTCCACGTTACGCAGCTTGCTCCTGTTGTCTAAATGACCTACACGAAAAAACAGGGATGACGATTAACAGAGAAGAAGAGAGGAATTTGGCTGTAACGTCAGTGTGAATGAAGAAGCACACTGTTAGAAATCAGATGTGTCGGTACCTGGTCTGTTATCTGTGGATGGTGACAGTAAGTCTCTCATCTGGGCGTCTTTCAGTCCTTCCACCCACTGAACGTCCAGCGTTCGCAGGAGAGGACAGCTGGACGTGCAAAGAGCAGAGACGGCCACCCAGGAGCATCCTGACAGAAGCAAGACTCGCAGACCTGCAGGGAAACCAGGACCATAAAGACCGTATCCTGCTTTCTGTTCCCTGTGAACACAAGCAGCTTCAAGGAGCAGGAAACATACAGAAACTCTTCATCATTATGATGAAGAAGAGTAAAACTCTCTGAGGTTTCCTGTGTCAAGAGTTTTATCTAACCTTACGTAACGAAATAAACCAAAATAAACCAACTCAAACGTACTGTTAATGAACACGGTAAAAGAATGTTGAATAAAATCAATATAAACCTTCTGGGTGCCAAAGTTGCAGAATTGCAACAAGTCTTTATATTAAAACTGTTAAACGTTGTTTCTATCCGCCACCACTAGATGGCAGTCATGTATCACGTATGTCGGGTTGAGAGACCTGCAGGATCGAGGAGATGGAACCGTTTCATGTCCAAAGTTTACGGAGATAAAAAACATTCTACTATTTTATCATCTGTGTCACCTTGACTTGTAAAGACCGAGGAAATAATTACATTAAGAAGTTTCATACAGAATTATAATTTGTAATGAAATGCAGTTTTATATTGATTTGTTCTGTTTTCACGCACATAAAATGATCAAAATACCGACATTTTTATCACATAACATGTAAATAGTTTTATTCAAAGGTGTCATTTGTGTCATGTGACATTTTATATAAATAACTTTAGACTTTTCAATTACTTTTTTGCTATTTACCCATTTTCAACTTGTTTTTATGTAAATACAATTGCAAAAAAGAACTTTTAAAAGTCATGTAACATGAAACTTTCCCTATCGCTCATCTTGGTTTAAAACTTAGAGAAACTAAGTGAACCCTCACATCAGTTTTCATTTCTCCTGAGCCCGTTTGCTGCAGTAAATGATGACAGAAGTCTCAGCAACAACACTTATTGAAATTATTTTTCTAATATTACATACAAAGATAAATGTGCATGTGTTTTGTTGATAGAAGTGATTTTACCAGGAAGTCTGTTGATGAGCCAGCTTAGCTGTTTCTTGGAGATGTTGGTCCAGCTGAGGTCCAGAGCTACAGGCTGTCGGCGAATGATGCCGCTCAGCATGAGAGGTGTGATGGACTTACAGCGGTTCAGACTGATGTGTTTCCAGAGTCTCTTATCGCAGCACCTGAAGGGAGACACAGCAGATACTCTCACATGAACGCCGTCTGATCAGGTTTAGATGTTTCAGCAGCTCAGGTTCGTCCTGTACTCACCATCTGTTCCACGTCCTGCACACACGCATGCAGACGCACAGGTCTTTGTGAGTGAGGTGGCTGAACACTTTCATCCACGTCTCTCGTCTCATCGTGTGTGCCTCGCCGTCGTTCAGCAACAACCGGTCAGGTGGGGGGCTGATGGGAGGGGGCCGGATCACGTGGCGTTCCATTTGGATGCATTTTGGTGGTGACCTGCGGGGCAGTGGGCGGGGACAAACCGGCGTGATCGGTGTGTTTCTGTTCCAGCCGATTGGCGAGTAAGCACGCGGTGTCCCGTTCACCTCACGCCCTCGGTGTCGCAGCCAGTCACCCAGATCGCTGCTGCCGTTGTTAAGAGGCCACATTGGTTTCTGGTTGTCCGCTTCGTTCTCAGGTTCTGGTTTTACTGGACTGTGGTTCTGGTTGGTCAGACATTCTTCCACTTTCAGTGGCTGTCTGTTGTGATTTGCTGCACCCTCCTCCATCTTCAGGGCTCGACGACTCTGATTAGTGGTCGTGTCTTCTGTTTTCAGAGGTTTACAGTTCTGATTGGTCACAGACTCTTCATTCTTAAGCAGCTTGCGATGATGAGCAGCCGAGTTGTTCTCAGACTTCTCTGAAGGATGCTTTTGGTTGCTCACCGAGTCCTCTGATTTGAGAGTCTCTTGGTTGAACTCCTTGTTCGTCCCTTTGTTGGGAAGACGTCGCCGCTGATGGCGAGCTTTAAGCTGAGTGGAGCTCCTCTCCTGGACGTCTCCGGACTCACTGCTCGGTCCGGCTCTGGGAGAGTTGGAGGACGAATGGTCACTTTCTCTGGCCGAGGAAGTTCTCAGCAGTGGACTCATCAGCACTTTAGCTTTGTCCTCTGCATTATTGTCTCTCCCTTTTGTTCCAGTCTCCTCTCCCTCTGTGTCTTCTTCATGCACCTCATCACCATACTCAGTTTTCCCTTTAAACTGCATCCTGTCCAAAGATAATCCATCTTCTTCATGATCCTCCCGTTCCTCATCTTCATCACCATGATCATTCTCTGTCTTGATGTGCCGCAGCAGCTTCAAACTAAAAGGATCGTCTGGTTTTGAAGGTTTTTTCTGAGGATAGAAGGACATGGAGTCGGGAATTTGTTCATTTATTCATCTTCAACTTTTTAGAGTAGAAAATGAGCACAAAACAGAATATTAAGATATCATTAAAGAATCTTTCAGACATTTAAGATCCCATATTGCTTCTCTTTACCCTTAAAATAATTAGCTCTAAGCTGGATGGAAAAGGAATCTTTTACACACATTTAGATAATAAATGAATAACAAGTAGTCAAGCTAAGAATCTGATCAACTCTAATCTTTTATCGTTTGTTTCTCCTAATGTAAATCTTTAAAACAAGCACAGAGAAGAGACTGAAACGATCTCATCTCTGTAACACTAAAGCATCTCAGCAGCTAGTGAACCAGAACAAATTGTTCTGGTCAAGAGGAAGAGTTCCCTGCAGGGGATCAACACACCAAAAACAGACATGATACAGTACAAAAGATAAACAGTTTTGTTTTTGATTTATTTGTGGTTAAAATGCTCTTTCAAACATCCCACTAAAATCAGCAGAATCACCAGACTCTATAAGCAAAAAACACCATATTTTATCTCATTAATTACTGGAGATGCTGCTCGACAACTGCTTTAGTTTATTAGTATTGTTGAGGAATAGAGGAATTAAAAAACCAACAAAACATAAGAACTACAATAATCCAAAAGAATGAAGCAGTAAAAAGTACCAGATCGAGTGTAGCACTGGACCAGTGACTCAACGAGCTGTGCAGTAAAAATAGGTGTTTTATCAATGGAGTCTGGTCAGTCTGATGCTGGGTGCAAATCCCCATCAACATAAGCCAGAAAAGGCAGTTTACATGGAAAATAGCTCATGTTGCTTGAAAAAATACATTTTATTTGTACTCAGTTCTGTTTTATCTCCTCTGTGTAACAGTGAAACCCGTGTTGTGTTACTCTGAACACTTTCTGGACATGAACCAACCAAACTGTTGTTTTTGACAAGTTGAAGGACAGTAATATTAAAAAACTAAAGGTCTTTGTTGGTTTTAGAGATAAAACCTGACAGCCACATTGTGAAAACATGTAAAAAACTACAAAAGATATTTACATACTGTATTTCAGACACGTGAGTCTGTTTTCATGCCAATTTGTCTAAACTGTAAAACTTTCTACATCTTCTGTTTTTAATAAAACATGGAAACATAGTTTTGAAGAAACAAGCATCTGACCTTCTTTTTCACAAGGACAGGTTCGTCATTGGTGTCAAACAGTTTTCGTTTTTTCCTTAGCGGGTTGTCCTCGAGCCTTGCTCGCGGCAGACTGTCCAGAGACAGCAGAGGTGAACGTTTCTTTGGGGGCTCCTCGTCATTCCTCTTAGAGGCGCCGTCCCGCTCGGCCTTTCTTTTAACGGCGGATGTGGTGGTCATCGCTGGAACAGCTGTTGCAGTCACTGCAGGCAGATCAGGCTCGTCTTTTGAATCCCGGTTCAGTCGTGGTTCTTTAAGAAGGGAGCCGGGGAGGTTTGACGCGTACTTAAATCCAGGCCCCCTTTTTTGCTTTGTGGCCAAAAGGTTAAAAAAAAAAAAGAAGAACAACTTTATTTATCTGGCTCGCAGATACTTGAAGTCTTTTGTTTAAAAAAATCTATAATTTTCACCGAAACAAAACGCTGTCCAAACTGATACTTACTTTCCCAGTTTTTCCCGCGTGATTGCATTTTGGACACTCCCAACAGTTTGGCAGCTCGTCGTTGACTAACCCATTTGAGTCTTTAACCTAAACAAAAAAAAAAGAACACATACAGCACAATCAACCCGGGTTTGAACAGAAGGAACAACAAGTCAGCAGTTCTAAGGCTGAGCAGTTTACCTTGAGACAGCTGGGATGAACGATCTCATTACAGATGGAGCACTCCATGAGCATCAGGTTAAACTTCTCCTCCTCATCCTCCACCGTGTCCTCCTTTCCTGCCTCTCCACAGATGAGACACACGGCTGTGTGGGGCAAAACGGGCTGACGGGAACAAATAAATAAATAAATAAATGTAGAGGACAAAGACGGGCAACAAATCACTAAACCTGAGGACAGAGATACTTCACACCTGTGAATCCTTCTCTCAACGATGATACATATAATTAGTTACTTGTTTAAAATGTTTGTTTATGCTCGCAAAACATTTTTACTCTGAAAGGTGAAATTTTTAGTACATTCTGGATCCTAATGGCATCCCAGGATTCATCAACCATTGTTTCTGTTTTATTTGTCATTTTATTCTAAAAACTACCAATCAGGTTGTATTTGAAGCTGATAACTTCCAAACTGGTGAGAAAAGGATTGATTACTGTGTATATATTAGCAGTACACTTTGTCTTGTTGTAAATCTTTGCCTGAACTTTAGATATTGAGTTTTTTTGCTTTTTTCTTCAATCATAAAACTTCAGATTTTGTCCCC